>MU223057.1:1462211-1506551 GCA_018584345.1 Thuja plicata | reverse complement strand
AAAAACCCCGGTGGGAATTAATACCCACAATGAACTATACTTGTTTATAATAATCCCTGTTAGAAGATCTTGCAACCCTGTTAGGAGTTGTTCTTTACAATGCAATAAGTATAGTGACCTGGTTAAGTGTCTGACCCTGTTAGGAGTCTTTTACAAATAACCCGGTTAAGGGTGAGGACTCATTGTCCAAAAGATCACTGCTTCAATGGTGAAGGCTACAACCTTATGTAGAATAGATATACACTATATCTGATGATGAACTGTAGAGTAGACCTGCTGTCTTGATCAGTTCAAATGTATTGTAATCTTTCACTGCTTCTTCACATAGATCCTTGATGAATGAAATACATCTGATATTCTACTCTGCTCTTTTCCTGTATCTTTTCTTATCATTCACACTTAGCGTTTCACAAATGACTTGCTATTAGTATCTTCCTCAAAGTATGAGATCATGGGACCTGTTAGAAAACTCTTCATAACATCCTTGTCGGCTTTACTAATCATGCAAGCATAATTACAACCGCACAATATATACTGAATAGACGCGACACTTCACTAAGTCAGCCTCACCAAATTAACTCTAACTTTGCAATCTTGTTGAAACACGTTTGGCACCTTTGGATAAATGACTTCAACTCATAACTAATCTTGAATATACACACGCATATCCTGAAGATAGGTGCAACTCAAGAACCAATGCAATACGTCGGCTTTGTACAAACAAGCTCCAGAAACTGTAACTGCCACAAGATAGATTTGCACAACATAACTGAAACTTCATATCTGAGTCTACGTGTATGAACAAAACATAAACAACATGTCTACAACATGAATATAACATTATGATAAGTACATATAGATCACTTTTGTGTATTATATGTTTTCATCAATGACAAACATACAATTAACTAGCTGCCAGAAGTAAATCTCTAACATAAACATCGCCTATTACTAGTGTTGTCCAAACAATGAGCATTTCCTGAATTTTCCAAGTAGAAAACTTGACATTTTTGGATACCCATTTGAGAGCTCTATCCATTTCAATTAGAATGGGTTTGAAATTCACCATTTTTAGACTTGTTGAGAAAATTAAGGCATTCATACTAATTTTCAAAATCACATCATGGCTGCAAAAAAATGATCTAGATACCATAATCATGACAACAATGATGAGGACAATGTTATTGCAACCTTCACAAAGAAAATTAAATATTTACAATCATAAATCCAAGACCTAAAGGAAGAAAATGATACATCATCCAAAGAATACTCATTAAGATCAAGTTGTCATTTTCTCTTTAATCATGATCTAAACATACATCCCTTTTCTTCAAACAAATAGGCATCTAAGCACGAAAATCTGATTTTTGATCAAGAATAACTTCATGACCATCCTATCTTTGATCAAGAGAATGAAGAGGAAGTTAATCCAGATTCAGTTGAGAGTCTTCCCTATCAACCAGGGGAAAACATTCTAAATCAAGGAGAACCAATTATATCCCAATGCCAATCATCACAAGGAAATGAACATCAATCAAAGGAAGACATTACTGATATGGAAGAAAGAAGTGAATCAGATCCTCATAATCTTGAATCCAACATCTCTTTTTCAAACACAAATGAATCTAAATGTCCATTGGATAGAGAGTTTATTCCTTTGGGACAATCTTTTGAATCAATATTGGAAGAACTGCTTGAACACAATCTCATCACGTTGGCTCAAGTGATCTCATGCGGAATTACATTTGTGAGTACCTATTGTGCCTATCATCGAAATAATGAACATAAAACTTTAGATTGCATGGAATTGAAATGTAAAATCTAAGATCTTATTGATGATGGTATAATTGAAATATAAAATCCTAATGATCTATCTAATGAAGAACAAGATACCAATCCCAAGCAGGGTCAAAATCATGAACCTATGTCTAATAATGACCTACATGTCAGTTCTACTTCCTCCAGCATTCATCCATTTCCTAAAATTACACAACTAGTCAAAATCCCCCAATTAAACAAAGAGCCTAAGAATGATAATTTTCATATTAACTATGTATACCTTCAAGGGCTACCTCTAAAAGAGATCCAAGCTAACCTGCATCATTCTACAAGTCTTTTTCATGCTTCAAAAATCCTAGATCCTAAGCTATCATGTGCTTCAATGCATATCATACCTATTCCAAATGATCCCCCATCAATCCTTCAAGCAACCCTCCATACATATCCAAACTTCCACCTTGTCCTTAGAGGTGGTTTCATGTCAAGAGGATAATCCAAATTATGAAGAAACACGTATCAGTAAGGATCAAGATCAAGATATTATTCATTCCTATCCAAAATTTTCCGAAGATCCCATACCCCTAGAATCTCATGATGATCCCTTCATAACCTTTCATTTATTCCAAGATGATACTCTTCCGCCTCAAGCATAAAGTATCCCTCCAAGCCCTATATCTTGTCCACTTCCCAAGAAAGATCAACATATCCCTTCCACCATTTCCAATGAGCCTATTGAAAATCAAGAGCAAAGTATCCTCTTTACATCATCTAAAGATCCTTGTAAAGATATAAGTATCCCATCACCTCCTTATCATGATCCTCCATGTCTACCTCAAGAACCTATCATTGTTCCTATTCCCCCTCATAATACTAAATCCCCTCAAGCTTCAGTTGCTCCTATCAAAGCTACTCATGAGCCTGTTCGTATAAAGATAAATCTTAAAGATGAGAGTCTCAGAAATATAGCTCACTCTAAAGACGATGATATCCCTTTCACACCTTATCTCCCTCCATTCAAACATAACCATATGCCTTCACCATCCTCCAAATCCATTCTTGGTTTCTATATCCCAAATCTAAAGCATTCATACCTTTCATCCATATTGGTTCCTTATAACCCTCCATTCACAATGCCTATCATTCCTAGCTCACTATCCACCTACCCTATCAAAAATCAAGGTCAACAAAGGCACAAATACTTGATAAATTTCCAATCATCTATCCATATGAACCCTCCATATTATTCCTACCCATCTATGAACCCCAAAACCTTTGGAAGAAACATGGATGTCAAATGTGAAAATAAAAAATCCAAGAATCCACATATGTACAAAAATCAACATGTCCAATCTAATCAACATGTGAATGAAAAGAATAAAAATTCAAAAGGCTGCAAATGTCTGCCAAGAAAAAAGAAGAATTAAAGAAAGTGTGGGTTCTTAAATCCCTTATTGAAGACATGCATTCTAAAGCATCACAAAATAAAGAAAAATCAAAGATTATGTGGATTACTAAGTCACTTTTACAAGACTTACACACAAAAGAAAAATCAAAGTTGACATTCAATCTTCTAAAGGCTTCCACTCCACCTCCTTCCAAACATTTTTCATCTTCCAAATTTATTTTGGGTCCCTATGTCCCAAAATCCACATTCTTTCCTGCACCAAAAACTCAAGCTTTCCAATCCATTTTCCTCCATCATTCCACCACCCTTCAAGGTGTGTGTCAAACTTGATCTTTCCAACATTTCCATCCACACATGTACATCATTCTTATCTTCGCATCCATTATCCAACACCTATTTTCCATCCTTCCATTCTCCTTATCCCATCAGATGCATAAATCTCCTCCCCACCACCATCTACCTTTATCCTCCATATCATTCCCTTACCATCATCCTATCAACATCTTTGAGCATATTTTCAATAACCATGGTCTATTATAGTGTATCTTTCAAAGGAGTACATATCCAAAGATCAAGATGCTTGAATCCCTCCATTTTTTGTCACACGTTCATTACCTTTTGGAAAAGTTAAAAAAAAAGAGAAAAAGAGAATAAAAATAATCAGAAAGAGAGAAAAATTAAAGAGAAATAATTCATCCTATGGTGAAAACCACTTCTTGTGGAGCCTTGGGAAAATACCATGATGAAAACCTGGCAAAAAGGTGTCATGCGTAGTCTACCTTCTTGTACTCTACACTTAGGGGAAAGTTCCATCCATACCACCTTAGCCATTGTATCCTGCATTATCCATCATATCTGCCACCATACATTATATACCATTTATCCTATCTACATATCCCCATTTCCCACCATTTATCTTAACAAGGTTGAGAATTGCCATGAACATATAGCATCCTATCCATTTATCCTATCCATCAGCTTATGATTATGCTCTTGTTGCATTCATGCTACCTTATCGTGATCTTTCTTATCCTAAACATCCTTCCATCATCCCTTATCACCTTTGAGCTTTATTCCTTTCCATGTATACCCCTTGGTCTTGATCGAAATGAAGGAAGTAACATGCAAAAACATGTTCTCAAAAGTCTCTTGCCATGTCCACTCCTTTGGACCACACATTCCTTTCATTGCATCATGTCATTACCCTATATTAGCTTGGGTAATCTTAATGGGTTCGTCCTTGAGAGTCACATTATGCACACTTCCTCCATCATTTGCATATTCAATCTGCTCACTCACCCATCTGTAATGCCCCACACCTTGCTAAACATTAGGGGCAAATAAATGTGATCTTGCTTGAGAATTAGTGATCAAATAAAAAATCCTTAAAAATTCAAAAAAAAGAAAATATAAAAAAATATAAAAAATATAAAAAATAAAAATAAAAATAAAATCTTTAATAATAATAATAATAAAATCCCAAAAATAAAAAATCTTAAAAATCCAGAAAATAATAAAAAAATCTTTTAAAATAAGAAATCTTAAAAATCCAAAAAAAAACTTTAAAAAACTTTAAAAAATCTTTAATAAACTCTCAAAAGTTGCATTGTCCTCCACATTATCACTGTCAAATCAAACTGGGGGCACCAATCCAAACTCAATGAGCTCATCAAAACAGACACAAGCATGATACAAACAAGTTGAACCAAGAGCAAGAAGCATAACATTTGAAATTTTCAAGAGATCCAAACATCAAAACATCCAAGCATTCAAACAGGATCAAGATCCAAATTGAAACATCAACATCAAAATCAAACTAAACACCGGGAACAAAATTTAAAAGATAAAAAAATGGAGGAAGTTCTTCTGAAATATGGATCCAAAAATAAAAGCAAATATATTTGAATGTTATTTCTTGATTTGCGAAATCATGTCTTTTTAGCAACTTCGGGATATCTCCGGGCTAAAGAAGCGATGATGGAGGCATGATATTTTCTTGATTTCTATTTGTAAGGTTGATTCATAGAAGTATGCAAGTTATTATAATGACATGATCATCAAAGAATTATTGAGGACATTTGCATATGAAAGGGATCAATTCTTTGTCTATTTATTTGGAATATTGATTGAATATGACGAAAGAGTATTCATATCATCATAATTGAAAATCTAACCCGTGAGGGTTGTACCAATTTAATATTCCAAAAAAATCAATGATGAAAATAGTAAAATAAATCAATCCAGTGGTAAGTGACAATCTAGTTGCATTTTGCATTCATTTTAGATTAATCTTGCATTGGTAATCATTATAGAATTTATTAAAGGGGGTGAAAGGTTAATCAAGGTTACATCAGCAAAAATCTCCTTAAGATGGAATATATTGGACTTTAACAAAAATAAGGCATATCATCATGCATTAGATAAGTTGCATATTAGGGGTTTTACATTAATCATTACATCATTTGTAAGCATATCATTCATTTAGGTTCATTATCCATGACCATTTAGATGCATCTCACAATCATTTAGTGGCATTTCATAAAATCGTTAAAATCACTAAGATCATTAACATCATTGCATAATGTCTCATCATCACGTGTACATAAAATATTGCTTCCATAGAAATGAGTCATCATATACATTATCCGTCTATGTAATGCATCCATATAAGCATTAATCATGTATTTAAATATATTCACATCATGCATCCATACACCCTCCATAGAAAATACAAAAAACATGCATATAGTCAATCATGTAGAAATGCATCCATTTGCATCATATATATAGATCATCAAAAATTATAAAGTCTAACATATCATGAAATCAAAAGGGATATAAAATCATAAAACATCAAGAGTGAGTGTGTCCATATCAAAAGTCCATCAATATATAATTAAAGTCCTAATAAATGTCGTCAAGTGTCAAGTATCCATCATTAAATAAACATGCTCAATCTGATCATCACAGGTAAATCAATATCCTCAAGATATAAATACATGTATACATCATCACAATCTAATATCATTTCTACCTTCTAAATCTATAGGATGGCTCATCAAAATGATACCACATGTATCACGTATCCCATCAGTCCCTAATCTTGTATCATCAAAACATCTACTTGATCCCACATCATCAAGACATCCAAGTAAGTCTATCAAATCAAACATCAATTAGTCAATCGTTTAATGATCATCCTAAGAATTTAATCATCAACCAAATCATCCATCTTATTTTCTCAATTGAGATCTCTATCAATCTTGGCGAGCACATCTATTTTTGATCCTCTAGATCACGAGGTCAAAACACCATATCCTATCATTTGACATCGAAATACACATTGAAACATAATTGGCTTATTTATAAAAAAGGCATGCAATATAGTCTTTGAGACACATTAATCGTCTAATCTAACTGGGGCATTTATCTTTTAAATCAATTTTTTTATCGCGAAACAAATTGAAATTGGAATTTCACTCAAAAATTTGACAAATCATAGAAATTCTGAAATTCAACCAAATCTTTTGAAATTAATTTCAATTAATTTCCCGAGGGGCATCGATCAACAAGGTACAAATTCATCGCAATCGAGACACTTTTTGAAATCAGGAGCATCCAACATTAAAAATTCAAAAACATTAGTGGGGCATGGAAATTGGTCAAAATAAAAAAAGGGTTCATATCACCAAATCAATCAAATTTGCTTCAAACATCATATCAAGGAGTGAATCAGACATCAAACATTGAACATTCTTTGAACCAACATGCTTCACGCATTGAATCAAATAGGGGCATTCGTATACACATAAAATTGGTCAACAAAAGTCAAAGGGGTCAAATCAAGTCAAAGCTAGTAATTAATTATCAAAATCATTAATTAATTAAATTCCAGCTAGTGGATTAATTAAATTCAAAAAATCAAATAACTATGTAATTGATTTAATCAATTGATTATATAGTTTATTTAAATAATTAAATTTAACCCATCTAATTCACATACATGGCTAATTTGATTAACTGTTTGAATTAAATAAATCCCTAATTCTCTCAACAACCACATGTGGACAAAATTCAATTAACCAGTGAGAGATGAGGATTTGGAGCACATGGATCACTCCAAGGCTTTGCTACCTTGACCCTTCAATTTGAATAGACCAATCTTGTCCCTCCATTTGAGACACCTCAACAAACACAACTCAACCTTGTCTCTAACCTTGGGTTAGCTCAACTCACATAAAACTCACCCCCCCGCCCCCCCAATCTTGGAAAATCCTATAAACAATATGCATTCTTAGTGAAAATTGTCCGCTTTCATTCACTCTCATCATAACATCACCATTATAGTTCAATTGCATCTATGATTTAGAGTAATTGAATTCATCTTAGCATTGTAATGGAAAATTTGCCTCCATTTGAGCATGTATATTAGATCATTTAGCTTAATTCATCATTCACATTCTATGGATTGTTACTTTAGGAGTGCTTTTTACAGCTAAGAGCATGATTTTAGTCTTCTTAGTTAGATAACCATAGGATGTTCTTGATCTTTTCAATTCAAAGTTGTTAAATAGTATAGATCTTTGCATTTTGACTTGATATTTTGTTAATCTAATCCTATGAAGGTATTTTACATACATAATAGTTGCTCATAAAACCGAGAGGGTTTTCTCTTTTAACCCATGATTCTTTTGATATCAGAACTTAAAACCCTAATGCTTACAAACCTTTTTTATGAACATATCATAAGGGTTTAAAAATATTTCTTAAATTCATGTTTCGTATGCTTTGTTATGTACCTTCTCTTGCACATGCCTAAGTTGGGGCATCAACTAGCTATGTATATCTAATAATATTGATATCTTAATTCCTCCACATATTGAAATGTATTCAAAATTGACTTGGATATGATGCATTCATTTTATATTGATATAGTTGTTTGTTCGTTGCTTCTTGGTCACGTCTTTTAAACAAAACTGATATCATTTATCAATCTGAGATGATACTCACTATCATTTGGCAATTTTGAATCATTCAAAAGATATATTTTCACCATTTCCTTCTATGTATATACAAGAAGCTTCGTGGATCTTAAATGATGAAAACGTTGCTTCTCTTGACACTATAACATGAATGTTTTCTATCTAATCACTGAATGTTGTCTTTCTAATCACTAAATGTTGGTATCTTTGCATTGTCATTAGATGATCCTTATAGATCTGTGGCATTCTGTAGTAACAATGTTTTCTTTTTATAATTAGATTACAACTCTTTAAACATTATGAGCATCTTGTGTATGTTAATCACTATCTCACATTATATTTATTGTTTATGGTTTAGAATAGTTGGAATCAATATGCCCTCTTGCACTGCATGCTATTATGATTTATTTTGTGTAATGTTATACATGTACTTCTAACTGTGATGTTCTGACACCCTTGATGTGCACTGCTTTCTCTCTGCATTATGCTATCCCTTCTTACATGTCACCATAATGTATTTTGTTGTTTAGGCTCTGGGAACTTTAGTTTTCATCATCAGTGCAACAAGACAATCAACTCATTAATTCTCAGCATTGATGCTTACTTAGTTCCATGTGTAGACATTAATGGTACTCTATCTTATGTTCATTATCTTTAGTTGTACAATTCATTTCCACCTCTTACAGACCACAAACTTATACTAACCATACACTGGTTTTTTCTTTATCATTACATCCCCATGTCGATAATCACTCCCTTGCCATACTATTTCTTTGTTTTTTCATGATGGCTTAATTTTTTTATTTGCTCTTGTTCTTTTTTATATGTTAAGGAATCCTTGTATATATTCATTATTGTTCCATTCGGCTATCATTATGATCATGATGCTTCATATTCAGATCTATATCTTTTTGTGACATGGTGATTACTTTGGTATAAGATCTTATCATTTTTGTAGTCCATGTATTGCATTGTTACTATGTTGGGGTTCTATCATTGCTCATAAACCATACAATATGACTTTTTCCTACTCTATGTTCATTTCATTCATGACATTGTCTTATTTTAAATCTCGAAAATCATAATGCATTGTCTCTTGGAATCTTGTACTAACAAAACATATTCTTTGCCTTTAACTGTTTCCGTGCACCTTATTATTTTCTGAACCTCTACTCAATATCATTGATCTTTGACAGATATTGTTGATTAAAGAATTGTTACTTCATTTGATTGTGCTTTTCTTTTTATCTGCATCATCCTTTGTTCCCTCATATGCTCCTTGATGATTTTACATGAACTTGGAGTTGCTTCTATTGACCTGTAGCAATGTATAACATGTATGTCCTGTAGCTAATTTTCCATTACATAGCACATTGGGCTCAAACCTTGTGGAAGTCCATTTTACCCCACATGTTATTTATCATAATAATTGCAGGTCTATTTCCTACACATGAAACAAACTTGTTAGATAAAACATGAAATTCATATTTGTTTCTCTTGATTCCTTTTCTGATTTGTTCTGCTGTATTTATTAAGTAATTATGTATGCACTAATACACGTGAAATAGAATTGTGACCCTGATCTCTAATCAAAATTTTCAACACTCCTTGCAGGTAATGTGATCACAACAAACAACTCGAGCTGAAGTTGATCATAGAGAAAGGATGCTAGCATTAGATGCAGGAATTTGTCATTTGATAGACAATGACAAGTCCCTCTTCCTCGTTCTCATTTTTGTATTTGCATGCATAATTCCTTTATATATGCACCTGTTTTGAGAGCTAACCCATTACTTGTGTCAGTCTTATACTTTAATTTTGATGTAAAAAGAACTCTCAATGCAAACATATGTATATTTCTCATGTAACAAATTTGAAAATCAATAAAATGTTCTCTTTAATCAACATTTTAATTTTAGCAAAGCACTTAATCTTCAACATTTACTTTTAATTCAGCAAAACATTCAAATCATGAAACCAAAATGCAACCAAATGTGTACCTTGACTAGTTGCAAAATTTAATCAGCTCTACCTGTTTGAGTTGTAAGTGAAAAATAGGTAACAAGTATGTTTCCTTTTCTCTAAGTCAACATACAAATTCCATAGTTAATGGACGTTCATTCTCTAAAGTGAGCTTCTATTTTACATATAAGCTATCAAATTACTTAGCACACCTTATTTTCTTATATTTTTGTGTTCAATGTCCACATTCAATCTGTTTGTTTTTATATCATCATCATGACCCTGCCATAAAAAAAGTCTTTTTTAAAGCCTCTTAAGTTTGCCCTCCAAATTTTACTATCACATCTTTCAATCTTTTGCACACTTTTTTGACATCACTTCATTATTTAGAAATTTAAAATCTGTCACACAAATTTTAGTACTTTTAGCACAACATAACACCATATATTTCATTTCACTTTTTCCTTCTTAGTTTTACTTGTACAAATTTAAATTATTTATTTTTGCTAAGAGTTTTTGGGTATTTAAGTAATTGTTTTAAATGTCATTAAATTAGTATTTTCAGCTAACTAACAGGAAAGTATTGCTCAGATTTATTAAAATTCCAATTATCTCTCGGTGTTATTTCAGCAACATACGAGTATGTAAATTTTTATATCATACTTGGAATGAATTGCAAATGTAGTTTAGTTTTGAGTACTTAAAGAATCAAACACAGAAAAATACAGGATACCTATTTTCTTCTTTTTTGTTGCATGTACATGTCTTGTTGTCTTCTGACTATGTACGTATGTGTGAACATTTCATCTAGTTTTAAGTGTTTTTGGGTATTTAACTAATTGTTTTTAATGTCATTAAATCAGTATTTTCAGCTAAGTGACACAAAAGTATTGCCCAAATTTCTTCAAATCCTAGTTATCTCTTGGTGCTATTTCAACAACATACATGTATGTAAATTTTTATCTTGTACAAAGAATGAATTGCAAATGTACTTTAGTTTTCAATTCTGGCAAATATTTTTGATGTCAAAGTTTTTATAAGTCACCATTCTTCTTAGAGATTCTAAAATTTACCTTGTTTCATGTCTGGAAAACATCCTCGTAATTTTTTCCTCATTGAAAATTATTTATACTATTCTATTCTTTTGCTTTCTTCTGAAACTCTACGTCTCAATCTCTTTTTGAAATCGTCAAACTTTGTTGCAAAATTCCTTTTGTATAATCATCCTCCCTCTTTGGTTGCATTATTACCTTACCACTTTAGCATACTATATTTTATCTCTCTTTCCCGTTTCATAATTTTTTTTAATTTTGTGTAGAAATGACTTATAAGTATCAAAGCAAGTATATTTACTCAAAAAAACATACAACTCAGTTTTTTCCCTTTCTTTAGAACATTCCTTGAATAATAATTGTCATTTACTTTTTCCCAAAGAGCATCTTTAAGCTAAGCACTAATTTAGATTATGTCATACATATAAATTTGAAAAATCATATCATCTAGCCTTAATGCATTAATAGTCAGAACCACTTCAATATCCTATAGGATCATAGTCACAAGATAATTGGAACCTTATCTGATGCAAAGAGCGCACTGCAAGAAGACCTTAATGGGCCCTAGCTCTTTGATACCTCTTCAAACTCCAAATTGGATCAATCCAACTCCAAAAAAGTCTTCTTAGGGTGTCTCCTAACTTGTCCAAGGGGTCAATAATCTTCCCTTATTCTATCTTGGTTCTTCAAATCAAACTATGGAACAAAGCAATTTCTCCTTTAGGGACATTTTCCCTAAACCACACAATAAGGTGTAAAAATTCACCAGTGGATTAAAAAATCTATCTTAAGGGATTGAAGACTCTTCAAAAACCCTAGAGACCAAGAATCCACCACTATTTTTGGTCTTGAAGACCCAAGGTTAGTCGAACCCCAAATAGCCTAGGATTCCTTGTAGCCCTAACCAGTGGGTTTTTGGGACTTAACTCTTTGTGACAGTGGGATCTAAAAGATATAATAAGGTTTATAGATACCATTTATGGAGTTTTTAAACCTCCCAAATCATTAAAACCTCACTCCACTCCTGCACCCCTAAGCTCTCACAAAACACACAGACCTAATAAGATAGTTTAGGCTTGGTTTGTTAGGAAAGTGATAGGAGGTGGGTTAATGGATGAAATAAAGAGCCTTGTATGGATTAACCTAACCCAATTTAGTCTATAAACACCTTTGGTTCGATCCCCCAACTCATATATTGCACATGCATGTGACTGTACTAACTGACTAGGCTAATTACATAGGGATAATTAGCCTAGGGCTTGATCTTAAAAATAGAAGAACTAAGAGTGAGAGCCTAAGCTTCTGGATTCCTAAATACCATGATCCTAGCTATAATTTTCCAAGTGTCCAAGGAGATCCACTAGATAAAGCTCTTGCTAGGATCACATCTTTGAGATTGGCCCAGTAGAGCTTTGGTTTCTCAAACAACAAGAATGTAAATTCGATAACTTTTTACTAACTTAACAAAAACACCTCAAATCAACTGGAAAGGTTACTAGACTCAAGGAATCACAAAATTCTGCAACTTTATCTTCCAAATGAATCCGTACTAGGCCATACCATACAGAAATGACTCAAAGCACTCTTCAATATCCTTGCTCAAACATCAAACTTCATACACTCTGGGTTCTTACCTTCATGGAAGGCATCCTCTCATATAATAACATACTCCAAGCATTTCAGAAGCTTCAGAAGGTGGGTGAGGTTGGTTACAAATAAGTTTTCATATACCGAGCAATATTTTGCAAAATTTGCTCATGCAACATTTTGCAAAAAGACAACTTTTTGGAAATAAATGACAGAGTTGCTAATTTGGGTAAAATCCAACCTTACCAACCTCCCAAGGTGTGGGAGAGGTCCAACACATGACTAGGACCTAACTAAGGACTTATAAATATAACTTCTAACTAGACACACAAAACAACAACTAACAAGGTCTAACCATGGTTTCAGGAACCTAGGTTTATAACTTCACCTTAGGTCCTTCACCTTACATCAAAGACCCCAACAACAAACACACACAAGGGTGATCTCATGGATGCACCTTATTACAAACAAGAAAGAAAGAAAAATGAGGATTTTTAGGAGGTGCCCTGCACCATACTCCTCATGACAAAAGGAACTCAAGTATCTTGAGTTGTGGATTCTTCAAGTGGGTAACCTGTCTTCAGAATGTCTTCAGGGTACATCCAAGTAGCATCTTCAACTGGTTGGTGTTTCCATTTAGCCAAGTACTCATAGTAAGTGCCCCTCCTAGTTTTCTTGTTCACTCTTTTATCGAGAATGGTTTAAATCTCAGGAGGAGTTGCTTGTGGCATGTCCTTGAGTGGTTGGAGTGTAGGAGGTTCTAGAGTACCTGTAGTATCGGTAGTACTATCTTCTCCTTTATAAGAATAGATGTTTGCAACATTGAAAATATGTGACAAGCCAATGTGGGATGGTAGATCAATTCTATAGGCATTATTTCCCAAATTCTTCACAATCTTGAAAGGGCCAAGATTTTTCATCATAAGCTTTGTGTATTTCTCTTTAGGTAGTCTCTCCTTCTTGAGGTGGATCATCACTAAGTCTCCCACCTTGAATTGTAGGTCTCTCCTCTTCTTGTCAACATGGGCTTTATATTTCTCAGTGGTATGCTTTAGTTTGATCTACACCTAATCATGTATATTTTTCATCACCTCAGCAAAGTCTTCAGCCAGTGCACTTCTTTTGTCCATTTCTTTTATATCCCTAAGTTCTAATACTCCTCTAGGGTGAGTGCCATAGACAATCTCGAATGGAGTTAAACCAGTACTCCTATTGATAGAATCATTGAATGAGAATTCTACTTGTGCTATAATAGTGTCCCAAGTGGCTCCATGTTCTTGTGTGAGACATCTTAGAAGGTTTCCAAGGGATCTATTGATGACTTCTGTCTGACCATCAAACTGTGGATGATATGTAGATGATAGAGAAATATTTGTTCCTAGTTTCTTCCATAATGTCCTCCAAAAGTGACCTAAGAACTCAGGATCCCTATCTGATATGATGGAAAATGGGAGTCCATGGAGTCTTACAACCTCTCTAAAGAACAACCCTGGTATGTGAGATGCATCATGAGTTTTCCTACAAGGGATAAAGTGTGCCATTTTTGAAAATCTGTCAACTACAACATAAATGCTATCAAAGCCTAATTTGGTCTTTGGAAGACCTAGGAAAAAGTCCATACTTACTGAATCCCATGGTTTGGTAGGGATGGGTAAAGGAGTGTACAATCTAGCATTTGAGGTGTGCCCTTTGGCTTGTTGGAAAAATGAACAACTCTCCACGAAATTCCTAACATATGTCTGCAATTTTGGCTAGTGGTAGAATCTCCTAACTAGCTCCAAAGTTTTGTCTACTCCAAAGTGACTAGCTAGGCTTCCATAGTGTTTCTCTTTGATAATGTTCTCCCTCATAGATCCTTTTGGGACACATAAAGAAATCCCTTTAAAAAAAATACCATCTTGCATAATAAACTCAGAGAAATCAGTATGATATATGTCTGTCATCTTAATGCAAATCTGATAAGCTTCTTTAAAATCTTCATCTATAACATACATATCCTTCATGGAATGGACCCCAACACTCTCTAACTAGATGGCTTGAGTGGTCAAATGTCTCCTACTGAGAGCATCAACAACTTTGTTCACAACCCCTTTTTTATGCTTGATGGAAAACGTATAAGACTGCAAGAACTCCATCCACTTCACATGTCTGTGATTAAGTTTCTCCTGCTTGTTTAGAAATCTAAGTGCTTGATTATCAGTAAAAACAACAAAATCCTTGGGCAATAAATAGTTCCTCCATTTCCTAAGTGACTGAACCATTGCATATATTTCAAGATCATAAGTGGAGTATTTTTTCTTAGCTTCATTGAGTTTCTCACTGAAAAAGGCAACTGGTCTTCCTTCTTGGCTCAAGACCCCTCCAATGGCTTTGTTGCTTGCATCACATTCAACTATGAATACCTTTTGAATGTCTTGTAGGACTAGGATAGGTTGTTCTGTAATCTTCCTCTTTAGCAACTCAAAGGACTCATTAGCTTCATTAGTCCATGAAAATATGCATTTTCTTCCACCTTTAATAGTGTTAATAATGGGAGCACATATGCCACTAAAGTTTCTAATGAATTTCTTATAAAAGCTAGATAGGCCATGGAATTTTTTAACCTCTGGTGGAGTAGTGGGAGGTGGCCAATTGAGGATGGCTTCAAGTTTAGTAAGATCCATCTTGAGATTGTTTTTGGAGATCACAAAGCCCAAGAACACAAGTTCTTCTTGAAGAAATACACACTTATCTATATTTATTTTCAACTTCTCCTCATGGATTTTCCTCATCACCATGTCCAAATTCTTGAGATGTTCTTCCCTACTCCTGCTAAAGATCAAAATATCATCAAGGTATACAACAACAAATTTGTTAAGAAAAGGTTTCAATACTTCATTCATCAATCTCATAAAGGTGCTTGGAGCATTGGAAAGGCCAAAAGGCATCATAAGCCACTCATAAAGGCCTTATGTGTTCTTAAATGTTGTCTTCCATTCATCTCCCTCTCTGATTCTTATCTGATGGTAGCCACTTTTGAGATCTATCTTGGAGTAGTAACTTGCACCCCCCAAACAGTCCATCAAATCCTCTATTCTAGGCATAGGAAACCTATATCTGATGGTTATAATATTGATAGCCCTAGAATCTATACATAACCTCCATGTGCCTTCTTTCTTGGGTGCTAAGACTTCTGGGATAACACAAGGACTCACACTCTTCCTAATGAGACCTTTTGACAACAATTCTCCAATCTGTCTTGCCATCTCTTGATTATGTTCAGGGGTCATCTTATATGCCACATTATTGGGAAGAGCAGTCCCTGGTATGAAGTCTATATAGTGACTTACTTCCCTCTTAGGTGGAAAATAATCTGGTGTGTTCTCAGCAATGATACCTTTATACTGGTCTAACAGTGCCTTCACTTCTTTGGGACCTACCTCCCTAGTAGGGACTTGGACTTTGGATTCCTTCAAAGGTGTCTTTTTGGGCCTCACTACTAGGGCATAACAAGGGGTATCCTTCTCCTTTAGTATTTTCATGAATTCCTTTTCTCCTATGTGCAAGACAGTACTATTAACATGTTTTTCTTTCTCACGGTCAGGGAGTGGGTTCATCACATATTCAACACCATCCTTAGTTATAGTATAAACATTGGATTTTCCATCATGCCTAGCATCTACATCATATTGATAGAGCTTCCTAATAATACATGACATGCATCCATCTCTGTAATATCACATAGAACCCTGTCTGTATACTCCCCTATCTTGAAATCTACCCAAACTTGCTTATTGATAATGGTTTGCTTTTCTTTTGTCAACCAAGAAGCCTTATAAGGAAAGGTATGAGGAATAACATGCAACTTAAGCTTAGTGACTAACTCCCTAGATGCAATATTATCTATAGAGCCAGAATCAACTATGAATTTTCATACCTTATTGTTCACCTTGCAACTTATTCTAAATAATGACTTCCTCTGAGGTGGTTCTATAGTAGTAGGTACTCTTAGGACTGTTCTTTGCATCATTAAACATTCTCCTTGCTTTGGATTTGCAGGCCTTGAAGTTGTAGAGTGATAGGAGGATACACTTTGGTTATCATCCTCTTGGGTAAGTTGTACTCTTCTATCCCCTCCTTATCTGCTGGTGACACTCTTTTCAGGACATTTGAAGGACTGGTGTCCAACTTGATTACATGTAAAATACTTCCCTGTGAAGACACTAGGTCCTCTTCCACCAAATCTTCCCCTCTTGTTTGATCTCCTACCTCTGAAATTGTTTTTGTTATTGTGCTCTCCTTCTGACTCATGGTGATTAAACTCCCCTTGAATTATTTGGAATGATCCTCTACCATTGAATCTACCTCTACCCCTGAAGTTATTCCCTCTTCCTCTATTATTTTTCTCTCCCCTTCTCTTCTACTTTTTTTCAATTTTCAGTTCCATTTGGAAGCATTTGTGTACTGATTCAGGATTGAAAAAACTCATTTCATCTTGGATATTGTATTTCAGTCCATTGATGTATCTTACAAGCTTGTGCTTCTCACTTTCAGGAACTCTGGCCTTCAAGGTCATTTTGTGAAATTCCTCAGTGTACCCACTCACATCAAGGTCCTTCTACCTAAGATTTTGCAGCTTCTTGTGGAGGGTGATCTCGTAGTCTTTAGGTACAAACTGCTTCTTGACTTCAACCAACATCTTCTTCCATGTTGAGATAGGATTCCTTCCTCCCTCCACTCTTTCATTTTGTAGAAAGTTCCACCAACTCAAGGCAGGACCTCTCATTCTAGATTTTGCAACCTTGACCTTTTGATTATCAAAAATGTTGTCATACTCAAAGTAGTTCTCCAAAGCTTCCACCCAATCCATGCATTCTTCAAGATTCATTTTCCCACAAAACATGGGCATGTCTGATTTTTGATCCCTTCTTCCAAATCTTTCAAGAGCTTCAAGAAGTTTTAATTGGTCTGCAGACATTTTCTTTGTCTCTTCTCCTTCTCCATTTGGAGATCTTTCAACTTCCTTATCTCCTCTTCCATCCTCTTGTTCTTGGCTACTTGGTCCCTGATAATTTTTTCCAATTCCACATTGCTAATTCTAGTGGGAACTTCTTCCTCTAGAGAACTTTCTATTCCCTCAACCATTCTTCACTCCTTCCAAGATCTTGGCAGGCTCTGATACCACCTGATGCAGAGAGCACACTACAAGAAGACCTTAATGGGCCCTAGCTCTTTGATACCTCTTCAAAATCCAAATTGGATCAATCCAACTCCACACAAGTATTCTTAGGGTGTCTCCTGAATTTTCCAAGGGGTCAATAAGCTTCCCTTGTTCTCTCTTGGTTCTTCAAATCAAATTATGGAACAAAGCAATTTTTCCTTTAGGGACATTTTCTCTAAACCACATAATAAGGTGTAAAAATTCACCAGTGGATTCAAAATTCTATCCTAATGGATTGAAGACTCTTTATATACCCTAGAGACCAAGAATCCACCACTATTTTTTGTCTTGAAGACCCAAGGTTAGTCGAACCCCAAATAGCCTAGGATTCCTTGTAGCCCTAACCAGTGGGTTTTTGGGACTTAACTCTTTGTGACAGTGGGATATAAAAGATATGATAGGGTTTATAGGTACCCTTTATGGATTTTGTAAACCTCCCAAAGCATTAACACCCCACTCCACTCCTGCGCCCCTAAGCTCTCACAAAATACATAGACCTAATTAGCTAGTTTAGGCTTGGTTTGTTAGGCAAGTGATAGGAGGTGGGTTCATGGATAAAATGCAGAGATTTGGATGGATTCCCCTACCCCAATTTATTCTATATACACCTTTGGTTTGATCCCCCAACTCATATATTGCACATGCATGTGACTGTACTAACAGACTAGGCTAATTACATAGGGATAATTAGCCTAGGGCTTGATCTTAAAAATAGAATAACTAAGAGTGAGAGCCTGAGCTTTTGGATTCCTAAAGACCATGATCCTAGATATAATTTTCCAAGTGGCCAAGGATATCCAATGGATAAAGCTCTTGCTAGGATCACATCTTTGAGACTGGCCCAGTAGAGCTTTGGTTTCTCAGACAACAAGAATGTAAATTCGATAACTTTTTACTAACTTAACAAAAACACCTCAAATCAACTGGAAAGGTTAGTAGACTCAAGTAATCACAAAATTATACAACTTGATATTCCAAATGAATCTGTACCAGGCCATACCATATAGAAATGATTCGAAACACTCTTCTATTTCGTTGCTCAAACATCAAACTTCATACACTCTAGATTCTTACCTTCATGGAAGGCATCCTCTCATATAATAACATCCTCCAAGAGTTTCAGAAGCTTCAGAAGGTGGGTGAGGTCGGTTACAAAGAAGTTTTCATATATCGAGCAACATTTTGCAAAAAGACAACTTTTTGGCAATAAATGACAGAGTTGCTAATTTGGGTAAAATCAAACCTTACCGACCTCCCAAGGTGTGGGAAAGGTCCAACACATGACTAGGACCTAACTAAGGACTTATAAATATAACTTCTAACTAGACACACAAAACAACAACTAACAAGGTCTAACCATGGTCTCAGGAACCTAGGTTTATAACTTCACCTTACATCAAAGACCCCAACAACAAACACACACAAGGGTGATCTCATGGATGCATCTTATTATAAAAAAGAAAGCAAGCAAAATTAGGATCTTTAGGAGGTTCCCTGCACCATTATCTCACAACTAAGTTTCTCCTGACATAATCTTTGAGTTTATAGTAGTTTAAGGGTATACTTATAATCAATTGTGTGCTTGGTTTTAAAACATGGATTTTTGCATAATGTAAACTAAATTTCAATTTTTTTTAATGTTATTGATTTTAACATTAATGATGAACACAATTTATCATACTTGGACCATGTGCAAAATGTGGATGTTGTTTGCAAGCTCAAGGAACTATGTTTTTGGATGGCAATGGAAATTCCCATTCTCCAAAGACAACCACTCTACAACCTCAAAACTCAACAATTTCAATGTCACTTTAAATTGCTGGGCATGCAAAGCAAGCACCCTATTTGGGCCCAAGATCATTAAATATATTATCTACAACAAATCCATAAGCTAATTCGCTAAACTCACAAGATGCTATTCAAAGTCAAACTAGCCAATCTACTACAATATTGTCTACCACTACAGATTTGATGTAAATAATACTAATGCTACTTCTAACAATCAACATGAAACAACATATTTGAATGCATCAAGGTCAACATCAACAACTATTATGTCAAGAGTTAAAAAATTGCTAACTAATTATTTTTGGATTTGTTGAAGCAATTTCTTGCAAATTTTAGCTCATTCACATTGTTCATTTACAATATTTTGTTTTGATAGGTATCTGATTTTACATCCTTTTTATCCCAGTTGTACCACAAGATCCCAAAGCATCACTTGATTAATTTCAACAAAAAACACAAAGAAATGAATTTGACCATGCCTGATTCTTGCTTTTGCGCTTATGATGTGTGGAGTAAAAAAATTACATGAACTAATATTTATGGAGACTTCTGCAAAAACTACTCAAAATGTTAACATGTATAAGATTGTTTGTCAATTGCAGGTTGTGTTTAGTATTTATATTATGCTTGCATATGTTCTTCTCTCCTGAGAAGGCGTAACTTTGTTCCCTTTTCTCATCAAACATTCATTGACACTGCATCAATAATTTATCATTACATTTAGGATGTTGTATTTGATATATCCAATGAGGTAACCTTTTATTTCATTACACTACCAATCTCAATATATATTGTGCTTATGTTATAATATAATTTTGATTTTACCTGTAAAATTCTCAGACAAATGGTATAAAAGTGGGATATGCAGGTGTTGGACAAGGCGAAGCAAGTAGAGATACACTCGCTAACCAAAGAGGAGGCTAATATTCATTTTATTATTTTGTTTGAGTGGGAAAAACTGACTTTGTATTTGTTGTGAAGAGATTGATTTGTACCCATCCAATCTGATTACATTTGTATATGCCTGTAATTTTCCACTATCTTAAATCAGAGAATTGTTTTTGTTTTGGCATAGCAAAGATCTATGTCTATATAGTAAATTTTTTTCTCTACAAGCTACCGATAATTGTTTGTCTTGTGGAAGGACCTACCTTATTATAAATATCTAATGAATGATATTTTTTTGAAACAATTATTCCATTGTCAAGGATTGATTTACACTCTCTTCTTCTAAATTATTATGTTTCGTACTATATTGACTCATTTTACAGTGGCAATAAGGATGTTTCAATCCTTATGAAAATTAAAATTCTTCATTAAAATTTAGATAATTAATTAAATTTCAGACCAATATGCTTCATTCAATATAACTATATGACTTGCACAAGTTTGGTATGATGAAAATTGTTCACTCTCCCTTAATGACATTTTTATTTCCCCATATCTTATCCCTAAAAGAATTACACTATTGTTAGGAACTTTGATGTGTTTCATCTCTTTTTTTTAAATTTGTACAATAAGGTGAACTTCAAATTAACTATGTATTTACTTTTGGGAATTCAAATATCACTAAAATAAAACCTATAAATTAGGAAGACGATCAAATTCATTACTAACACTTCTCATGTTTTGTTTAACTCTACTTATGTTTTTTTTACAATGAGGAGAGAAGGAGAGAAGAGAGATAGAGGTAGGAAGAGGAGAGAGAGGGGTAAGGAGAGATGTATAGAAAGGAAGATAAAGATAAATTTAGATATGGAGATGGAGATGAGATGGAGAGATAAGGAGAGATAAGAGAGAATGATAAAGATGGAAGAGATGCATATATAGAGAGGAAGGGAATGAGAGAGGAAGAGAGAAATATAAATATAAATATGTGAAGATGTTAAAGAGGTAGAGAAAGGGAGATATGTAAGGGTAGAGAGATATTAAGATAGGCAAAGAGGGATATATAGATAATAAATATGGAGAGATGGAGATAGAGAGGAAAAGAGATATATATATATATATGGAGGTCTAGGAAGAGAGAGAGGGAGAGAGAGGGAGACATGTTTAGATATATATGGAGAAAGAGGAAGATATAGGTAGAGATGAAGATAGAGGGAAAGATGTAGAACACACACGCGCGCGCACACACACACACACACACACACAGAGAGAGAGAGAGAGAGAGAGAGAGAGAGAGAGAGAGAGAGAGAGAGAGAGAGAGATTAGTAATCATCCTATAGGTGTGTACAATTTCATGATTGTTTAGCACCCATTTTAATGTATTCTCATCTTAACATGCATAATAGGACTTGGTATGGTACTTAATGGCCACCCAAATTCAAATATGGGTCATATGTTATTTCAATTTCATCAAAAATCAATGTGATCCCTTATTTATAGGCATGCCCCTTTATTATTTATCCTCTTTAGTCATTTATTAGTCATAGGCACTTGCTACCATTTGTAGCCTTTGTTATCTCTCTCAACCCCGAAATCACATGTACCTCAAAATTTGGTATCTCTTAGTTATCCAAGACCTATAGTTAAAATTTGAGCCTTGATTGGTGGGTATAGGGTAGCTAGGTGTCCTATACCCAGGTATAGAGCGACTAGGCATACTATACCCCAAGTTTTGGGCTAAAATTTGAATTAGGGTCCCGTCTCAGTAATTTGGTGGGATTTTCATATTTGTGGAAGGCCCTCTCAATTTTTAACCCTCAAAATATTGTGAGAGGTATAAAGTGACCTATATCTCCTCATTTTGGAATCCACAACTACTCTCAAGCATACACAATCAATATTTCACATCCTAGCATTCAAGATCAAGTCTTAAGCATTCTTCAAGTATTTCAAAGTGTTTTCAAGGAAATATTTTCCATTGATATAGCTTATTTCCCTCATTGAAGGCCAATAAAAGGAGTACATCATCAAGGAATAATATTATATATTCAAGCATTGATCTCTCTCTCTCTCTCTCTCTCTCTCTCTCTCTCTCTCTCTCTCTCTCTCTCTCTCTCTCTCTCTCTCTCTCTCTCTCTCTCTCTCTCTCTCTCTCTCTCTCCAATCAAGAATTATGACAAAACAAAACATCCATTACATAAGGTAAGATTTCCTTTTGGGTTTTTGAGTTGAGCCAAAGCTATTTCATTATTATATTTGATCACATTCAAAGAAGCATTTGCATTGTCAAGGTATGATATACTTCCTTTTTTAGATCTAGCCTCTCCTATATGATATGGCACTTTCTTTTTTATCTTATTTCATTTCAAGGTTGATTCCAAATAGGCGTTTAACTAAGGTAAAACCCTCTATACATCCTTCTTCCTCTCTTTTTTTGTGAGTAGGACATGTAGAAAACTGGACATGTAGAAAACCTATTGTTTTAGATCTAGAAAGTACAAGATCAAATAAATGATATGTGAAAGTTTCAGACAAAAGTACATGGTATACAATAGCGAGGTGACCAATATGATAGAGATGTTCCATATCACAGAGTTAGATTGACTCTCTTCAAAGGTATCTTCTCTAGACCTAGTAGTGATTCCTTACAAACCCTAACCTACGGGCAAGACACCAAGTACACTTACCCTTCACTCAAGAACCTCTCTACCAATAAGGTCTTTAATACTCACTGAAACTACTAGGGTAGGTTCCACCAAATCATTCCAACACTTTCACAGTGCCTTTTAGGGTTGTGATAACATTAATTTAGGTCATTGACTCCATTCTTGAAGGTTTAGAGTCAAACTTCATCCATTCTCCAATCAGGTTCCTAAAAACTAGGACTAGGGCTAATGGTTTCTTGTAGCCCTATCCAGGCGCCAAAATTGGATTAACTCACAAAATTTACAAGAAAGACTTCAAAAACCTATTTTATTTAGATACCATTTTGGAATAATCAATATATTCCCAGGGTTAGGGGTCCTCAATTCATCCATACAGTACCTTGAAAGTCTTAGGGATCGTGCCCTTAAAAGTAGGGCTAACTAGTCCAGTCTTTGAATTTATTCACACAACCTGATGAAATGGACTTATTAGCCTCCACCATTGATCTGAGGGTCTTTTCACCTCCCATAAACCATCCTCCAACTATTTTATCATGTCATTCAATTCAACCCTTCACTTTGCAACTCACTGTTTCTCTTTTTCCCTAGCTAGACTATTGCCAAGCTCGTCTAGGACAAGAGCTCATAAATCATCCTGAGCAATTATGAAACTAAAACCAAAAGGAAAAGTATCTAAAAAATTTCCTCTTTCATTCCTCCAAGGAAAAATTAATTTCCACAGTGGGAAATTCCTTGAGGAGCTATTCTTCTATACACACTCCAGTTTGGTCCAGAGAACACAAAGTAGGAGAGGAATTAATTTACAACTACAAAATGGAAACTACAACTCTAACCACTGCACAAAGAATTAAAAAACAACTATCTAAACATAATTACATAGGAAATAAGTCATCTTCAATCCATTAACAAATCTTGTTCAAGGAAAATCATAAAAAATTGAGGTTGTCCAGAATTTGCACTTTGATACTGATTAGAAAATGTATCAAAAAGACATCCAACCCTTGAAAAATGCCAAGAAAGTCCTTATATAGGCCTCCTCTGCCTAGGAAAACCACTCAAACTGATCATAAACTAATTTTGGACAAAAACAACTTTTTGATAAAGTTGTTGAGCAACTTTCAAAAGTTGCAAATGTTGTCAAGCAACATTTTTGCACTTTTTAACAATCTTGTTATTTCTTGTTTCCAACTTCATGATTGGATGAATTAAGGCCTTAAACCATTACCTATGACTCAAAAAACTACAAAATTTTCCTCCCAAGTCTTTTGACTATCTAACCCACATTTTGACTCATTTTGTCCACCAGGACATGACGTAGGTCACTAGGACCAAAATCCTCTCAAAACTAACTCAAACACTCCTAAAACATTTCAAAACCATCCTAAACTTCCCTAGAATCCTTTAGTAATTAAAAGGAAACACAAAATAACAAAATGAGGGACTTTAACTCTAGGTGCTCCTGTACTGTTCTCCCTTAAACAAAAAGAATTCAAATCCCATTGGAAGGGATCCAGTTAGGATCTATGCCCAACTTATGAAACTCTGTATCTAGTACCCATGTAGCCTCTGAATCTTCCTTTCCTTTCCATTTGATAAGATATTCCATGTACACTTTGGTCCTTGTCTTCTTAGCTACTCTGGAGCTGAAAATATTCTCTGCTTGTGGTCTTGGAGTTACTGGTAGCTGCAAAGCTTGGATCTCTTCTGCATCCTCTGATTGTCCATCATCACCTTCTATAATTGGTCCTTTATATGACCCCAAATCAACAACATTGAACAATGGATAAAGTTCTATATCCTCAGGTAATTCTACCTTGTAAGCATTGTTTCCATATTTGGCTAAGATGGCACACGAGCCTATCCTTCTCATCTGAAGCTTGTTGGAGACTCCTTTCTATAGCCTTCCCTTATTCAAGTGGACCATCACTATATCACCAACCTAGAATTGAACATCCTTCCTTCTCTTATCCACTTTCTGCTTTGTATTGGTAGCACTATCCACAAGTGCTTGTTTGACTATATCATGTACCTCCTTCATGGACTAAGAAAAGTACTCTACATAACCACTTCATATTGCACTATTTTCTAGGTCTCTAATTTCACATATGCCTCTAGGATGAATCCCATAGACCACTTCAAAGGGACTCTCACCTGTGGATCTATTTATGGTATCATCGTAAGAAAACTCTGCCTGAGCAATAACTTGATCGCATGTGTGTCCATATTCTTTATTGAGACACCTTAAGAGGTTTCCCAAACTCCTATTAACCACCTCACTCTGCCCATCCATTTGTGGATGATATGTAGATCTAAAAGAAAGGTTGGTGCCAAGCTTCTGCCATAAAGTCTTCTAGAAATGACTCATGAACTTGGAGTCTCTGTCTGACATAATACTTAAAGGGAGTCCATGTATCCTCATTGCTTCCCTAAACAAAAGATTGGCTATGTGATAGACATCATGAGTAGTCTTACATGGCACAAAATGAACCATCTTACTAAACCTGTCCATAATCACAAATATACTGTCCAATCCCTATTTTGTCTTAGGGAGTCCAACCACAAAGTCCATACTAAGACACTCCCATGGTCTATTTGGAATTGGAAGGGGTTGATACAAACCTGCATTAGATGAAGTTCCCTTGGCCTTCTGATAGACAATACAAGTCCCTACATACCTTTGAATGTATCTATTCATCTTAGGCCAGTAATAGTATCTTATGACCAATTCTAAGGTCTTGTTAACACCAAAATGGCCACTAAGTGAACCATTATGTTTCTCTTGAACTAGGTTCTCTCTCATTGAACCTCTAGGCACACAAAGTTTCCCTCCCCTAAAAAAAAGACCTTCTTGAAGAGTAAAGTCAGAATAATTACTATGGAAATGATTTTGAAAGTCTCCACACACCTTATAAGTAGCTGATAAGTCCTCATCATCTGGATAAAGTTATTTGAAACTGTCTATGCCAATGCTCCTTAACTGTATTTCTTGGACAATCAACAATCTTCTGCTCAATACACCTGCCACCTTGTTTTTTAGCCCTTTCTTATGCATGATAGTGAAAGTGTAGGCTTGAATATATTTTACCCACTTCATGTGCTTGCGACTTAACCTATCTTGTGAATTTGGGAAGCTTAAAGCCTGGTTGTGTGTATAGAATACAAATTCTTTAGGAAGGAGGTAATGCCTCCACTTCCTCAAGGCTTGAACTAATGCATACAACTCCAAATCATATGAGGATTACTTCCTCTTTGAATCAATTAGATTTTCACTATGGAAAGCTACTGATTTTTCTTCTTGACTTAGTACTGATCCTATAGCAGTGTTGCTAGCATCACACTCAACATTGAATAGCTTCTCAAAACTAGGGAATACTAAGATTGGTTGGGTAGCTATATTTTTCTTCGAAGCCTCAAAAAAACTGTTATCTTGCTCATTTCACTAAAATTTAGTCTTCATGCCTCCTTTGATTGTGTCTAAAATAGGTGCACATATCTCACTAAAATGTTTGATGAAATTCCTATAAAATTGGGCTAGGCCATGGAAGCTCCTTACCTCTATAACAGACTTAGGTGTAGGCCAATTTATAATTTCTTCCACCTTTCTAGTATCCATTTTCAAGTTTCCCTGTGATATCACAAAACTAAGGTACACCAACTCTTGCTTCATGAACTCACATTTGTCCAAGTTAATTGTTAGTTTCTCCTCATGCAATATCTATAAAACCATATGCATATGCTTAAGGTGGTCTTCTTTTGTCTTACTAAACACCAAGATATCATCTAGGTACACTACAATCCACTTACCTATGAAGTCCTTCAATATTTCATTCATTAATCTCATAAAGGTACTAGGGACGTTTGACAACCCAAAGGGAATTACTAGCCACTCATATAGGCCTTATGTGGTCTTAAAAGATGTTTTCCACTCATCCTCCTCCTTCACTTGAATTTGATGGTACCTGCTCTTAAGGTCAATTTTAGTAAAATACTTGGCTCCTCCTAGACAATCCTTTAAGTCTTCTGTCCTTGGGATTGGGAACCTATACCTTATGGTGATTCTATTTATGGATCTAGAATCTGTACACAACCTCCAAGTACCACCTTTCTTTGGGGCTAGGAGAGTGGGGATTGCACAAGGGCTTAAACTCTTCCTAATTATACCTTGGTCAAGAAGCTCTTGAATTTGTTTAGCAATCTCTGCATTCTATTGTGGGCTCATTTTACAGGCAACTTTGTTAGGGAGTTAGAGTCCTGGGATAAAGTCAATTTTATGGCTTATGGCTCTCTTAGCTGGTAGGGTAGCTGGTTGTCCATCACTAACTATATCCTTGTATTGGTTCAATATCTCTTGTACATCTATAGGCACTTCTACCTTCTTGTCCACCTTTTCATTCTTAGGTTTCAACACTAAGGAGAATCCCACTCCTCCTTATTCTAGTGTGCTCAAGAATTCCTTTTCCCCCACTAAGAGTACATTAGGACCTAATGTCTTCACTTTTCCTTCCTCCAAGATTGACTGAATTTTAAATGTGACCCCATCCTTCTTAAATGAGTAAGATTTCTTAGCTCCATCATGCATACCAAATCTATCAAACTGCCAGGGTCTTCCCAACAAGAGATGGAAAGAATCCATGGGTAAGACATCACACAAAACTCTGTCCTTATATCTCCCTATTATGAACTCTACTCAAGATTTCTCATTAACTAACACATGTTGGTCTTCATTCAACTAGGTGACTCTATAGGGGTTAGTATGTGGGATTCTTTTCAACTTTATCTTATCAACTGCTTCAACATAAATAATTTTATTAGTAGAACCAGAGTCAATGATAACCTTGCAAACCTTACCTAAGATCTTGCACTTAACTCTGAATAGAGACCTTCTTTGGCTTGGATCTTCTCAGACTGGTTCTTTGAGGAGTGTCCTTCTGATCATAAGATTCTCCCCTATCTCTAAATCAATTGCCACCTTTGTTATCTTGCTACTAGAAGACTCTTCTTGCACATAGTTTACTCTTTTCTCTCCACCTTGAGATGTTGAACTCTTTTCGGGACACCTATATGTAGGATGCCCATATTGGTGACAATTGTAACACTTCATAGAAGAGAAGTAATATCCCCTTCCCTGGCCACTTGATCTTCCTCTATAATTGTTACTAGGACCTCTACCTCTATTGTAACCACCTCTTCTACTGGTTGAATCTCCCTATTTCTCAGTGATCTTAGAATCTCCTTGATTTATTGATTAAAAATTCCTTCCTCCAGAGCCTCTTCTCTGGATTCTACCATCTCTTCCTCTTCTTCTGCCCCTGCTTGTTGAGTCATGATTCTTCTTGAGCTTTTCTTCTACCTTGAGGGCAAGTTGATAGCATGGATGTACTATCTTTGGGCTTAAGAGGCTTATCTCATATTGGATGTTATACCTCAACCCATTCAAATACCTATCCACTTTTAGGCTCTCTTATTCCATCACATGTGATCTCAGACATAATTTGTGGAACTCCTCTGTATAGGCACTTACTTCAAGGTCTTTTTGCCTTAGGTTTTGTCTTTTCTTATGCAATTGCACTTCATAGTCATCTGGCAGAAAGGTCTCTCTGATCTTCACCACCATACCTTTCCAAATTGTAATTGGATTCTTTCCTTCCTTTATCCTCTCATATTGTATAAACTTCCACCATGTAAGAGCATGGCCTCTCATTCTTGACTTATCCACCCTGACTCTTTGAGCCTCACTAACTCCTTCACAGTAAAAGTGGTTTTCCATCCCTTCTATCCACTCCATAATTGTTTGTCTCCTTATTTCCACTAAACAACGGTATCCATTCTAGATAATTTCCACTCATGGCCTTAAATGATCTCAAGAAAGGTTCTTCTTATAGCACAGGGTTAGGTTCAGGGACTTGGTCTTCTACTGCCAACTCTTTACCCTTATCTTCTACCTCTCTAACCTTCTCTGTAACAATCTCTATTTTAGTTTCTACTACCCCCAAATTATCTCTAATGGTATCTAGCTCTTCTCTAAGGATTTTATTCTCCCCCTTCTACTCTTCCATCTCCTTTTCCAATTCAATATTTTTCACCATCCTTGATGAATCCACTGATTCTGGTGAATACAACATCCACCTTTACAAGCCTAATTTGTAGGCTCTAATACCAATATGATAGAGATGTTCTATATCACAGATTCAGCTTAAATCTCTTCAAAGGTCTCTTCTCTAGACCTATTATGGATTCCTTACAAACCCTAACCTGAGGTTAGGATACCAAGTACACTTACCCTTTACTCAAGAACCTCTCTACAAATAGGGTTTTCAATACTCACTAAAAATACTAGGGTAGTTTCCACCAAATCATTCCAACACTTTCACAGTGCCTTTCAGGGTTGTGATCACATCACTTTAGGTCAATTAAATCCATTATTGAAGGTTTAGAGTCAGACTTCATCCATTCTCCAATCAAGTTCCTAAAAACTAAGACTAGGGCTAATGGTTTCTTGTAGCCCTATCCAAGCTCTAAAATTGGATTAAATCACAAACTTTACAAAAAATCCTCCAAGCACCTATTGGATTAAGATACCATTTTAGAAGAATAAACATATTTTTAGGGTTAGGGGTACTCAATTCATTCATATGGTACCTTGAAAATCTTAGGTACCTTGTCCTTAAAAGTAGGGCTAACTAGTTCAGCCTTTGAATTTCTTCACACAACTTGATGAAATGGACTCATCAGCCTCCACCATTGGTCTTAGGGTCTTATCACCTCTCATAAACCATCCTCCAACCATTTTATTTCACTATTAAATCCAAACCCACACGCTGCAACTCACTTTTTCTCTTTTCCCCTAGCTGGGCTATTGCCAATCTCACCTAGGGAAAGAGCTCATAAATCATCCCGGGGACTTTTGCAACTAAAACCAAAAGGAAAAGTATGAAAAAAGGCTCCTATTTCTTTCCTCCAAGGCATATTTAATTTCCATCATGGGAAATTCCTTGAGGATTCATTCTTCTATACACACTCCAATCTGGTCCAGAGAACACAGAGCATGAGAGGAATTAATTTACAACTAAAAAATGGAAACTAAAACTCTAAATACTCCACAAAAAATTCAAAAAAAACTATCTAAACATAATTACATAAGAAATAAGTCAGATTCAATCCATTAACAAATCTTTTTCAAGGAAAATACAAAAATTGAGACTGTCAAGAATTTACACTTTGCTATTGATTAGAAAATATATCAAAAAGACATCCAACCCTTGGACAACACCAAGAAAGTCCTTATATAGGCCTCCTTTTCCTAGGAAAACCTCTCAAACCAATCATAAACTAATTTTGGACAAAAAACAACTTTTTGAAAAAGTTTTCGAGCAACTTTCAAAAGTTGCAAATGTTGTCAAGCAACATTTTTGCACTTTTTGACAATCTTGTTATTTCTTGTTTCCAACATCATGATTGGATAACGTAAGGTATTAAACCATTCCTTATGACTCAAAACACTAAAAAAATGTCCTCCCAAGGATTTTGACCATCCAACCCACATTTTGACTCATTTTTTCTATTAGGACATTATATAGGTAACTAGGACCAAAAGCCTCTCAAAACCAACTCAAACACTCCTAAAAAATTTCAAAACCATCCTAAACTTCCCTAAACTCCTTTAAAAATTAAAATGAAACACAACACAAAAAATGAGGGGCTTTAACCCTAGGTGCCCCTGCACCACTATACCCTTTAGGGAGACCTATACCATAGGAGGTAATCCATACCCAGGTACAGAATGACCAAATGAGCTATACCCTACAAATCAGCTTTAGATTTGAACCACATGTTAGTACTATTATGTAATTTTAGTTTCTGGTCATTACATGTTCCCGTCTAATTTATGTATGTTCATTCTTGTTGAAATTTGTAGTTGAAGATTACTTAGACTCTTATCTTGCATCATACAATAATATCCCCCTAATCAACCTTTCATATTAGTGAAAGATTAGCAATACCCATTAAGCTCTTGATCTTATCCCAGCCTAATTGTTCATCCTCCTTCCTAATGTATAATAGGAGATAGGATTTATCCCCCTTGATAATAATTTATTATTGCAAATTTTGGTGAACCTAGCATGAATTGAACACACAACCTTCTAATTTAGATATCTAGAGCTACTTTATTCACATCTAATTAGTAATCCTTCCTTTCATTTATTGTTTATATATTTTCATAGATGAAAAAAGAAAAAAAAAGCATATTATTTCATGAATTTTCTTCATGTTTTCAATTAGATTAGTTTATAATGCATATATTTCCACAAGGTTATAGTGTCTTTGCCTCTCTTCTATAAATTTACCCCTCTCATAAGGACCCTCCTATCCATGAGGACATATTGGTGTAAGAAGATGTTAACCCTTCTCTCAATAATTTCTCTCTTTGGCGATAAGCATTAAAGATTGATGTTAATTCTTCTTTTAATATGTTCCTCCCCCATGAGATTACCTTGGTGAAAGTTGATGATTTCCCTTATGATACCTTACCTTCTATTTGTTTCAATGACTTTCAATTTAGGAATTATGCTTTACTAAATTATGATTATCCCTCTCCTATAGTTTGTTCTATTTCTACTCTCAATGATATCCTTATTTGGGATGAACCACTGGAAAATGATTTTGATTATTCTCTAGCCCATGAAACAACCTTGATAAAATAAAATGATATTGTGGTTGACATTTCTTCTACTCTTTTAGTGATCTTCCCTCTAGAGGTGACACATGCATGCATGATTTTGACCCTTCTCCTAATATGTACCTCCTTTATGAGGATATTTTGGAGCAAGAGGAGGATAATATAAATACATATTTTACTACCACCTTACCTTCATTAAATGGCATCCATTTTAGAGATGAAGCATCGATATAAATCCCTAATCCCTATTCTAAAGATTATCCTACTCATAAGGATACCTTGGAAGAAGAGGATAATATAAATACCACTTTCCTTGATGCTCTCCATTCTAGAGAGAAAAATTTGAACAATCAAGTACCTAATCAAGTCAATGTTGTCAATATTTTGGGTGGTGAAAATCCTAAGGCTATCCATCTTCGCCAAGATACCCCTCAACCTCAAAGAAAACTAGTCCTTGTGTTAAAAGGTTCTCAACAACCCGATTATCATGTGGTTGCTCACACATATAACATAGGAAATAATAGACAACCTACCAATTCAATTGTTCCAGCTTCTCTTCCTGCTTCTCAACCAAGGCTTCCTTCTACACCCCATCTTCCTCAAAATATTGAAAGGAATATGATTTAGTATAACAAATTCATTCTACTCTTGCCAAGAAATCTCTTTGAGAGCTTCTTAAAAATTCATCCATATATGATGAAGCATTACAACAAGCCTTAAGAAACATGTCTATTCCATCTCCTGTGCAAACCAATATAGCTTCCATATTGGAATGTATGAATGTGAACAATAAAAAAACTCAAAGTGTGCTTTCTTAAGATTAGTTTCCTTCGAAAGAAATTCAAGATCAACATGATTCTATTATGGTTGTTGTCCCTATTAATGGTAATCTTATTCATCAAACTTTAATAAATAATGGATTTGGTCTTAACATGTGTAACATTTATTTGTTGTATAAAATTAAGGTGGATACTATTGGATTAAAAATTTGTAAGTAACTTTGACAACAAATTACCAAATTATGACTTTAGGTTATGTCAAATGATATTTATCTCTTCTCTTAGCAATAGGGGAGGCTCCCTTCTTACCACAGGTGGCTCAATAAGGACTTAACTAATATTCACAAATGAAGGGCTGTAATCACTATCAATTACTCTTCTTTTAGGAATGATTTGTATATATTTTTCAAAGGGCTAAATAAAATTACATCAAAAAGAGCTTATTGATACGATAATATCGACAGTCTTCTGGTTGATGTAAGAAAAACTAGGAGTATACCAGTTTTCTTCCTAATGAAATTGTTATAGAAACCCAAAGTCTCCTGCACTTGTTTCCAAGAGATAATTATCAAATTTTGTATACAATAAAGCTCAAAGTATTTAATTGTATACCTTCTAAAGTTTATAAAGATATTTAGAACATCGGCACAAAGCCACTTAGTTCTTCGTATCTAAAAGCCACTATAAACTATCTCAAGTTGCTACTATTGTAACACAAAGTCTACGAGAGTATGTAGATCAAGCATTTGTGTAACTATGATAGTAGGAACAATGCTATTCAATGAACTCAAGATTGAATCAATAATGCAACATAAGAACACATAAACAGCTCACAAGCTCTCCAACACAAAGTGTGAACTAACTTGCTTCTTTTATTCACTTTGAAACTATTTGCACTATGAAACACAAAGTTTTCACCTTACAAGAATTTCAACATAGTCTACTTTTATAATAACAAAATATCCTTTTTACAATGAAGCTCACTCCTATATATAGGTGAGGATATAGGTGAAAAATATGGGAGAAAGCCAACAAACTTTAACCTATCCTATAACTAACTTTGACTTATTCAAATTGCAAGTCCTAATGTAACTGACCTGCAATTTGATTACGTGTAATAACTTTACAGGTGATGAGTTCACTTGCAACTACAACTTGTTTTTCAATTACATGTAATTTCTCAACAAAAAAGAGGACAATTACTCCTAGAAAGCATAGAAAATATGTTAAGTCTCACAAGACACTTCAGGATCTCCTTCAGAGATTGTTCATGAAAGCCTAAAATTGGTGAATGGATTCACGTACTACTCCAGGATCTAGTACACCTATATGTGGAGCCACAACAACCATTTTAATGACCGTGTCTGCACACCTGAAAATAAATTTACTATTTTATTCACATACAACCTGAATATAATCTAGTGAAAATTTTAAACTAGCGAGCTTGTTCATGAACTTAGAGTAAAATGATCTACCTCAAGCTCTCGGTAAATCATTAGCATAAACTATGATATTGCAATGTCCTCTAAAATTAGCTCATGGTTCTCACTTATCAACTTGCATGACAATTCTTCAAACCCTTTATTGATTGCATCCTCCTTTTCTTCACAGGTCTCAATATCCACCTTCACATCTATCACTAGCCACTCAATAACCTGACCCTTATTTATCATCAACTCTTGATATTCAATGTACATTTCCTAAGAGGAAATGACTCCATATTCACACAACACATCCAAATTAGTTTATGAAAACTTGTTCCATACTTCTAAATCCTTCTCTAAAGCTTTTAGATCTTGATTGAAAGCTTTAAGGACTTAATTCAACTTGGATGTGGTGACCCTAGCATGAGTTAGTGCCCGAACAACATCCCTTACCAACTGTGTCCCTTGAGTCATCATCTGACCAACCTAATCATCCATATTTTTTTCTCTTTCCCCCATCTTCTCTACTTGTTTGATTGAATCCTCTGAGATGAAAGAAGTGATAGGATTAACTTTGTCTAATGTTTTAGTGATCTTGGGTAAAAGCACAAACCTATGTCACACTTTTATAAAGGAAAAGGTTAACATCACCAAAAGTGTTCAACTTTAATGAAATAAAAGTGGCATTTCTGTTTAGAATTTGAAGATGATGTAAACTAATGAAATATGTACAAAATGATTAATTTTATGCTTATTATTTGTAATAAATTTTTTGAACAAGAATTGATATATATTTTTAATTTTTAAACCCAATTTTTCAATTGCTAAAAAATACTAAAAATCAAGGGTCTAGTTCCTACCAAAAAACTATATGTAAATAATTTTTTTTCCTCTTATTTAAAAATATGTTATAGATGAAATATATAGCCAGTGCAGGAAAAAAGTAAAATTTGTTTTCGATGTATATTTTCTTTGTTATAACAATTCAAAGTCTAACTTACCCGAAATCAACAGTTTTAATCTCCCACCATATTTTCCCTATCAAAACTATCCCAATCATAAATCAAATTACATATTCTTTAAGAGGACTCTCACCTCTAGTGAACCATATACTTTTTAAAAATTTATGATATGATCTACTATTTTTTTTCCTTTTTTCGAATCAACATCTTCTCAAATGTTAAAATACTTAATTGCAGTATTTTGTAATTATAATATATTATATCTAATCAAAATAATATAAAAATTATATGAGCATATTCCTGACTCTGAACTATACGTAATGGTATTTTTTAATTTTTTCATAAAGTTTTGTTTTGATGGATAAATTAGTTACAGAAGTCATAAGTTCTGTAATTTCAAAATTTTTGCTGATTTGGCTGCCACATAGGATGCCACCTAAGGGGTTTGGACCAAAACCCAATGAGTACATATAATCTAAATATTGTCTCTTCTACCATATTTGGCTTAAAAATACTTATGGGGTTTCGACCGAAACTATTTTGGTCAAAATTGTTTCGGCTAAAAACCCCCTGCTATGAGGAAATTACATGGCCATCACATCAGTTCAACAGAAACCATTTCGACCAAAATGTTTTCGGTCTAATTCGCTTGTTTTCTTAGCCTAAAGTGTGACACAGGTTTGTGCTTTTACCCTCTTTCAAATTACTTCTATTAATCGATCCTTCTCATCCTTAAGCTGATTCTTCTTGGCCAATAGATGATCATAACTTTGAGCTAGTATTGTCACAAAGTCTTGCACATCATTTTTAAATCCAACACACATTTTCTTCCATAGTTCCACTCTTGTGATCCTATAGTTAGAAGCTTGCACCTCATCTTGCAATTTGTCAACAAGAGGCTCCACAACTTCAACATACTTTATCTTATTATGATCAACCACCACTCTAGAGACTTTTTTTGCCTTCTTTCTCACCTGAGGTTTGGTCCTCTTTAGTTGATAAAAATTGAAGTCATCTGGCAATACTTCTTGCTTTTTCCTCTTTGCCGTAATAGCACTAAGCCAAGGAGTTAGGCTAAAAGAAACAATTTATGTCAAAGTAGTGGTGGCTAATGTAGACACTAGTTTTAATTACAAAATAGTCATCATGATGGTAGCACCTCAGTCTGAATGGCTACAAGAGGCTGAGTAATCTAAGAGGCTTCAACCATAAACATGTCAAAGTTCACAAATGAAGTGTCTAAGAGTGGCACAAAAACATATGACAGACTAGGACATGTGAAATAAGCTTCAAATACATTTTCTAGGCTGTCATATTTATTCTTAGAAATGGATGCAAGAACGAATGAAGAAATAGGCACTATATACGTGTCCACAGGAGTAACACAAACTATAGAAAATAAATCAACATTGGTGTCAAGGGGTGATATAGGAACTTTATCAAGTACAAAAACTGTGTCAGGAATTATAGGAATTATCTATGTGCTTAAGGCATGAGATGCTTCTGGGGTATGACCTTCTTGCAATTCATCTTCACTACCCATAATTTGTATTCTTTTCTATGCCATATCTCCTTCTATAAATACCACTTCCTCTAATGTTTGAATCAACACTTTTCTCACTTTGAGTTGTGCCTTGTTGTCCCTACAAATTTGAATGAGGAAGCACCCCCCTTTTTCTTGGCTCTGATTTTAGATTTATGCCCAACTGGGCCTGCAATGTCAAAATCCTTACCAAGTTTGATCTTAATTGTTTTGACACTCCTTCATTTCATCCATGCATTAGTATTGGCTAGAATAGACTAAAAACTAGCAAAGATGGATATGCTTTCCTTTTGTGACCATTGTATAGGAGGAATATGATGCTCTTTATTGCGTTGTTCATGATACTCAAGATCAAGAATGTATTATCATCTTCAACACCCTTAGGAATCTTTATCAAATTCAAGTCCATGATCTGCTTCAGAGTTAACCTATTGTAATCCATTCTCCTTATGTCAATATTTGTGTTTAGATCAATCCAAATATCCTCAAAGAGATGGACATGAGTGAAAGATCTCTCGATTTTATCATTCATGCCTCGATAGTTGAATTTCATTCTGAGTTTAAATTTTTTAAGATTAATCTCTTGTAATTCTGTCTCCATACACTTTTCCTTCGGTGAGGTAATCAACACATATATCCCTATTTGGAGAGTATTTTATGTGGAGATGCCAAATCCTACCTTATGTTGGTTTGACTGATAAGCCTAAACTACCATGAGTTACCTTGCTAGCTCCATCAGGATGATTCTTTCTGTAGGATACCATGGAAGAATGTATGGCTCATCATCAAAACACCCAAGTCTCATGTAGGTAAAGGTTGGAAAATATAGAAATAGGCATCCATACTTGTTCACTTTGTCCCAAGCCTCATCTGACACTTCTTTTTACAGGTGTTTAATAAAAAAGGCACATATAGTGTCCATAGAATGTATCTTGTACTCTTGTGTAAGGTATACTTCTAGGTTTTAGAGTTAATTGCTCATAATACTCCCAAACAGGGACTAATGACATATCACCCTGAGTGGAAATACTAGGGAAAGGTTTAAGGGAGGCCTTAATATACACTAGGTAAGAATTCATATAAAACGTGAGTGTGGTAGGAACCTGAGCCAACTACTCACACAAAGAATCACTGATGATTTCTCCCTATAAGATATGTTTCCTAGATCTCACAATGAGGGAGATAAATTTATACATCAAAGTCTCAAATACATTGGATTCTCTTAAACCCATGACCTTGCTAAGAAGAGTAATCAAGTCATTAATTGCCTCTTTTAAATTAGTCCTATACATTTTAGGCCATCTATACAAGAAAGTCCTTTTGTTGAGAAGGCAATTCTCATTCATGAATGTAATGCAATCTTGTTTCTTATCTTTCCATATTTTCTAGGCTTTCTCCTTCATGATGTGTGCATAGATAGGAGCTGGTGGGACTTTGAAAATCTTGTCTATGGTTTCTAGATCCAATTTGATAATCACATTCCCATCATCATCACTGATCATTCTGGACTCATGATCAAAATGGGATGCACAGGACAATATAAATTATTTCTATAGGGAAGCTACTGGAAAGGTAGAAACAAGATGGATATTACTCTCAATAAAGATTACCATCTCTGACTTTGTAGAATTTTTTACTCTTTGAATGAATTTGAACATGCCCTATCTTTGTGTCCTAGATCTCATCCACTGAGGAAGTAACCTGTGTAGGTGGGATAAAATTTATGATATTTATTCTTCATTTTCTTCTTGTTGCCGGTAGAGACTAGCTCTTCTGACATAGAAAATGTATCTATAAAAGATGAAGCTACAACATGAAAATTCCACAGGGTAAGAACATCTTCTTTTGTCAATAGAGAGGCCATAAAATAATCTTACAAGCTAGAACTTGGAAGATCTGGAGCTATGCATGTAAGCATCATAATCTTATTTTATGATGCTTATAGGAGTTTTGAAGAAGCAAAAATTGAAGAAGAAAAAAAAATCAACTTTTAGAATGAGGCCAAAGAAGAATTTCAGGATTTTTTATGGGCACTACAGGTAGATAGAACATACGCATTTGAACTAAGAAATGAGATGTTCAATTTGCAAATGCATATAAATATTGTGGAAGATAAAATTTTCTTGTAATCGGTATTTAGAAACCCAATTACTTGTATATTGGAAAAGTGCTTTCACCTGCATTTGGGTTTTAAAATCCCGACTACAAGGATAGGAAAAACCTTAATTTTTTTAATTTTAAAACTGATTTTAAAGCCAAATTTGGATTTTGGGAATTACATTGCAAATGGGAACATCATCTAGGAATTTCATACTTGTAGAAACATTTGGAAGTACCTCTTTTTTTTAGAAATGAATTTGTAATCGGGATTTAGAATCCCAATTACAAGCTGGGAAGAACATTCTCATTTGGAAACTAAATATGTAAACAGATTTTAGAAACCTGATTGCATGTATTGAAAGAACTATATACTGGGAATTTATTCACTATTTTGTAAATTTGAGAAGCTATTTGGAGAATAGAAAACTATTGTAACATGTTGCATTCATTTATATTATAGCTACATGGCAATAGTTTGAAGCAAAACTCACAAAAATTACCAAAAATAAGAAAAATGCCATACCTGAACCAAAAATGCCAATCTTTTAGGGCCTGTTTGTTTTGTGGAATTCGTATATGTTGGAATAGCCAATTATGGGATTCAACTGAATTCTGGAATTCTGCTATTCTAAAAATGAATTCTAGATATGGGCTTGTCCTGTTTGGTTCACCTGGAAGATGACTGAGAAGATGTAGATTCTGCGTTTGGTTCCACAAAACTAGAATTGGAATTGGAATTTTGTTTTTGCACACATACACATACACATACACATACACATACACATACACATACACATACACATACACATACACATACACATACACATACACATACACATACACATACACACACATGTGTGTATACACACACACACAAGTGTGTATATATATACATATACATACATACACACACATATATATACATGTGTGTATACACACACATGTATATATACACACACATGTATATATACATACATGTGTGTATATACACACATATGTATATATACATACATGTGTGTATATACACACATATGTATATATACATACATGTGTGTATATACACACATATGTATATATACATACATGTATTTATATACACACACACACACTTATATATACATATGTATATATATACACATACACGTGTACACACACAATATATATATATATACACACACATGTGTCACAATACACACACACCTGTATATATAGATATGTGTGTATATACAGATAGGTGTGTGTATATATAGACATGTGTGTATATACACACACATATATATACACATATGTATATATCCACATATACATGTACACACACAATATATATACACACACACATACATGTATGCATATATACTTATATACACATACACACATGTGTATATATATACACATACACACATGTGTATATACATATATACACATACACACACACACACATATATATATATATATACATATGTATATATATACATATGTATATATATACATATGTATGTATATACATATATGTATATATACATGTATGTATATACACTCATGTGTATATATACATACATGTATATATACTATATATATATGTGTATATATACACTCATGTGTATATATACACACATGTATATACACATACATGTATACACACACACACACACACACACACACACACACACACACACACACACACACACACACACACACACACACACACACACACACATCCTTATAGCAATATAATATACATTATTGACACACAAATGTGAATGAATTTTCCTTCCCAAAATAATACTCTCAATTCCAATTCCACTTTTCAATTCCAATTCCAGGGTCTGAGGTGGATATAAGGTTCTTGATGTAAGGTTCTTGATGCCCCAAAATCAATCAACTGTTTAAGATAGAAAAATTCGATTGAGATCACGAAAGAAGATAAGGAAATGAAGATCAAACATGACCATAGTTGATTAAAAGTCCACAAGAAAGATGAAGGAAAAACCCCCTCAAACTCATAATGCAGCCTAAAAATGCAAACTTATATGAGGTCTAACAATGCAAGCTACATGAAAATGCGAAGGTGTACTTGCAATAGAACAACTGTAACATAGGACTTTGTGTTCATCATTCATGAGAGAATGTTAAGGAACTTATTTTCATCATTGGGCCATTATTAACGAACATCAAAAAATACACAATCATCACTAGTCACAAGCGCAACTATGAAGATATGAATGTGATTTATATCGGATTGGAATGTGGAAAGATTCTAACATAAGCATCAAAGACATAAAGGTCAAGATGACTTTGATGTTATCTTACCCAATTTAATGTAGCAAAACCATGCTCGCATCAAGGCATAGAGGCCAGGATGACCAGAAGAACGGTTGTGCAAAAAACAGTTAAGCATAAATAAAATAAAAACATGCCCCATGCCCCAAGTCCTCTAGCTATGCATCATGGAGAAACTTATTAGACAAGGACACTCAACAAAAATCAATAACATTCAGCACTCAAAGAAAAGCTCATGACATAGCTCAAGCATTAAGTATTGTGTTTAAAAATTTAAGTGTGTTAATTGATACCGAGTTCTGAGGATAAGGATCGAATGCTTGCAAGCAGGTAAGATCACATGACAAAACTGGGTAAGACCAAATCGATAAGTGTTGAAAAACACTCGTTGTCAGGGGTTATATTGAAAAAAATAGTTTAGGTGGTGTTGAAAAACACCATTTGTGAGGTGTCCTAAATACTAACGCATCCAAGAGACCAAAGCTAACACAGTTATGCCCCCTAGACAAAGAAAAAGACCAATTCTAAACCAAGGCAACAAGGACAAGGCATGATGGAGAAAGGCTAAGTGTTGAGGACATGCGCTGCAAAATAGGGGTGCAAAGGCCTCAAGTAGTGCCCATTTCCAGTTTTTCACCACTTGGATTTTATTACAATTTTTTCATTTTTTCTATTTTTTTCATTTTTTTCTTCTTTTTTTTTTAGGACTTTTTATAATTTTTTTGAATTTTTGCTACCAAGGCGCTTGTTTCTAGGTTTTCACCAAGGCACTTTTGCTATTTATTTTTTTTGAATTTTTGAATTTTTTTTTTTTGGAATATATAAATTTTCTTGAAGATACATCAAAGCGCCTATTGCTAGGTTTTCACTTAGATGATCATTTTTCAGGACATTTTCTGATTTTTAGAATTTTTGACAATATATCATTTTTTTGAATTTTTTTTAGGATCAATAATTATGTACAAAGGATGCCCCCAGACATAATGGGCATCATGGATAGAACTTCTTCAAGTGCAAGACATTGATAGGATCAGGGAGTTTCTCTCCTTCTGTTGTAGACAGTAAATAAGCACCTATCCCAAAAGCTGCTGTAATGATGTAAGGTCAAAGCCAATCAGGTTCAAATTTGCCCTTTTTATCTCTATGCTGTTGATTCTTGGGATTTTCATGTAGGACAAGATCTCCTACTTGGAATTCTCTAGGGAAAACCTTTTTATTGAAGGCTTTGGACATGCACTTTTGATAAACCCTCATATGGTCAAATGATGCTTGACGTTTCTCATTTAGAAGTTCTAACTCTTGAAGTCTCATGGCGTGGTAGTCTTCATCTGTAACTAGACCTTTGAGGGAAACTCTAAGTGAAGGAATCTCAACCTCCAAAGGTAACACTGCTTCAACGCCATATGCAAGGGCAAAAGGAGTAGCCCCAGCAGGAGTACAAATACTCATTCTATAGGCCCACAAAGCCAGATTTATCTGTAAATGCCAATCTCTACCATTCTTACAGACTATTCTATGCAAGATTTTAAGAATGGTTTTGTTTGATGCCTCTGCTTGACCATTTCCTTACAGGAAGTAAATGGAGGACCAATGTTGTTTAATCTTGAATTTCTTGTAGAGTTGTTTCAGGTCTTTATTTTTAAACTGGCCTCCATTGTCAGTAATAATCTCAAAAGGCACTCCATATCGACAGATGATATGGTTAAGAATGAATAGAGAGACTATCTTTCTCGAAGCAACAGAAAGTGGAACAACTTCTACCCATTTAGTGAAGTAATCAGTAGCAGTGATAATAAACTTGTGTCCACTTGATGATTTGGGATGAATCTGCCCAACAAGATCAAAGGCCCAGTGCTGAAATGGCCGATGAGATATAGAAGGAATGAGCTCCCTTCTTGGAGCATGTATCAGGTTACCATGTTTTTGACACTTCACATGACTTTGCAAAAGATACTGCATCAATATGCAGCATAGGCCAATAGTACCCCACCCTAAGAAACCTTTAGGCCATGGTAAGACCATTGGAATGTCCCCCACAGATGCCCTCGTGGATGTCAACTAATGCTTGGTAAGATTATTCCTTTTCTAAGCATCTAAGAAGTGTTCCATATAGACCCCTCCTATACAAATCACTAGCAATAAGGGAATGGCGAGAGGCATTTCAGGTAAGGTTTCTGTGTTCAGATTGGTTAAAGGTTTCAGGAATAATGCCATCACGAAGGTATGAGTAAATGGCACCATAACGGGATGACTCACGACCAACAAGGGTACAAATGACATGGATTTCTTCAGAGTCATAGATAGGGTGATGTAGCTCTTCCACCATGAATTCAAATCTTGATTCATGTTGCTCTAATTGAAGGAGTGAGACAAGTGTAGCCATAGCATCAGCTGCTTTGTTTTTTTCTCTAGGGATTTGCTGAAATGTGACAAATGTGAAGTATCGTTTCAAGGAATCAACCATTTTCTTTTAAGGTACCATTTTCTCATGTTTTATTTGATATTCATCATTAACTTGGTTGATTATCAGCTATGAATCCCCATAGATGTGTGACTCTGTGATTCTCCATTCTATGGCCATCTTAAGTCCATTTGTTAAAGATTCATACTTAACAATGTTGTTTGTACATGGGAATAATAACTTATAAGACTTAGGAATTGTGTACCCAAGAGGAGAAACAAATAAAACACCAGCTCCTGAACCATTTTGCATAAAGGATCCATCAAAGAACATCTTCCATGTTCTTTCAGTCATATACATGAGGTGCTCATCTGGGAAGTCAACTTGAATAGGTGCATTATCTTGTATTGGGAAATCAGCCAATTGATCTACTATGGCTTGTCCTTTGATTGCTTTATGCTCAATGTACTCTATGTCAAACTCTGAAAGGATCATCATCCATTTAGCAAGTCTACCTATGAGGGCAACTTTACCTAGAAAATATTTGAGTGGATCTATTTTTGCTATGAGGTGTATAGTGTGCGCAAGCATGTAAAGTCACAACTTTTGGGAAGAAAACACAACAGAAAGGCAAGCTTTCTTAATGCTGGTGTAGTTAACCTCATATGAAACAAGAGTATGACTAATGTATTATATTGCTCTTTCTTTCCCATTTTCATCAAGTTGAGCTAGTAATTCCCCCAAGGAAGATTTTGTCACTGAAATGTATAGAATAAGTGGTTTCCCTAGGATAGGAGGCATTAAAATGGGAGGATTTGCCAAGTACTTCTTGATTTGATCTATACTCTTTTGACAATCCTCATTC
>MU223057.1:1422049-1456248 GCA_018584345.1 Thuja plicata | reverse complement strand
TCTCAACAAGGATAGTTTCTAGCTCACCAACTCCAAGCAAGGTCACTTGTGAAACTAAAGATTACTAGTTCAAGAGGTCAAAACGCAAGAATCCAAAGTGTAAACAAGCTTCTAATAGTGGGGTAAGCGACCTAATCTATTCTGGATCAAATGACAAGATAGAAAAAATGAGCAAGTTGACAGTTTGACACTTAAGAATGCAGATTTGTTGATCATTTTGGTGTTTGTCTTAATGATTGGGGGTATGTTTTTTGATCTTTCACTCACGTAAGACACATCAAGTAGATTGTTTGTTGTAAAAGAAATAGTAACATCACAACCTAGGTAAGCCAGGATAATATCTGTTGAATTCTCACTTGAACTGAAGTTCAGCCACGCTTACTCATAGCAAACAACTTAGAAGCTTGGAGGCATGAGCTCCTCCTTACATGTGCACTCACTTCTCATGCACACCAAGCTTCGAATCCCAAGAGAATTTCTTCCCAAAGGACTGTTGTCTCTACTATGAGCTGTGAAAATGTGGGACATCTTAGTCGGTCTTTGACCTTTTGCGCCAATGGATAGAGGGTTTTTGGTCACTAAAACAAAGTTTGCAGTCAAGGCATCTGGTCATGTGGTTGTGATCAAGTCATTTTCCTAAGGGGGGCTCTCCCATTCCTTTCAAAGCAAGGTTTTCACCTTAACGATGTAGGGGCTTTAATGCACCACTAGGGTACTAGAGGAGATTTTGGTTGCCACAAGGAATTCACACCTGTCCACTGTGAGACTAATCATAATGACATTTTTTATATACCGGTTTGGAAGGGCTTGGCTTTAGTCTGTTACCGGTTGGGCAATCCACTCTCACTGGCTCTATTAAAGCACTTGGGAGGTATCCATGCTCAAAGAATTATATGAGTTTCTCTTACATCCAAGATCCACAAAGGTGAGGGGAGAGGATACGTTCATATAATTCTTAGGATTACAATCTAAAAGACACTTCAAAATATAAGAAAATGACAACAATGTTTCTGGATTTCTGATCATCCCAAAAGGGCGAGAGCATAGTTTCCTAACATCATTGCCATTCCTAAAAATACCAAATAGAAGTTGATTTTAGAAGTCCTGCATGTGGGTTCCTATTTTAATAAAACAAAACAAAATGCAAGCACAATATTTAGCACGCTATCGATCAAGGCAACCTGCAAGATGATTTAATTAGTAGTATTTGTTTGAGTCTTCTTTTTCAATGTCCTGCAAACCACTGTTAGACTGTAATCAAAGATAAGCATCAAGAAAAACAAAGTCAAAGATTGGTCAACATTAGAAAAATCATAAAATCAAAAATTTGATTGCATATTCAGAAATTAGATGAAAAATCATGCACTTTCAAAAAAAGTTGCACTAAAAAATGTTATCGTATGAGCTTGTACGAGGCTTTGGAAGTTGCAAAACAAAGGATTAAATAGGTACAGTGATGAAAACCTGTAATTTTTGATAAATCCATGACTCAAATTGAGAAACTAAGAATAACCCAAAAATCTTCAGACAATTCTACCCAAAATAAAAAAAAATTGCACTCAATTTGGACCTAAAATGAGTAAGATATGATCGTTTGAAGGTAGACTGCAATTTCAAAAACTCCAATGGTGAAGGCAAAGAATTTTCAAACCCTGCTGACATCAGTAGAATGCGAGCTTAAATTTGACAGGCTGGGGGCAGTCACAAAAGGCCTAGATTTTGACGGTCATATGGCCGTCAAATTTAACATAGTAAAAAAATCTGATTTTTGATTTTTATTTTTTTTGATTTATTTTTCAAAAATTTACCTCGGGCTGCGTGCATAGATGATCTGAAATTTGCCTTGATTTATGTGCAAGTTTGTTTGGGCAAAAATATTTGCCGCAGATTTGACTTTCGTCAAATATGGGTAAGTTTATAGTCATTTTCAACCGAAACGATGATCCAGACGCGACGGTGGGGTCAGATTTAGCTCAAAATGAAAGATTTAAAAACATTGAGAGAATAATAGATAGAAGATAAAAGAAATTTTCAAATGTGATGACAGAAATGGATGTTCTGCCCCACGGTGGGCACAAAAAATGTGTGCTAAAAATGTGTCACACTTCTATGAATCATTCCATGCAAGGTTGCTCAAGAATGAGGCCTCAAATATTGATTTATAGCTCCCTAGTCATGGAGTGCAAAGATTTGTAATGGAGGCTCTTAGATTGACCTAGTTGTGCCCTTGCAAGTACACCATGAAATGGGAGATTCAAAGAGAAAAAGAAAGGATGCTAGTCTCCATGATCATACAATATGCAATGAAATGAAAACTATTCTATATGATTGCAATGCATGAAAGAAAATTAATCTAAATGATAACAATGCATGATTATTCTATGAAAATAAATACAAATGCAAGATTAATCTATGAAATGAAACATGAATCTAATCTACATGAATAGCCATGGATGCAAAAAGAAGAAGACAAGAAGAGAGAAGTTGCCATATCCAAGCTAAAGTGCTCAAATTCTCCTCCAAAATTGCTCTCCAAACCTACAGCATAACAATACCTAAAAATTCTATATGAGAATGAGAAGGAGAGGTTTCCTTTTAAAGAGAAATGGACGGTAGAGATTAAGAGGCAAAAGTCAAAGGCTATGATTAAGAGGCAAAAAGCCCACCACTTAGGAAGATGTGTAGAAAAAAAAACTTTATTTACTTTTATTTAATTTATTTCCTTTTTCATCAAATAAAGTGCTTTAAGTGGGGATTTTTATTTATTTAATTAAAAGAAGGGTTTTCTTTTAATTAAATAAATTAGAAATTTTTTATTTAATTAAAAAGGAGATTAAATATTTTAATTAAATAAAAATAATCAAACCTTCGGAAATATTGAAATAATTGAATTAATTACAATTTGATCAAGGAAATTGATTTGAATTGAAAATGTTCCAAAGCATTGATTCAGAAATTTGATAAATTGATAAAATGATAAATGGGGCCCATAGTCTAGGTGACCATTTTAGGGTGCATACAACATGGAGGTGCAATTTCTGAAATTCTGAAGTGCAAAGTGCTAAAAAATTAATTCATCAGAAATAGAGGCATTGAGGTGCAATTTATGAAAGGGCGAAGAGCAGTGCAAAGTCTAAGGTCTTTGGGAATAGAGGCATTGAAGTGCAATTTTTGAAAGGGAAAAGTGCGAAGGGAAAAGTCTAAGTGATCAGAAATAGAGGCATAAAGGTGCAAATTCTGAAAAGGAAAAGTGCTAAAGTTAAAAGTCATCGAGAATGGAAGAGAAGAAAGGGGATTTCCAAAATCTTGAAGTGCAAAGGGAAAAGTCTAAGTGATCAGAAATATAGGCATAGAGGTGCAATTTTTAAAAGTGTGAAGTGTAAAGCTAAAGGTCATCGAAAGTGGAGGGGTAGGAAGGAAATTTTCAAAATCGTGAAGAACGGTCTGAGGTAGTCAATAATGCAACATGTGACAGGGCCAGCTGATTGGATAGGTGATGTGGTAGAGGTGGCAACAAATCAGATACTTCCACATGGTACATGCGGCGAGGCATTATTTTATGATGGTAAACATGGAAATAATAAAGGTGGTAGTTTTATTTTTACATGCACAAGGAGGGAATCTAAGGATGTTAGAGAATATAAAGAGGAACTTAGATAGATTCAGACTTTGTCATGGTTATTAAAGAGCTTTTATGAGATTTTGAGTATTTTGAGTACCCCTTCCTGGACTTATGTTGAGTTCCTTATTTGTATAAGAAGAATGTTCTAACCTTCTAATCACTTTTCATGGCTTTATGACTCCTCTTTTGAGGCCTACTTTCTAGGAATCCATCCTGGGCAGTTAGAGGTGATTTCTACTTATTGAGTTTTGAGACTCATTTTGGGGAGGTTCAACTTATTGTAGAGAGAAGAGTGATTGATTTTTTGAGTCCTCTTGTTTTCTCATGCAGTAGAAGCTCTTGATAATTGTATGAAAATAGTTTCCTTTGGAGTTTTTGAATAAAGATTAGAGCTTAGGAGACCTATTTTGGGTTCACAATATTGTATGTAGTTTTCATTTGATGTTTTTCTTGTAGTGAATCTATTTTTTTGGATCATGCAAGGATATGTCCCAATTATGCATCTTTAAGTGGATAGTATTGCATCTTTCATAGGTTATAAGCTGTGATTTCTCATTTTTTCATAATTTGGTTAATTGTGAAGATTATTCATCCTCTTGACCTGTATTAAAAAGAAACTATAAATCCTACTTATAAAATACTGATATGTGATTTGTCTAATCATCAAATTTGTGTCACCTACTGAAACTTTGTTTTTATGTTAAGAGCTCCCTTGTGATAAAAGCTTGATACAATTTTATCATCTTTGGTGTATCATGTAGTAGCTTAGATTTCTTTAAAGATTAAGTTTTCCATTTCTACAATTTCTATCCCTTTTCCTCCAAAGTTTTCATTTTTTGCATTTGGTCATAGGTGAATATCCAATAGGAACTGGTCTAGAATGCAGAGATTCACTCCACCCATAGGAAATCCCACCACCTAGGAGTGTTTCCATGCTGTTACAAAATATTCAAGTTTTTATGCAAGCTTGAGATGGTGCATAATTTTAGTACTCAACAGTTTTGGCATGCCCGATGGGACCCAGTAAGAATATAATAATTCTTGTTGTTTGGATATGCTAGTAGCAAGTTACTAGCCTAGAGGAGGTTATCATTTAACATATCTGGAAACTCCGTGTGAAGGAAAAGAGACCATTTGTTTCCTAGCATTTTATGAGAATAATTCAAAATAGGAGTTCAAGTTCTTTTGAATATTTGCAATTAGAGCCTCCCAGAAGATGAGGAAGAACTCTTAAAAGAAATCAACCATCAAAACAAGATTGGTCTGATACTCCATATTTCCAAGTTAACAAAAGGAGAAGAAAGTCACCAGGGAGTAAAGATATTAGGCAATCAGCAAGTCCAACTTTCCAAAAAAAATAATTTGAACTTGAAGAATATGTTGTTTTAGCCTTCACAACAACAATTAGAATCAACTTATTAGGTCCAACTCTTGTTCCTCCTGTTCATTTTCAGCAAGTTCCAGTTCAGCCAACAACTATGGCAAGAAGATTTGCATTTGTGCCTTTCAATCAAGACAAACTATAAATTTCCCAAATCACCATGATGTACCACTGACAGACTTAAATTTTTCATCTGATTTCAATGGTGAAGGTCAAAATATTACTATTGACCACATCAAAGATATAGCTACTTTGTGCAATGTGCATCATGTTACTAAGGAAGATGTTTCTCTTAAGTTGTTAGCAACATTCTTGATGGGAAAATCTTTAGAGTGGTTTCGAACTTTAGTTGTTGGCTCAGTTGACTCATGGGATATGCTTGGTGAACTACTAACTAATAATTTTGAAGACAAGTTAGATCACTTGTCTTTGGTGGAGCAACTTACTACAATCAAGCGTGCTCCCCAAGAACAAATGATGGACTTCAAAAATAGATTTCAAAAGTCATGTAATAGGATCCCCACAGTGATAAGGCCTTCAAAAAATCAAACATTTATTTATTATTTGAAAATTTTGAATAGTGATATCTCAGTTATGATACAATCTATGGGAGGTACCTCACTTCCCAAATCTTTTGGGACATCCATTAGAGCTGAAAATAGCCTTATAAAAGCTGGAAAAATAGCCCCAAGGCCACCTATGCCTATTTTTCCTAATATCCAGCCCAATATGCCTTTGCAAATACCCCCGTTTAGTCCTTTTCCCACTGCACCATCTTCCCAACCTGTTGCAAATCATGAATCAATAGTTGCAAGACCTTCTTAGGATTTGCTAGAGATATAAGGTAGTCAACAAAAGATAGAGACCATATTGCAGACCTTGGGAAATGAGTTGAAAAGCATAAATAAGAATTATCAATCTCCTAGAATACCTTATCAATGATATCAAGGAGATAACCAGTAGTACCAATGTTAGGGGAAATAATACCAAGGTAATAGACTAACTTTTCAAGGAAATACATTCATATTTCAAAAATGATGAGCAAAGCAGCAGGAGCGGGAGGATGTTTGAATTTGAGCGTAGGCGGGAAACTAGTTTTGCACGCACTAGGGGCTACTGCAGGAGCCTGTGAAGGTATCCCTCTGGCATAACAAGATAATGAAGACACAAAAAAAAGGATGGGGTCCCATGTGACAGATAGAAAGATCTAGGTAAAGAGGACGTGGGGACGGTGAGGAAATCAAGATTCTTTCCTTGGACAAATGAAAATAAGGGGAATCAGTCATGTGATAAGGAATATTCCTCCATGCACCTTCCTTGGTCAAAACTATTTGGGATTAAGACTGCTGGAAAGTCTCCTTTCCCAGTTATAAAGGACCTATCTGATAAGGAAAATAGTAAGTACACTATTGCACTACCTAACGAACTGGTTGACCATAATATTGCAACCATGTCTCTTACTCTAGTTGGTAAATTTGCTGGATTGAGGCCAAATATAGACATAGTCATGGATTTTGCAAATAAAAAATGGAACCTAAAGGGCCAAGTTGAAATAAAAGCTATGGCAAAGGGCTTTTTGTCTTTTGAGTTCTCACGCCAGGAGGACTATGCTAAGATCTTCTGTGCTGGAGCGTGGGCAATAGGGAAATCCTCTCTGGCCCTACAGAAATGGTCTCCTAACCTAGATCTTAATGAATCTTTCTATATTCAAGCCCCTATTTGGGTAAGGCTACCAGAACCCCCCCCCCCCTAGAATTTTGGTACAAAGATGTCTGTGCTGGAATAGCTAAATCCTTCAGAGAACTTCTATCGATTGACCCAGTGATGATTGATAAAAGGTGTCTTACCTATGCCAGAATATGCATAGGGGTGGAAGAGGGGAAAGAAATGCTAAAGGTCATAGAGATTCATTCCAATTTGGGAAAAAGATTGCAGAAACTGGATTATGAAAGTGTGTCTTTTGCTTTCTTTCACTGCAAGAAAGCTGGACATGTGGCCAGAAAGTGCCGAGTTTTACAAAAGGAAAAAGCCTGGAAGGCCCAAAGGATAGAAGGAAAGACCAAGGACCAGGAACCAGTAGACCAAAAATTGGAAAAAAACCAAAATTTTCAGGCGGGAACTGAAGCAAACAACAACATAGTTTGGAAGAAAAAGGAGTCATCAATGGTCATCTTAGAAACAAAAAAGATACAAGAAGAAATGTAAGAAATCAACAACAAAGATAATGTGGTGTATTCCCTATGTTAGAATGATAATTATATGTAGATGGTGGTGTTTCAACCTTCAGCCAGTTTTGAGAATTCTCCAGAAGGTAATAACAAGCATGAACCCTCAGGAGTTGATAGCGCCATGAAAGAGCTGAGATACAGAGAAGGGATCGATTCGAGCCCCACACCCCATGAGATGGAAAAATTCTCTTTTTCTCTGGGGTCCTCATCCTTAGATTTTAGAGTGTTTATTCCCAAGCCTATGGGTGATTCCTCCCATGAACTAAACCCTAGAACAAAGCAGGAACAACCAGAGCAGGTATTCAAAATGGAAGAACTACTAAAATCGGTCTCCCCTGGGTAACTCACAAGAATGGAAGAACTCTTTGAAAAATATAAAGGGACCAAGGGAGAGTGGACTAATTTGAAGAAGAAAAAGAATAGTAGGGATCCCTCTCTGGTATCCCCAACAACAACTTGGAGCAAGATCAAAGCCGACGTGGGTGTCAAACTGAAAACTCTAGGGAGAAAGAAAGAAAATCAGATCTGGTAAGAAGAATCCTGCAAGAAAAATATAGGATAATCTCTTCAAATATTTGTGGAATTAATGATCCACATAAGCAGGATGTAATAAGGAATATGATAAGAGATCATATACCAGATATAATGTTAATCCAGGAAACTAAGACAAAGAAGGAAAAACTAGAGTGCATAAAATTGTGTAAAACTATGGATATGGTCACCACCAACTTGTATGGAGCCTCCAAAGGTCTTATGACTCTGTAGAAATCCTCTCACCTGAAGGCCAAAGTCATCTAGGAGGAAGGTAATTTGTTACTTTTGAATTTCACTAACATAAAGGATAATGAAAGATGGTACATCATGAATATCTATGCTCCTAACTCTAAAAAAGGTAGAAGATCTTATTGGTACAAACTCAGAAGCATAGCGACCATGTTTGATCTTTCAAAAGGTATTATTATGGGGGATTTTAATACCCCCTTAAAGAAGGGGATAAACAGGGAGGCATTAATCCATATTTGGAAAGCAGGAAAGATCTTATGGACTTCATAAATGATCAAGCCCTCTTAGATGTAGACCTTTAGGGTGAAAAATTTACCTAGAGTAATAGGAGAATTGGGAAAAAATACATCCAAGTTTGGCTAGATAGGACTTTGATCACTGTTGATTGGCTGAATTCCCACAATAGTAAACTTTCTGCCTTGGTACGAATTGGGTTGAACCATTCTCCCTTGGCTCTCTCTTTGGACCCATTTATTAAGAAAAGAAACTTCCCATTTAGGTTCAAAAATATGTGGGCTACTCATACTAATATGACAATCAAGATTATGGAATGGTGGAACATTGATATAAAAGGATCGACAATGTCCAAAGTGGCAAAAAAACTCAGAAACATCAAGATAATCATCAAGAATTGGAATAAGAATGAGTTTGGTGATATCTTCTCCACCAAAGATAAGGCAATAACATATCTCAATCTTGTCCAAGAGGAAATCCAGAGAGAAGGGAACGATGAGGAAAGATTTCATAAGGAAAAAAACCTACTTTTAGAGTACCACAATGTTATAGGGAAGGAGGAAATTTTCTGGAAGCAGAGATCTAGGTACATTTGGATGAGGGAGGGGGACCAAAATAATCAGTTCTTCCACTTGTCCACAATGAAACATAGGGTTTCGAATATGATCAATAGCATAAAGAGGGGGGATAAAATCTTGAAGGATGATAATGATATATCTAATGAAGAAATTGATCTTTTTCTCTTCCCTTCTCTCAAAAGGCCATGACCTATCCGAGGAGGACCAGGAGGTCCTCTTGAGAAACATACCCAAAATCATCTTGGAAGATCAAAACAAAGTTCAGAGTGCTATTCCTAATTTGGAAGAAGTTAAAAAAGCCCCAGACTCCCTTCCTGGTGATAAGGTCCAGACTCTCTTCCTGGTGATAAGGCCCTGGGACTAGATGATTTCCCTATGTTTTTCTTCCAAAGGTACTGGGAAGTAGTCAAATTTTATGTGGTCAAAGTGGTGCAAGAATTCTATGGATCGAAAAACCTTCTAAAGAACTTAGTGCTACTTTCCTGGGTCTTATTCCAAAAGTCTCAACGAAGGACTCTATGGAGATTTTCAGACCCATAAGCTTATGCAATTATTTCTATAAGATTATCTCTAAAGTTATTACCATTAGAATTCTCAAAGTGCTCCCCTCTATCATTTCTCATCAGCAGTCAGGATTTTTTCTGGGTAAACAAATTCTTGATTCCATTATAACAGTGCACAAAGTGATCCACTCCTTTGATGCTGGAAAGAGGGAAGGATTACTCCTCAAGATGGACCTGTCCAAGGCCTATGATCATGTTGACTGGTCCTTCCTCTTGAAGGTTCTTGGAGCTTTTGGTTTCAACTTGAATACTTTCAAGATCATCCATCAACTCATATCTTCTCCTTCATTGGCTATTCTCGTCAATGGATCTCCTTCCGCTTTCTTCAAAGCTTCTAGTGGTTTGAGACAAGGTGACCCCCTATCTCCCATTCTCTTCATTATTTTGGGTAAGTGCCTTGGGAGATCAATCATGGAAAAAAAGAGCTATGGGGAGTTGAAAGGTTTCAGACCGTCCTTTGGTAACATTGTTTTCTCTCACCAGTAATTTATCGATGACATCATTTTAGGAGGGGAGGCTTTGGTGAGAGAAGCTAGAGTTGTAAAAAACCTCCTTAAATCCTACACTAGAGCCACTGGACAATATATCAAATGGTATAAGAATTCTCTCTTCTACATCAATACCCTTGAGGATAGACAAAGGAGAATTGTAGAGATCTTGGGATGTGGCATTAGATACCTTCCTTCTAATTACTTGGGCCTCCCTTTTGGTGTTAAGCCCCCTAATGAGTTCTAGAACAAACTCATTGATAGATTCAATAGGAAATTGGCTGGCTAGAAGGGGATCACTCTTAGTCAAGTGGGAAAAATATAGTTGTTCGAATCTACTCTACAAAACCTACCAACCTATACCTTGAGCCTCTTCTCGATACCTACTAAAACTACGGAGGCAATGGAAAAAATTTAAAGAAGATTTCTCTTGTTAGGGGCTGAGGAGCATAAGATATTTCCTCTGATTTCTTGGGACAAAGTTTGTCTCCCTAAAAGTGCTGAAGGTCTGGGGATAAGGAGAATCAAGCCTTTCAAAAAAGCTCTCCAAGTGAAACAAATATGGTGCATCTTCCATGGAAAGGGGGAATGGAGAGACTTTATTGAAGATAAGTATCTTTCTAATGATTCTTTGAGTTATTTCTTTTGCTGTGATGAAATTTCGAAAGGATCTTTCATTTGGAATGGCTTCCTCAATGCTAAAGAGTTAGTTAAGTCAAAATCTAAATGGAAAATTGGAAATGGTCAAATCATTAACTTTTGGGATGACAATTGGCTCTAGGTTGGTCCTTTGAGGGAGTGTGAGCCTTACAAAATTTCAAGGGATGAGTGTAACCATCAATTTGGCCCCCGGGTTTGCAACTATAAAGTGGGTAACTCCTGGGTGGACTTGCCCTCTGTCTCTCAGGATTTTTCATCCCTAATTATTTCTCTTAATGCAGTCTCTTTATCCCCTAATCATGATGTCTTGATCTGGGATGGATCCCCCAAAGGTTCCTTCTCAGTTTCTTCTACCTACTCTTTCCAGATGTAATTGGAATCCAAGCCTATTTGGGCCAAAGCTTGGTCCCCTAGCCTTATTCCCAAAATTAATGTCTTCTTCTGGCTTTTGCTTTAGAACCGTATCCTTACTATTGATAAAATTTTGAGGAGAGGCATCCTGATCCCCAATAGGTGTGTGCTTTGTAAGTTTCAAGCCAAATATGTGGATCACCTATTCATTCATTTCCCTTTTGTCAGTTCCATATGGAAGTCTCTCCTCTCTGTTTTTGGGAAGCATTGGTGCTTTCCCTTATCTATCCATAATATTTTCTCCCAATGGACCCTTCCTTTCAAGCACAACTCTCTTCACAAAATATGGACCTGTACCCTCCCTCACATGTGCTGGGGAGTTTGGAAAGAGCATAACAACCGTATCTTCAGGGATTGTTGTGCCCCTCCCAAAATCATTTTTGAAAAGATTCACCATGATCTTATGGAAAATTATGTTTCTTATTCTGGTACTAACCCTTTTGTAGGTAAAGACAACTATGGTGACCCTAAGAATATCAACTACAAAAGAAAAAATTTCTCTTGGAGCTAGCCCTTGGAAGGATGGTTTAAGACCAACTTTGATGGCACTGCCAAGGGTAATCCGAGAAAGGCAGGAAGTGGTGGTGTGATCAGAAACTGGTTTGGAAAGGGTACTTCTGCTTTCATCCTCCCACTTGACACCTAAACCAATCACTTTACGGAAGCCGATGCAACCCTCCAAGTTACCAAATTATCCCATGATATTGGGATAAAAAACCTTTGGCTAGAAGGTGACTCTAGCAACATTATAAACTGCCTTAACAATTTACACCCACCATCATGGACTATTAAAAATTTGATTAAAGAAATCTGCAATCTCTTGAACACCTTTGAGAAGATACACATATCCCACATGTACAAGGAAGCCAACCAGGTTGTTGACTGGTGTGCCAAGTTGGCTATGAAAAGTGACACTCAGATCTGATGGCTTCACGGAGGATACCTCCCACGCGAGGTGAAGGATTTAGTCAAATATGACAGATTCTAGAGAAAGGAGGGAATTAAAATTATTAATCATGAAAGTTAATGTTGTATTTTGTAACAAATTTCCCATAAATGGAAAGTACAGGATTGATAGGAAGGGTAATGAATCCAAGTCCCATTCACATGCTTTCTGGGTGTCGATTCACAAAGTTAAAACTTACCATTTAAGGCATATCAGAAGAATTATTTGGAATAATTCGGCAAGAATTTGTCTGATAAGATGTAAGCCAAATCACCATAACATGACTCTGAGCTATAATCTTGCAATGGGTGGTAAAAGACATAGAAGGTAACCATCTAATGATAGTGAGAAATGGAGGAGATAGAATAAGGTATGGAATTATCTACAAAAAGGAGGTATCTCAACTTTTATTGAAAGGATTCATGGTGGGAATTCGTCGGTGACCAAAATGTTTGTGAAAAGATGGGACGAGGGAAACATGGTGATTGACAGGAGAAAATTTATGGTCATTGAGGAGGTCATCTCCAATGTTATCAGCATCTCCATTGTGGGTAAAAAATTTACATGGATCATAAAATTTCAAACTCTGCAATCAACGATTTCATGAGGAACGAGGAAGAGGAAAAAGATCTCATCAAATTCGGGACTTATTACCTTCCACAAGGCATAAAAATGCTGTGGAGATTCATCTTGAAGGCTATCATATCTATGTAATACTAGACACTAGTTTCAATAGGATTAGAACCTATCACTTCGTTCTCATGAACTAATTTAGACATGGTATGCAAACTTCTATCCCATTCTACTTATATGCTTATATTAATGAAAATATTAATGGTTATAGGGATAAGGCTATTGCAAATCGTACCTTGCATGAGGGGATTTTACTTCTCATTTACGAGCACTTTAAAGCCCAAATTATAGGGAAGGAGATTGCTGATAAAGAGGACAAAATGGATGTCTTTGGCTCTGATTATGTCCCCTCGGAGACCGAAGACAGTGAGGGTTTGCACTTTGAGGGCCAGGAAGATTGTGACATTAAGAAGAAGACTCTGGGCTCCTCCTCTAAGAATCAAGCTACCAGTACTCATATTATCAAAAAAGAGAAAGCTATGACCCCTTCCAAGAAACATACTAATACTATGATCTCTTTTGAGGAGTATAATAATAATGAGGAAGGGATGAAAACTTATTATGAAGAAGATATTTATAGTGGAAAAGGAAAAAAGAAAAGGGAGACCGCTATTGTGAATTACCAAAATAAAAAGAGAAAGAATAGGGAAGATAACACAAGCTGGAGGACTCCAAGGACCGGATTCATAGAAAGAGCCTTGGCTCTTGTTATAAGGAAAAGGATAAACTCCAGGATGAGCATGACAACACTAACCAGGAAAACCCTTCTCCCTAATTTTTTGAGCCCCACATCTCGATGAAAGAGAAGGGGTAGGACAATGATTTCTGTTGCTATGTGTCTGTATAGGGGAGGAAGACGGTTTTCCACAACTTTGATGTTAAGACCGCCAAAATGAGGATAACTAGGGAGGTCATTAATCCCAAAGTTATCAAAGGTGAGGATGACAGGATAAAGCTGGAGGAGCTGATTGACCCAGCTATGGTGGTTCTCAGTGATAATTTGAGGGAAATGGAGCTCAATCTTCTCAACAATGCCAAAAATAGTATGCTGGAAAACTACAGGTCAATCAAGTGGTTATACCATGAAGTGGGGGAACTAAAAAATAGAGCTACAGAGACAGAAAACATCAATAGTGATGGCACTACTGAAGATCAGATGAGTCTAAACACTAGGGTCAGTTAGATGGAGGGAAAAATGATAAGGTTTGAGGTGACTCTTAAAATCATTGCAGAGAAGATATTCAACATCCTAAAAGCCTCCAACGAGCATATCAAGATTCTCATTGAAAAAATGGAAGAAAAACTTGAGGGAACTAATATGGGAAAAACTAGCATGGAACAAGAGCAGAAGCTTGAAGAGGGACCTGGAAAGAGGACTAGGGAAATCTCTAAGAAGAAGAAATAGAATGAAATTTTGACTGATCTCTAGAAGACAAAGGAATCTGCTGCAAAGATGGAGATCCCTGAGTCCAAAGCAGCTAGCCTACTCGGGAACATCTCTTGATTGTGTTCCCTAGCTATTTTGGCTGTCCCTGTGTTATGTTTTTAGTTGTTTAGTTTGTTTTTTTGCTGTGGCCTTGGTGGTGGCCTGTTTCTTTTTTTGGAACTGTTGTTTTTTGTCTAGGAAAACATTATGATATTTATCTTTGTAATTGGGTTTCAGGCACCCTATAAAACCTGTTTTAATTAATCAAAAAAATTTCAAGGAACTTTTCAAGGAGCTAGAAAAAAAGGCCTTTTCAACCTTATGCTCCAACACCTCTTAATACTATCAATCTGGTCAAGGATATTGTTCCTATTCAAAATAACCTTGTAGCAGACTATGAGTGGTGTTTTCCTTGTAACCAAGATCATAATCAAGCCACTTGTTCAAATGGAGTAATCAATCAAACACTCATGGTGAAAGGTTCAACAAGCTCTTAGTTTGATGCACCTGTTAACAAAAATTCACAATAGAAAGACCAACTTCTAGTTGATGCCAATTTTCTCAATTGGCAAAGTGAGGAGTTCTGTGGAGTTAGTAGAGATGATAATCTAATTGCAATAAATACCAGAAGTAAGAGAAGAGCTCTAGATAAATCTCAACCAACAACAAACAATAACCAAGATGTTGCAGTTGCAAACCCACTTACTCCTCAAGTAATGAAAATCCTACAAGGAACTCCTCAAGAGTAGGCCAGGGAGAAGCCTCAAGTGCAAGTTGAGTATACTAGTGTCAACGGTCCCCAAAAGGTACATGCAACTATTTCATTCAATATTGTTTAGACTATGAAGATGATAAATATTACTATGAACATGTGGGATACTCTTTCTATTCCTAGTCAAGATGATATGTTATCCTCTGCTTTATAGGAAAGACAAGTTTCTATTACTAAAGTTGTTGATGATCCTTTAAAAGTTCTTAAAAATGATTCTCAGGACAATGAAAAACCAATAAGTAAAGATGTAAAGCCTCCTCTATTTTATATTTATCTCATTATAGGGGATAAGATTATTCATAATTGTATGGTAGACAGTGGATCTACAAGCTCTGTCATGCCAAATAAAATTGCAGACCAATTAGGCCTCAAATATCAACCTCTTGAGAAAGGAGTAGTATATTTAGATGGATCAACTATAAGTACTGTAGGTCTAGTTAAGGATGCAAGCCTCACTCTACATGCATGTCCTAATTTTTCTATATTACATGACATATTTGTTATAGACCTTCCTCCTTATTTTTCCTTATGTTTGTCAAGAGATTTCACTGCTAAAATAAGAGGTTATTTTTCCTCATATTGGTCACATATGGTATTTAGAACAAGATATAGAACCAAAGTGACCATCAACTATGAAGTGTTTTCCAAAGATCACATTGAACCATATGTACCTAATGTCATAAATTCTAATTGTCTTGCCTTTGATCGCGACGAACACTTTGCAGTCCAAGGGCCAAATACTCAAGTGGAAAACACTCCAGACATCCTGTTGGATGAATGGGCAGCACAAAATGCTCATGAGAATCAAAGTGCAATCATTGACGAGGCTGGTTTTGGGATGTATATGATATGTGAGACTGATGTAGTGATGCCAAACCTTGTAAAAGTTGTAGATCAGAATTCTAAAAAGCAAAGTCAAGTTTGGAAAATGTACTTCGATGGATCTCAAAGTAAGAATGGAGTTGATGGAGGTGAAGTGCTTGTATCCCCACAAGGAGATAAGTATTATGTTTCTTTTCATTTTGCATTTGCATGTACTAGTAAAACTGCTAAATACGAGGGTTTGGGTCAAGGTTTAGAATGGGCTAGGAAAAGGAATATCAAGTGTCTTTAGGTGTTTGGGGATAGTGAGATTATTGTGAACCAAGTTAGGGGCTTACATGTTGTTAGAAATGATACTTTAAAGTCATACAAGCACCGAGTTTGGGATTTTTTGGAGTTTTTTTATGCATTCACTATTGCCTCAATACCTAGAAGAGAAAATCAACATGTTGACAAACTAGCTGCAGTAGGTGCACAAGTTGATATTCTGAATGAGATAAGTAAGGATAAAGTACAACAACATGTCAAAATAATTATAAGGCATTCTATTCCATACAATAACACTATTTGGCAGGTTTTTGACAATGATGAGCAAATTTTAAATTTTCTTCTTGAGGAGGATGTTTTTATAGCTGGTAATCAAGACAAATTGAAGCAGTATTATGATAATCAAGTGATCCAGTTAAAATATAATAATCTTCCCAATCAATTGGTCACCTTAGAATAAATTTTCAGTACAGATGACTAGCTTAAAAAGAGCAAAACCAGTATACTGGTCAAAGAGAAACATTATGAGGAGATTGAAAATTTCAAAGGTAAGCTTGTTAAGGTTGGTAAAATCAACTCACAACAAGAAAAGCAAGCTTTTAGTGAGTTATTTTAGGAATTCAATGATGTGTTTGCATGGGAATATGGTGATCTGAAAGGTTTTGATCCATAATTGGCCCAACACACCACATAATTAGAGCCAAATGCAAAGCCAATTAGGCAGAAGCAAAGACCATTCAATCCCAAACTAGAGCCTCTTAGAGCTAAATAAGCTGATAGAAAGTGGTATTATTTACCCTATGAAACATACCTCTTGGGTTTCCAATTTAGTGCCTGTGAGAAATAAAAATAGGGAGTTGAGGTTATGTGTTGACTTCATGGATTTGAATAGGGCTTCATTGAAAGACTACCATCCTTTACCATAAATGGAGAAAATCCTTTAATTTGTTTTAGGTTCTAAACATTTTTCACTTCTTGATGGTTGTTCTGGTTATAATCATATTTTAGTGAAGGACGAGGATCAATTTAATACAACTTTCACCTCTAAATAGGGTACCATGGCTTATAGGAGGATGCCATTTGGATTATCCAATGCAAGAGATAATTTTTAGAAAGTCATGGCTATGGCCTTTGCTGGTTTGATGTATAAGTTTGTACTTGTGTACTTGGATGATATCACTACGCATTCTAAAGAATCCAAGGAACATACAAGCCACTTAAGACAAATTTTTGAGAGATATAGGGATTTTGGCATCTCTCTTAATCCTAAGAAATAAATTTTTGTAGTTCATGAGGGTAGATTATTGCGGTATATTATTTCTAAACATGGTACAATAGTGGATCCTGAAAGAGTTCAAGCTATTTTAGAGCTACAATTACCTAATCATAGGAAAGGGCTGCAAAGTTTTATAGGCAGAATTAACTGTGTTAGATGCTTCTTGCATGATATTGCTAATTTATTGAAGTCTTTGACAGCCATTTTAAAGAAGAATGCATCATTCAGCTAGACTATTCAAGGTAAAAATAGTTTTCAATCCATCAAGGAGGCCTTATCATTAGCTACAACACAGTTAAATCCTAACTTTCAGAAGGATTTTGCATTGTATGCATATGGGAGCCTTGAGGCAATTTCTACAATTCTGGTATAACAAAACGATGAGGGCTTTGAGCAGCCCATTGATTTCTTTAGGAAAAGTTTAGAATATTATGAAAAAGGTACAATTTTGTGGAGAAACATGTATTAGCTTTAATTAAAAGTATAAAAAAGTTTAGTCATATGGTTGGTAACAACAAGATTCACTTATTGGTTGCCCATCCTAGTGTCAAGGAGTTTCTTCTTAGCAGGGATTTGAGTGAGAAGAGGGTTGGATGGATTACTAAGGTAATGGAATTTGATGTGGATATACAAGTGATAAAACTAGCTAGAGGGAAAGGCTTATGTGAACAAATGGTTGAACTTGTTCAAGGAGATGAAAATTCAATAGAGGCAGTGCTGATCCTAATTGATGCAGTTGAAAATAATGAACCAACAAGCTGGCTTAACGAAATGACTCATTTTCTGCAGTCCAGTAGATGCCCACGTGGTCTTAAAAATTCTAAAACAAGGTACTTTAGACTCTAATATGTACCTTATGTGTTAATTGAAAATGTAATTTTTAGAAAGGCTCATAATGGATTTCTTTTGAGATGTGGGAGGTCATTATTCAGCAAGAACCACAACTTGGAAAATCATGAGGGCTGGTAATTATTGGACCACTTTGTTTAAGGATGTTCATTCTTGGACAAGGAAATGTGCAAAATGTGCCATGTTTACAAGAAAATAAAGGTTGTTAACTTTACCTTTGTAGCCAATTCAGGAAGAACATCCCTTTATGAGATGGGGTGTTGATTTTATAGGAGTTATTAATCCACCTTCAAGTGTTGGTAACACGTGGATCCTCACCACAATTGATTACTTCACAATATGGACTGAAGTAGTGTCTTTGAAAGAAGTCAATGTGACTGCTGTCCTTAATTTCTATGAGGATAGTGTAACTAGATTTGGTGTACCAGACTCGATCATTTTAGATAAAGCTTCGGCATTCATCAGACTAAGGGTAACTATTTGGTCTGTAAAGAATGGTATCTACCTCAATACCTCTTCAAATTACTATCTACGGGGTAATGGATAAGCTAAGTCAACTAACAAAAATTTGATCAAGATCATCAAGAGGAAATTACATGATAATCAAAGAGATTTTCATGCTAAATTGAAATCTTCTTTGTGGGCTGATAGGATAAAACCTAAGAAGCTATTGGGAGCTATCCCTGTGTCCTAGTGTATGACAAAGAAGCTTGATTGAATATTTCTACAAAGCTGCCAGTACTAGACTTAGCTACTCATAATTTTTTTTTTGAAGAGGATGGTCCAATGGGAGTAAGGTATTCTCAGTTGATGGAGTTGGAAGAAATAAGGGATAAAGAGATGAAGCAGTTGGAGTATCATCGACTCCAAACTAAAAAGTTTTTTGACAAGAAGACAACTCCAAAACTTTTAAAAGAAGGGGACATAGTCCTTAGGTGGGATGAGTTAAAGAATACACCAGGAATACATACAAATTTTGACAACATATGGAGTGGACCATTCATGATTACAAAGTGCAAGGAGCACAATGCATTCTAGTTGTCTATAATGGAAGGAGAAGTTCTGCCTATACAAGTCAATGATATAAACCTTAAGGAGTGCCTTGAGGTTTGACCTATCTTATGCATTATTAGGATAGGTTTTCAATTTTCAATAAGGTGTTGTTTCACTATAGTTTAGGGGTTTTTATTTTTCCCTAAGTGTTTTTGCACAATTAGTTAGTTTGGGCTTGTAGTCTTTAAGTTTTCTAGTTTTTCCTAAGTGTTTTTCAAAACACATGCTGCTGTTACAGGTTCCAAATTTAATATATCACTCAATTTATATCAGCTATATAATCATATTGAATACATACCTATCACTCATGATAATGGAGCTTCTCCGCCATCAGTCATAAATTTGTTTTCATTTCAAAATATAATTGATATATTTCAGAAATTTATCTTCCCTAAACAAGGTTGTAATTTTTATGTGACTCACTACCTAATGGATATGTTTAGGCTACTATTTTTTATGTCTAGCAAAAAGTCATTTAGCATAAATTGCTATAAATATTACCAAAATGTCTACCATTGTTTCAATTTTGCTAAAACAGAATGCATACAAAAGTAACAGGTGTCTATCAATTGCATGTGGATGAAAATGTGGCTCCTACAAGAAGTTGAGCTCATCATGAAATTGAGAGACAAGATACAGATAGGGAAAAACTATGCTGGTGGTTCTGAGTACGCATTTGAAGTTTCCTTTGGCCACTCAAAGTAGAGAAAAGACTAGTTATGGCGCGCACTGGGCACGCAAGGAGTTGCAGAGAAGATGGTGTATGGTTTTATTCAACAGGGATATTTCATATATCTTCAAAGAGAGTATACATGGCCAGTTTCATGGTGCCCTATCTACCTTGTTTATTTAAGGAAACGCTCAAAGGTATTTATCCCACATTGAGCCCACAGAGGCTCAAATATTTGTTTATATGTGCCCACCCACAAAATGTTAGTAACCAAAGGCAAGTGCCTTTTGGTCAACATGCGGGGCTGAATGGAGGTTACGTTCATGGGACCCACGGTTGAGGATATTTAGTTTTAGAAAAGTGATAAAGTCTAAAGATCATTGGAAATAGAGGCATGGAGGTGCAATTTCTGAAATCCTGAAGTGCAAAGTGCTAAAGATGAAAGTTATCAGAAATAGAGGTATAAAGGTACATTTTTAAAAAGGGTGAAGAGCAGTACAAAGTCTAAGGTCTTTGGGAATAGAGGCATTGAAGTGTGATTTTTGAAAGGGCAAAGTATGAAGGGAAAAGTCTAAGTGATAAAAAATAGAGGCCTAGAGGTGCGATTTCTGAAAGGGTGAAGTGCTAAAGTTAAAATTCAATGGGAATGGAAGGGAAGAAAGACAATTTCTAAAATCCTAAAGTGCGAAGAGAAAAGTCTAAGTAATGAAAAATAGAGGCACAGAGGTACGATTTACAAAAGTGTGAAGTGTAAAGCTAAAGGTCATCAGAATGGAGGGGTAGGAAGGTGATTTTCAAAATCCTAATTGATGGTTTGAGGCAATCAATAATGCGACATGTGGCAAGGCTGACATATTGGATAGGTGATGTGGTACAGATGGAAACAAATTAGCTACTACTACTACATGCGACAATGCGTTATTTTACGATGGTAAATGTGGAAATAATAAAGGTGACAATTTTATTTTTACATGCACAAGGAGGGCATCTAGGAACGTTAGAGAAGATACAGGAGGAATTTAGATAGATTCAAACTTTTTCATGGTTATTAAAGAGCTTTTATGAGCTATTAAGTGTTTTGAGGACCTATTCTAGACTTATGTTGAGTTCCTTATTTGGATAAGAAGACTGTTCTAACCTTCCAATCACTTTTCATGGATTTATGCCTCCTCTTTTGAGGCCTACCTTCTAGGCATCCATCCTGGGTGGTTAGAGGTGATTGGTACTTATTGAGTTTTGAGACTCATTTTGGGGAGGTTTGACTTATTATAGAGAGAAGAGTGATTGATTTTTTGAGTCTTGTTGTTTTCTCATGCAGTGGAAGCTCTTGATAATTGTATGAAAACATTATCCTTTGGAGTTTTAAAATAAATATTAGAGCTTAGGAGACCTCTTTTGGGCTCATATTATTGTATGCAGTTTTGATTTGATGTTTTTCTTATAGTGAATCTATCTTTTTGGGATCATGCAAGGATATGTCTCAATTATGCATCTTTAAGTGGATAGTACTGCATCTTGCATAGGTTATAAGATGTGATTTCTAAGTTTTTCATAATCTGGTTAATTTTGAATATTATTCATCCTCTTAATCTATATTGAAAAGAATATGCAAATCCTACTTATGAAATACTGATATGTGAGTTGTCTAATCATCAAATTTGTGTCACCTGCTAAAAATTTGTTTTTATTTTAAGAGCTCCCTTGTGATTAAAAATTGATTACAGTTATATCATCTTTGGTGTATCACGTAGTAGCTTATATTTTTTTAAAGTTTAAGTTTTCCATTTATGTAATTTCTATCCCTTTTTCTCCAAAGTTTTAGTTTTCATTTTTTCCATTTGGTCATAGGTGAATATCCAATAGGAACCAATCTAGAACCCAAAGATTCACTCCACCCATAGGAAATCCCACCACCTAGGAGTGTTTTCATGTTGTTATGAAAAATTCAAGTTTTTATGCAAGCTTGAGAGGGTGCATAATTTCAATACTCAATAATATATTTATATCTGGAATCATAAAGAAGAGACCAATCTCCAGGTTGAAATTTCTTTTCCTTAATATATTTATCATGCCAATTATTCCTCTGATTCTAGATAATTTCTATGTGTTGCAGGGTCAAATTTCTGTGTTCATCTAAAGTATTCAGCTGTAGGATTCTATCCATCTTAGCAGCGGTGAGATCCATACCCAAGTCTAAATATGTTCTAAGTCTTTTATGCTAAAATTTTATGGGCATAAGAATCATTTTCCATACACCATCTCAAATGGTGTAAATCCTAAGGTAGTCTTCCATTTAGTTTTGTAGGCCCATATTACTTTTGGTAATCTATTAGCCCAATCTATTTTATGGAGTGCAACTATCTTAGTATGGATATATTTAAACTCCCTGTTCATGATTTTTTAATTTCATTGGCCTGAGGATGGTAGGGTGTGGATTTCCCATGCCTAATTTTATATTCATTAACCAAGTCTGTAATCAATGTTGAAGTAAACTTAGCTCCTTGGTCAGTAAATATCTCTCTTCGAACCCCATGTTGAGTGAAAATCTCCTCATAGATGAATTCAACAACCTTATTATCCCTTACATGGTTCATTGGTCTAGCTTCAACCCATTTAGTAACATAATCTATACATACTAGAATATAGGAATTTCCATTTGAGGATGGTTCAATGGGTCCTACAAAGTCTCGACCCCATTTGTAAAATGGAGTCACAACCAATTGGGGAAATAAAGGTGTATATTCATAAAAATTTAGCACCCATAATTGGATATCTTTTAGGACCTATTGATCCCATTTTGGTGATTTTGAGATCTTACTGACGGTTATGCCCATTTTTTCCTTTTTTCTTGACTCTTTTTTCACATCTCCCAATGGGTCTTCACCCTGTCCTAGGCAATTTTACCTAGGGGTATAGTCAAAGTTTGACTGCACCCCTAGGGGTGAGGTCAAACTTTGGCTTCACCCCCTATGGGGTTTTCTTGATTGGGACCATGCCCTGATGTCTGGACCCTTCTTCTATGATTTTCCCATTTCTTTTTTGTGTCGGTTTGCCCACATTTGAATCTCAAAATGACTATAAAAGGATGCTCTATCCCCTCATTTTACAACATGAACATATATATACATACATTGTGCCAAGTTTATGCAAGTATACACATTCAAGCATTAAATAATTCAAGTGGTAAAGGCAAGGCATCCATCCAAGGTATCCAAGTATTTTTCCTAGATCCAGTCAATCAAGATAATATCCTTCCTTTGATATAATATTTCTCTCCCATGATGGCCAAGTAGAGAGCTTATCAAGTGGCGCAAGGAGGTTCATTCAATTATTCGTCAAGTGTCATAACTAAATTCATGATCTAGAGATGGTGATTATGGATCTCATATATCGGTGAGGACATCATTGATCTTCCTACATCTCTATTCCAAGTTCAAAATGCAAGCATCTTCATGAATTTGTGCGATTTATACATCCGTTCATGAAGGTTTTACACAAGGTGAATCAAACACTTACCTTCCTTTCCTTTCAGATTTGCATTTACTTATCAATTTCAGGGTTAATTCCTAAACTGAGGCTTGACCAAGGAAAGCCCCTTTCCACAAATAATTTCTCTTTTTCTATGTGCAGGAATAGGTTTCGAGACCTGTGGAACTATATTTGGGAATTTTTGGAGTTATTTTAGAGATCAAAATTGGAAAGTACACTATCAAAAATAGAGGGGTGTAGTCAGAATTTGACTTGTACTTGAAAAGTCAACTTGTTCCTAGAGGCATCATATTTTTACAGTTGGGAGTTACAGGTGCCAAGGTCCTAGATCCAGAAAAATTTTAGTTTGTGACATCTCTGTGGTTGGGAATTGTAGTTTCAAGGCATATAACCTCCTAATTCCTTAATAGAGGAAATATGTCTTATCCTCCTCCCTTTGCATCTAGGTTTTTCATTTGTTCCCTTCATCTTGGGTTGTGCTAATCAAACTTGGATACAAAGAAGCTGGATTTATCTATTTCCCAATGTATATGCCCCCCTCACAAATAAAAAAACACAACAACAATAAAAAAAAGGAATTTGGTGAGTGATCACTACCTTAGTATTGCTCACCAGTTTCCCCTATACATTTTGGTGAACTCGACAAATGATACCTTCTTTTGATTTTGTGGTTAGATCTTCTTTGTATATCTTTTGTGTTCACCTCACTATAAATTTTGGTGCACCCGACACATGATAACTTCTTTTGATTTGGTGGTTAGATCTTCTTTGCATATCTTTTGTGTTCACCTCAATATAAATTTTGGTGAACCCGACACATGATACCTTCTTTTGATTTGGTGGTTAGATCTTATTTGCATATCTTTTGTGTTCATATCACTATACATTTTGGTGAACCCATGATACCTTCTTTTGATTTATTTGTTGGATGCCTCTTTTGTGTGAATTATTTATGTGTTTGATATCTAGGTCTTGGTTGTATGTGTTTACATCATAGTGATATAGTTTATGCATTTTGATATCTCCTTAATCAAATAACCCATTAATTCTTTTAATCTTAAAATGGGGGTAGATCTACATTACTATTGTGTTTTACATAACATTAGATCTCCTAGTTTTAATCACACATCTTTTGCATTTTCTTTTCATTCATTTCTTTCATGAACATTGTTACTTTGAGTCCTTCATATAGTATTCTGATTAGGAGAAGTTGTAGACATATGGGTTCCTTTAATCCCGAGCCTTCTTTCTTTCTGAATCTTGGTGAGACCAACATGCATAACTATGAACTTCACCCACCTCTTGAGAACAATTCTTCCCACTCTTATGATGATGAAGAGGAAGCCTTAAGATTTTATCCTGAGAAAATCCAAATTCTCTCCATGAACATTGAAAAATTTGAACATTGGTTAACTCAAGAATGTTCTAATCCTAAAGCTTTAGCCTTAATTGGTAGTTTAAATAAATACATCCAAAATGATGAACATGGTATTGATTTCCTTTGTTCTATATCCCAAATTGTTCATAACAATGTTAAGCCTATTCAATAAGTTTCACAATAGATAAGATACATTCAACCTCCTACTAGTGTTGAAATTTTAGATCCTATTCACATTTCAATTCCCTCCATTTCTACTTATTCTCCACCTATCGCCACAACTTCCTTTCAACTTTCCAATCCTATTCATGTGAGCCTTCCTCATCCTAGTGCTCCTCTTTTTCCTTCAAGTATGCCAAATATTTTATTCCCTAAAACCATGCCCACTTATCATAGTGTTCCCTTTTCATATCCCACCATTCCCTCCATGTCCAACAATATTCCAAACGCTTACAACACATTTCTTCCTACAATTCATTCCAACCATCAACAATCTAGCTCAAATTTTGTATTCTTTGCAACAACAATTTGCTTCTTTAACACAATCCAAATTTAACATTCCTACATGTGACATTTCTAGTCCTTTGTCTTTATACATCATTCGTGTCGTTATCCCCCACTACATGGAGATTTAACATCTTGAGACTTATAATGGTAAGGGCAATCCTTTGACTCATTTCAAAATATTCCAAACATTGTGTAGTTATTTCTCTCATGATCAAAAGTTTATGAAAAAGTTGTTCACTAGGACCTTTCGAGATAAGGCCTTACAATGTTTTTTTTCATTACCCCCTTATTCCATTGATTATTTTCATAATATTTCTAATGCTTTTATCCAACAATTTGAAAACAACATTGGCCCTCAAATATCCTTAATTGATTTAATGCATTGCAAACAAGGTGTCAGAGGAAAATTGACTATTTTATTGGTAGATTTAAGCATTTGCATTCTCATATTTCTTATGCTATGCCTGATAATGATGTTAAATGCATTTTCATTTCTAATTTACAAAAAGACATTAGAGATAAGATTCTTCTTTTTGAATTCTCTTCCTTTTATCAACTTTGTGTAGTGCTTCATAATTATCAAATTCAAGTGAGTCAATTTGCGAGTGACACTCCAATGGCTCTTGTTGATAAGAGTGATTCTGCCTCCAACAATTTCAACAAATTTTAGAAACAAAATAACTTCATAAAAATCAACACATCCAACAATGTTGATGAATAGGTGGTAGCAACATCCAAAGGTGTGGCTCCTTTGTCATATTATTTTAGACCATCTCATAATTTTACACAACTTTCTGATTCTTTGCATAATGTGATGTTGAAGTTTATTAATGCTAAAATTCTAACACTTCCTTCTATAAAACCAATTAATCCTTCTAAACCTTTTCCACAGTCCTTTGACCAAAAAGCCTTCTGCCAATACCATCGTCGTATTGGACATGATACTAAAAAAATGTTTTCATTTGAAATCTGAGATACAATACCTTATTGATTCCAATGCTATATATTTTGAAGGTGTCGATGATCAATGAAACAAGTTTTTAGAACCTCCCAAACAAAATTTATAAATTTATACTAATCCTTTGTCATCTCATACCACCAAAATTATTGAGTCAATCAAACCTTCATCATTTTCTCAACCCGTTGAGTATCATATGGAAACTGATGATCCTATCCATGTTATTGGTCTTGTTGAACAAGTCCAACCCAAAACACACCTTGATCCTTTCATTACCTTTGATCCCTTCAAAACAATTAAACCTCCTGATGGTCCTTTATACATAGTTGCAAAGATCAATGGCATTCCTTCTTGTGGTGTCCTCATTGATCGTAATTGCATGGCGAATGTGATAACTGAAGAACATATTTTTAGTAGATGATTGAAACATGATGCTTATGATGAATCCCCCATGATGATTCAAACATGCAATGGTTTCCTTTATCCTTCTCATGGTTTGATATCCTTTCCTATTGAAGTTGGTAATAAAGGTTTCAATTCTACCTTTACTGTTATCCTAACCTCTGATCAATTTTAAGTCAAACTTGGCCTTCCTTGGCTTACATCCATAAGATTCATAGTATCTCCTATTCATAAATTCATAAAATTCCATCATAATGGATAAATCATGACAGTTAACCATATCATTTTTAAACCTTCAGTCCCAAGAGATTCTCTTGTCTTGGATTTCTTTTGGCCTTTCATACCTCAACCAACTCAACCAAAGCCTAAGGTTCTTCCATCCTCTTCTCCTATACTTCTCCCTACACCTTCTATAAATCCTCTTTCATACATACATCATCCTATTATGGATCCTTTAGTTCTTCCTCCTAAAGAAGAAAATGTCCCTATGGTCATTGATCCTGAACCTTGGCCTATTTCAAGGAAAAATTTGCGTAACCATCAAGCTCATGACTACTGTCATAAATGTCATGCTAAAGCCCATCAATGTGCCTCTCAAAAAATTTATTCTCCTAATACACCCTCTGATTCTATTATTCCTCTTTCCCAACCCATGCTTGAGCCCAAGAAGGAAGTAAATTTGAAAAAGAGAAAAATGTGAAAACATGATAATTCAATTAGTATCTTAGATTCTATTACAATAAATTTAGATGAAGAAGATACTCTTGATTATGAAATTTATATGCCTAACAATGATACACATGAGGCTATTGATTCTAATGATTGTGAGATTATAAATCTTGATCATAATTTGGCTAACATGTTCTTGCAACAATTATCCATCAATTCTAGTGACAAACACAACGACCTATCTTTACAAGATGCTCCTTGTTTGGAACTGGCCATTGTTCCATCTACCATGCATGATGTTCATCCTCTTGCAAGTTCCCCACCTTCCCAAAACATTACAAACTGGTTTGGGTGGGGGGGGGGGGGTAGGAAACACGCTTGACTAGATCCTCTTCCACATTGGATTCCTTTTATGTGTTTGATGATAATAATTTGTCATTAGTATACAAGGAAACAATTTTGAACCATCGGTTACATAATCACCAAATGAAAACATTCAGACAAGTGCAGAGGTCACCAAAAAGACAAGTGCAATGGTCATCTAAAATATCATAGCACAGTGATCATCGAGATCAGTGAACACTGATAGCACTATCACCGACAGACAGCTCACAGACATCACTAAGCACCAGTCTACTGAGAGATAGTTTTATTTCCAAGAAAATTAGATCTCAATCTACACGTTAGCTAAAGCACTTTAGTTTTAAATTATCTCTATGCTTAGCTATAAAACCATTTCTTGAGGATCAAGTAAAGCATATGTAATAGTTTTAATCAGTCTAACTAATTGTAAACATGCAAACTAGGAGATCAAGGTCAAGGATAAGTGTGAAACCTAATTAGGTCAAAACCTTTGTATATATAGATGTATAATCATTCAAGAACATGATGATTGTAGCCACATAAGACATCTATGGATCAGATAGAGAGTTTCATGTAGAAGGACAAAAAAGGAAGAATTTAGTTATGAAGAACAAGATACTTGTAGATTATGGATGATATCCTGATTAATTGGGAGAATCATCCCAAAATGGTTCGCTATAGACATAAACTAAAGGTGCAGGAGTGAGAGAACTTAGATATTCTAGGACTACTATGAATCAATTTTATGCTCAAGATGCAGGAAAATAGGGATCTTATTACTACCTTGTTTAAGAGATGGAATTCAAAGACTTATTCTTTCTACTTATCGACAAGAGAGTACAATGTGATTTTGGAGGATGTGTATCGGATTTTGTAGATACCTATTCAAGGGGAGAGGGTTTTCTAGTCATTATAGATAGGGATAGCAACACTATGTGAATTATTTGACTATAGTGTGGTATATTTATGGATGAGAGGGTATGTGATCAGGTGGAAAGACATGGTTGGATATTATCTATACTTTGCAATGCTTTACATGCTTGTGGTTGGGTAGTGGTACCAAATAGGCGAGGGCATGGTTTCCTAGTTGGGTGAGGTGATATTTTTAGAGAGATGTGGATTAGTGGGATAGTGTATACATGATCACCCTAATTATTTTTGATGCTATACCACTAGATGCATAATATTGCAAATCATGGAGCATAAATTTTAGGACACAGAGTCACACTTTTACAGGTGTGGTCCTTTGAGCATATTGTCATTTTTGTCCAATTTTTGACATATCAACTATAGAGGAAGGAAAACCATATATTTATTACTATGAGGTAGTGACACAAAAATAGGTGGGTCACATAAGGTATTGGAGATATCTACTAGATACTTTGAGGGATTTTACTCTGAGGCCATGTATTGGATGCCCTGTATGGGACAAAGAGGGAGATCACTTGTAGTTTACCGATAGGAGAGATACCTAATTGGATGATTGGATCACTATTCATGCATTATTGAGATACATCTTCCTAATAGGTTTCTATGATGGTTTGGGGAGAGACAGGGAGTACCTATTGATTCAACATAGTTTGTGAGATGCTCACAAGATATTAGGGGATGAGGACAAGTGATCCCTATAAAGACCATGGTGGCACAATACATGACTTTGGAACCAATGAGATGAGACTAGGGATAAATCATAGCTGATGTAGGGACTACAATAAAGTATGACACATGGTGGATGACTCATAGTCCCATTCCATATACCAATCTAGGAGTCCCCATTTTGATAGACATGGCTTGGTACATCAGACTACCCTAGAAGAGACATGAGAGATGAGGGAAAAGAGGTGGATGAGGTGTTGGAGGAGGGATGGATGGAGGGATCAATGATGGAGATGATGGAGGATGGGGTGGAGGGAGAGATGAAGGACAAGGAGGTGGCGATTATGGGGATGATGACGAGGATGGAGATGAAAGGGGTTGTAGTTCTATGGCTGTTGGTGTTCATGTGGTTTCCCCAATAGTTTGTGGAGAGGAGAGGGTGAGAAGAGAGGAGGTGAAGATGGATGCTACTGGCCATAGTGAGGAGGAGACAAAGATAAATAGTAGTAGCAACATTAGATCTAAATCCTTAGAGGGAGACAAGATGGAGGTAGAGGAGAGAGGAGATGATACAAGACTAATGGATGTGACCAGTGTAGATTTTGATGAGATAATGTAGGATGTATCTATCTAGGTTTTAGTGGGAGGTAACAAGGATGACACAAAGACCTCTGATATAGCTAGTTTGAGACAATATATCAAATACCTTTAGGTGAGGTTAGATGGAACCCTTAGGATGGTGACATAGTCAGATGCCTGAGTTGTTGATGCAGGGAGGAGGAGAAGAGAAGTAGAGGCTACGAAAACAATTGTAGATACACAAAGATAGTGGCACTCCTTGTGGGTGACCATTTTGGAGAGGAGGATAGAATAGATGTAGTAGGACATGGATTAGGAGAGAGGTGATCTTAGTGTTAAGATTGTGAAACAATGGGGGTGAATTAGTGTTTGAGCACTTTTAACTTAATTAAACTAATTTCCCATCCATAAACCATATGTAAATGAAAGTAAATAATAAAAAACATAAGAAAAACATCCATAGTATTATGACACCATGAGTTTTATCATGGAAACCTAGTTAAGGGAAAAATCATGGTGGTGATGGAACCCACAAGTTTTTAATTATATAGGATTAAGTAACCCTATTAAAGGTTTGAGTACATAGGGGAATGCACATGCATTTAGACTTACAACCTAGAGCTCATTTCTCAGATAAAATATACAAAGGCTATTTGTTATACAAAACTCAATGGATAATAATCCAACAAAAATGAACTAACAAATAGCATCACATATGCTTGAACAATTTTATGTAAGTACAATTTAACTTTTCTTATTTGAAAATTGAATCTTTGATCATTGATCCATCACACATACACAACTTATCATTATTTTATCCAACCATTACATCATTAAATCACCAAAAAAATTCAAGCTTATATATCCATCAACAAAGATAATAACTCCAATTGTCGGCCTCAAGAACAATATGAGTAGTTTGTGAAGTGTTGGATAGATCCATCCATAAAACATGTTTGTAACCTTGATAAAAAATCATAGACGTCATCATACATGTTGGCTCTAACATATCCAACTATCAAACTGATTGGATCATCAATTTGATAGGATTGTTGATTGATCCAATAACCAACCATCTATGTTTTTCACTGTACTCTGTATAATAGATACTTAGAATGATATAACCCAAAAAAAATAACACTAACTACTGCGAACATAAAACAAGGTAGACAATACCTCTCTCAATATCCTCCTAGGTTCACACCTCAAAACTTGATCATTCATTCCTATACCGATCCATATACTAAAAATTGTACACTATGCTAGTTTTCCCATACTTAGCCAGATCTTCACTCTAACCTTTGGTATCATCATAGTATGATAATTAACCTTCAAAATCATGTATGGTTTCCATAAATGAAAACACATAATATAACAAGAAAAATACCTCTTGCTAAAAATCTCCCCCTTTAGCATTGATGGCAACACTTAACAAAAAATGACTAAGTGTCCAAGAAAAATGCCAAACTACCAAACCTCAAAAAGTTTTCTCCCTAACCAAAATTATGTACTCCCCCTAAGTCTAAACTATCATTTTTATCTCCTTATATCCCCCCCTTTGACATCAATGAAAAAGGTCTAAAACAAAACCAAAATTTTCTACCAAAATTCTATATATCTCCGTTATATACAAGTATATAATATATACTTACAAAAGTTTAAACACATCAGAGAAAGTGTTTCTCATAGCTTCCAAATCAATATCCCATATCTTCCTCATGCTCTCCACAATTTGAAAGTGTTCACATAAGGCGTATACAAGATTCTCTACAACTGTAAGATCTGATACATTAGGATGTGAATAGGCTACCTCTGCCTCCTTTAGACGATTGAAAAAAATGGATAACTTCGGTGTGACATGGATTTGTAGTTCACCAATCCTTCTCAAAAATAAGAGTTATGATTTTTTCATTCAAGGATGTAGCTTGAACTGTATAACTAGAGGCTAAAGTTGACAAGGGATCATATGTTCTTGACAATTTTCCCAACTCATCCTCACTCTCCCTTATGATCTTTTCAATATCACTAAAACATTTGGGATGATTAATGCATGGTGTAAAAATGTTTCCACCTTCAACTAGAGTATCTTTAAACTTTTTTATTCCTATCCTCAATAATTTTCTATCTTGTACAATAGAGGAATTCAATTCATCATGTCTTTTCTTATAAAACTCATTCCTCACCTTTACCAAAGCCGAATTCTCCAAATAATAAAAGTGTGAATCTACTACATTCAATAATCCTTCCAAATGATATGATAGAGAATCATTCTTATTTTTTGCATATGTCAGCATGATCTTTCTCAAAAATTGAGATGCAATAGTAAGCAAATCACTATATTTCCTATGTGACCTCAAGATCTGATTCTTTTCTTTCGTATGAGCCACCATAGAAATATTCATAAATTGTTTGTGGCTAAGAGCATCCAACTGAATTGGACCTTGAATTATTTTCATGTCCTCAAATCAATGATGTATTTTTCATCTATTGCCTTTGCAATATCTCTTTCCTCAGTCTTCACAACTATATTATCATAAACTTTTACCTTCATCATCACATCAGTTTGATCTGTACCATTTTCTTCTTCCTTGTCTTTATCCTTATCCTCTTGTGCTTCAACATCTATTTTCACATCATTAATTATCTTAACATCATTGTCTGTCATGGGTTGTACTAAAAAGGTAATAGGAACTCCACCAATAAACACATTAGGTTGTTCATATGTTGTCTGAATAGGTGTATCCAAAGTGTCTAATAGTTCAACATATGTTTCCTTATCACCATCCTTCGGTGCAACATCAAGTTTATTGTCAATTAGGAGTTTATTCATCACATTATCTATTTCCTCCATAATTTCATCAATATTTCCTATCAAAATTTTATTGATTCTTGTCTTACTTTGGAATCCCTTCTTTTCCAACTCAAGTATTCTATCAATTTATTATGTAGAAATCAATGGGAAAAGTTGCAAAAAGAATTTCTCTCTGATTTCCTTATATTTTTCCTAAGCTGTGAGTCTTCTTCCTTCTAAGATATCAAAAATTTCTTCTGGTATCTCCCCCTTCATTTCAATCAAAGATTTATTGTACTTGTTCATGTAGAAAATGACTCCTTCAATTCTTCTCTTCTCATCTTCATATATCTAATATAATGCCACTTTACCTAAACAATAATTCCATGAATAATCACATTCTTAATAGCATCATTTGTAGAATAGTGTTTCCTACCATTGTCAATTTTAGTCTTTTTATGTGCATGATCTCCTTTTGTTGTAGGATCTCTGATAATTATTGCAGTCTTAGCTCCTTCTTCCCTCAACTTCTTCATTGCATCGTCAGAATCAGTGGCTTCATCTTTATCATCATTCTTTTATCCTTTATAGTCTCTTTTAGGTTTTCCTTTTACTCTTTTTTCTGGTAGATGTAGAATTGTCCTTTGACTTGACTGCTTTTTCTTGACTCTCCTTTCGTGTAGATTTATTTGTCATAACATGCTCCTTCTCTGCAAGACTAATTGTAACAACTAAAATTCTAGTCTGTCTCCCTCTAGATGATGATGCATAAGGTATATACAAAGGTGGGGCATCAATATCAACATATATTGGGTCTTCTACTATATTTTTCTTCTATTTCTCTTTTTCTTTCTCTTCAAACTTCTACCTTTCTTCTACCATCTCTTTAGTAAAGCCATTCTTCTCAGCGATCATCTCAACTTCTTTCCTTATTTTCCTCTCTCTTGTAGGTCTAGTAACCTCTTCATGTACCTTAAGACTCTTTTGTGCATATGTATTGAATCTCCTCTCAGTCTTATCTATAGGTTTATTGAAAATATATTCTGCATAGGCTTCAAGAAGTGGACCATCCACCTCATATCCCATAGGCATCACCCAAGATCTCCTAGGATCTACTACTTCCATCAAGTGTGCATCAATTTCAAACATAAAACAAATACTATACTCATATATCCTTACAATCTCAAGAGGGATCCTATACCTTAATTTCATAAACTCTTGAAAACTCTTAAAACATCCCGATAAAGTAATCCTAGCTAGCTGATCTCTAAGCATGTCATAAAATTCCTTAATATAAATTTCCATAGGTTTATCTTACTTCTTGTTAAGTTTTAGGATAGTTTCAAATGTAATAGGACTCTATTTTGTATGTGTTTTCCAAATGCAACAATCTCTCTTTCATTTACATTAGGAATGAGGCTAGGAGAGACATGTCCCTTCACGGGACATGTCTATTCATTATTATTTATAAGAAAGGACATGCCTCTTCCTATTAATCATAATTTAATCAATCTTATAATGTTTCATCAATCAATTATTAATTAAGAATAATATAATAATTCAATATTGAATATTAATTTCTTATGATTAATAATAATATAACATATATAATATATTATTATTAATCAACATGTATTATATATATTATAATGATCATACGACTAAAGCTACAAACATGAACACTCCCTCTTAGCTAGGGAGGATGATCAAACATAATGTGTAGTGGTCTCCTGTGTCAACACTTATGACCCTCACCATAGCTATACAAAACATCAACACTCCCTCTTAGCTAGGGAGGATAAAAC
>MU223057.1:1381278-1420186 GCA_018584345.1 Thuja plicata | reverse complement strand
GGCTAGGAGAGACATGTCCCTTCATGGGACATGTCTATTCATTATTATTTATAAGAAAGGACATGCCTCTTCCTATTAATCACAATTTAATCAATCTTATAATGTTTCATCAATCAATTATTAATTACGAATAATATAATAATTTAATATTGAATGTTAATTTCTTATGATTAATAATAATATAACATATATAATATATTATTATTAATCAACATGTATTATATATATTATAATGATCATACGACTGAAGCTACAAACATTAACACTTCCACTTAACGTTTCCTACTCCAAGAAAGAAATTTATAAAATAGAAGAATATACATACCAATAGTGATCCATATTTGAATATTTGCTTCCTATCTTTGTTGATGTTCTCTTTAGAAGTTGATCTCTTAGTGATTCAGAGATATCATACTCTACATCTTCCTTAACCATTCTGTATGCAACATAGATAATAGTGCTGGAAATTGAATTCTCTGCGATAATGAATTACCTTATACCCAAACACCATAGATGTGAACTTCACATCAGGTTTTAGAATGTTGTTGATGATCATCACTCGCTTATCCCTTTGAGAACCAGTAAAATTAGTGACTATGTCCTTGTGGATTGATTTTAGGGTAGTCACCTCACCATTATCATAGAAACTAGTAACTACCTTCAAAAATTCCTTTGTGATCTTGTAGGGTTTATCAAGCCAATTTAATTGGTCATGAACTCAACTTAGAATGTATTGCATCTAGTGTGCTTCAAAGAAATTTGGGAAATCCATAAACTATGCAAACTTCTTCTCTGTGAATACTTCAAATTTATCTTTCAAAATTGAATCTTCATATACTTCCTTAAACTATTGTGCAATCACATTGTCGCCCAGTTCCTCCAGATTGCAATATATGTATGCCCTAATATCCTCAATGTGTAATAATTCATTGAGAATAGATGAAAGAGCACTATTTGGTTCATCCTCCATAAATTTGTAGGGGCATTTCTTAAATATTTGTCTAGGATGCTCTGTAATATCAACAACTCAGGGCATATCCATGATTCAAGCTTCAAATATCAAAACTGAGTGACAAAAATACTTTTTCTGATGAATTTAGGGTTATGCTTAGAACTATCATAAATTAATTCAATCTAATTTTAAATCACCTTCAATCACTATGCAAAAAATTCTTCAACTTGCAAGGTGTGAAATGAAAAGAACAAATTCCTTGTTACTTTGCATGCCCAAAAAGTAAAAAACAATTAATGCGTTGTACCCCAGCTTCAAACTATCTTAGAATAGAGGATAGAAAATCTATTGTGGAACCTTCAAAACAAAAATAAAATTCTTGTAAATGAAACATTATGTCATAAATTCATTTTTGCATCTAAATATCTAATCACATTCACTGCTTTATTCAATTCAGGGATCCGATAAATATTTTTCATGAAAAATCCCCCTTAGGTCATTGAACTAATCAATTTCCTGATGAAACTTCCACACCAGATATTGGTGTGATCCTTCCAATAGCATCAATTTATTCTTTTCTAACCCATGTCTTGGTCATTTCCTTCCTAACCACATCAAGATCAATTATTTTATATCCTCTATCATTCCACACATTGTTTCTTTCTACCAATTTTCTTACATTATTCTATTTGCAATTCTTCGCAATGTGACCAATATTTTTGCAATTAAAATATGTCACATTTCCATACGCTGTGTTTGCTTCATTTGTCCTTAATTTTCACTGCTTCACAATGTGACCAAAGTTGTTACATTTGTATAAGGTTATGTACCTTTGTTTCACACAAATATTCACCCTTGATCTGCATTCATTTGATCTGTGTCCATATTTTTAGCAATTATAACAATAGCCAGAAAATGACGTGGTATTAGGTTTTCTCTTGTATTGATTTTCTCTAAAACCAAATTTGTTGCATGAAAAGTATCTCCCATTGAAGTTTTGTCCAATAGATTGCCTCATATGTGTTCTTTTAGGTTCCTCCATCTATTTGTCTAATAAGGTACTATTCTGACCAGATCAATAGTTTTCTCCCTTCTCAAATCCTAGTCCTTGTGTCTCACCTTTCGCCCTCAGGCTTCCCAACTATTCAACAAGCTTCATAGAACTAAATTTGAATTTTATTTGAATTCATTATCTGCAGCAAGTTCACTCCTAGGAACTTCATTTACCCTTTCAAGTTCCGGCTCATTATGTATGAATTACTCAAGATCAATATGTAATTTTCCAACATCACAATTAGGTTTATGACACTCCTCAATTTTTTCCTTCAAGGATTGCTAAATATTTTTCTTTTCTTCAATTTCCATAGTCACATTCATTACCGAGATTCCACTTCATGTTTTAGATTGTCTCTATCTTTTGTGATCTATTCACACTCATCTAATTTTTCTTCTAGGGTTTGGAAATCATCAATGCTTATTTTTTTCTTTAACAATTCAACAAGATGTTTCCTTTTATCCATATATTTGTTAAAATTTTCCTTCAAATTCTCAATGAAACTTTTAGCATCCTTGAGTCTCTTTTCTAATTCTAGGTTGTGAGCATTTGATTTGTCAAGATATTCAAGTGCAACTAAGAGTTGTCTTTGAACACTACTAGAAACTATTAAATCTTCTATTAGGACCTTCCTCAAGATGCTATACTTCTTCGTAGGACCAAATATCTAATACCAATTATTAGGATTGAGGAAAACTGGGGGGTGGGGGGTGAATGAGTGTTCTAGCACTTTTAACTTTATTAAAGTAATTGCACAACCATAAACCAAATGTAACTGAAATTAAACAACATAAACATAAACAAAACATCCACAATATTATGACACAATGATTTTTATCAAGGAAATATGCTTAAGGGAAAAACCATGGTGGGGATGGAAACCACAAGTAATTACATCTATAGAAATAAGTAATAGTGTTAAAGGTTTGATTACATAGGGGAGTGCACATGCATTCAGGGTTCCAACCTAGAGATCACTACTCAGGTACAACATACAAAGGCTCACTACCATACAAAATTTAATGGGTAACAATCCAACAAAAATGAATTGACAAATAACATTACATATGCTTGAAAATTTCCATGTAAGTATAATGTAATTCTACTTATCTAAAAATTAAACCTCTGATCACTGATTCATCACACATACGCAAAATATTATTATTTTATTCAACCATCGCATCATTAAACACCACAAAAACTTGAGATTATATATCCATCAACAAAGATAATAACTCCAACTATCAGCCTCAAGAACAATATGAGTAGTGTGCGAAGTGTCAGATAGATCTATCCATAAAACATGTTCCTAACCTCAAGAAAATGCATATATGTCATAATACATGTCAACTATCAAACTGACCAGATCATTGATCTGAAAGGATCGATGATTGATCCAATAACCAACTATCTATATTCTTCACTGCAGTCTGTATACTTGATACTCATAAAGCTATAAATTGAAGAACTGATAACATTAACTACTGTGAACATAAACCACGATAGATAATACCTCTCTCAAGATCCTCCTATTTTCACACCTCAAAATTTATCATTCATTCCTTTATCGATCCATATACCAAACACTGTACATTGTGTCAATCTTCCAATACTTAGCCACATCTGCACTCTAACCTTTTGTACCATCACAAAATGATAAGTAACCTTAAAAATCATGTATGGTTTCCATAAATGAAAACATAAAATCTAAAAAGAATAGTTTCTCTTGCTAACACTGAGGGCTGAGATTCAGGTAGTAGAGGATAGGGCACACACTTTCATAGCCAGTGTGAAGTATTTGAGCCTACATGGAGCCATAGAGAGGATATATTAGGTAGGTGTTGATGTGACTAGATAGACTCAGGAGTTACAAAGAGATATTTAGTACTAGAGGAGTCATTATGAGAGTGTTGTGCCTCCTGATCAGGGGGTACCAGTTATATAACTTCTCATAGATCATAGAGTACACAAAAATACAAGGGATCATAGGGCAGTGGAGCAGTCATGGGGCCACCAACTAGGCCATATTAGAGAGGTGTAGGCCCATCCACTATTAATCCATAGGTAGGACCTTTGGGACCATGAAGACCATTAACAGATCCACATCCTAGACCCAATGTTCCAAGGGTGGAAACAACACTAGTTGAGTTCTCTTATAGACAGATTTTGCATATATTTTGTGAGCTTGCAAGCTCTCTTTTAGACATTGTATCATGATACTTTCCAATTTATATAAAAATGATGCATTTTTTATGGTCTTATATGATTACTATGTGTTTACATCTATGATGCTTATTTTTATGATGCACATGTTATGTTTACTTTCTATTGTGACGTCTATGATGTGTATGAGATGCAATTATTCATTATATGCTTTTATATTATGTTTATGTGATGGATGTATGATATGATATTCCTATATGATTCCATGTCATGTTGATGTACTATGTACTTACATTTTTGTATTTTAATATACACTTTATGATGCAACTTATGGGACTATGCATATGACTTAGATGTGACGCAAATGTGTTGATAGACTATGCTTAATGAGTTTTATATTTTATATTAATTTATATGATGGAAATATGCATTGTATAAGATGTACTATGATGTATGATTTATGATATATGTTTTCTAACATGCTATGGATGCAAGATGTAGTATTTTTGTCATATCATGATACTCTATCATAAGGACTTTGTTAAGACTTACTGAGAGAATTTTTAGTATTGACAGAAAAGTTAGGAGATGAGAGAATGAGGATGAATCCTAATTGAAACCTTAAATTACATTAACCACCTTCAAATTCCAACTTAATTAAGAAATTTATTTCATCATTGAGCCACTTTATTATAGAAAAATTCAAATATCATCCTACACAAATATGAATGATCTAGGTATGATTATTCCCCTTGCATTTTAACATGCACTTTGCACATACAAGGAATGTGTGTCGATCCATCTAGGTTGGGCATTGAGAGTTGAGGTATGTATGACATATCTCAACCAATTTATCTATTGCAATATGTTCTACAATTAGATATTGTATGTGGACGTGAAGGTTCTTACCACATACACCCAAAACGCTCTTTTAAGACTTCATGGAAAACATCCCACAAACAAAAGGAAAAGAAAAATAAATCATGAACCATTCCAATATCTCTAATCACTTGTGGATATCCCATAGATGCATAGGAACATGATTTGAAAAAATCAAGACATAATAAGACTAACTTGACTCAGCAAGTTAACAACCATAGTGATTATGTCTCAATGTTTTTGTAGTTGTTTGAAAATGACACCGATGATTGATGATGATGTTTGGTTTCAAGAATAAGACACCCCACATTAGAATCACTAGTCTAATTTTGAGTTCTTTCATCCTTTGTATAAGACAAGATGATCTTTCAAAAAATTAATTGATGCTGACTTGATTGAGAGATAAGAGAGTTTGGCTAGTTTGATTGAGGACCTGTTGACTATTTGATAGTTTTGACTTGGTTCCTTTGAGATCATATTTGTTGTATAACATTGTTCAATTCCTATTGAAATGAAAAATACATGATCTATGTACAAAGGACTTGTTTGTGTTTGAAAACTTTTATGCTTTGAAAACAACCAATATACCTTGAGACTGATGTTAGGAGTGGTTATCTCCAAGTATGAAAGCTCTACAAGGTAACTTGACCAACTATAGGGAAAATAATTACCTCTACACTTCTGGCTTTGTGAAACCAAGGTTGGTAAACCTAATCCAGATAGATATTCATCTTTCACAACTCTTTACAACTCTGGATTTTAACAACAGATAAACGGTAAAAAAGTATGAAATGATAACCACTCATTCATTAACTCTTCACTACCATGCATGACACAACCAACAACAACAAAAATCAAAAGGAACTAAGATGGTTTTGATGTTTTGATAGGGAAGAATATAGCCAAACCTATGCAGATATGTATCAATGTATAAAATAGTAATTACTGATCAGTTCTTTATCCATTGGGCAATGTTTTTAGTTTAGATCCATTGGGCAATGTTTTTAGTTTAGATACAGGACAAAGAAACTAACTATTGTCAAGGACTCAAAACCATAAATACAGATAATTCAGATCAAACACTTCTTATAAGTTGCTTCTATAGACAAACCCAAAGAACTAATGTCACATCCAAAGCATTATTTGATTTGATCCTAGATCAAAACTAAAGACTAATGACATATACATAGATAAAATCCATGCAATGAATCAGAAGATTCACAACTTAACAGGTAAGCACCAAGGGGAGACTTAAATTTGAAATATTGTATTAAGTACAGGGAATCCAGTTTCAATTCCAAAACATTTCAAAACATATGCCACTTCAAAAAATGCAAAATATTTGCAACTTTATATTCTATTATGATACTCTCTAGATATACATCTACTATACTCACTGGAAACAAGTAAGAAACCTAATGCTCTCTACTTTCCCAATTCTCCAACTCTTACTAAATGGTCTTGGAAATCCCTTTATAGGAAACAAGGATTACAACAAGCTTCAAACCATTTAGGGTTAGGGTTTACAAACTATTCTTTCCAAGCATTAAAAGAATTCAATTCATTCAACTGTCTATCATCAAGATGCAATCCGATCTTCACTCCAATCTGTGCAATCTGATTTGATCTACAGCCGCCATACTTCTTGGGAAACAAAAATCTAAGGTTAAAGAGTCTTACAAATATGATTAGAACCCTAAGATGTCATTTCAAAACATAAATGCATCTTGCACCATTATATCTCCACCCTAACATCATCATATAGCTGTGCAAGAATGACCTAGAAATTTAAATCGACGCATTTATTTCTAGGAACAAAAATCTCAGTCAACCGCCATGAAAACTCTGAGAAATACATTTGAATATTCAAATATCAGTTATAACAGCTATACATGGCATGGAATATGGTATCCATGATGTAGATTAAATTTTTTTCTTAACTTTAAAACACATTCATTGATCATCTTGTAATTACCCGAGAGCTACAAGATCTGATCTGGACACGTGGCACACGGGCACAATGCCTTGAAGATCATCTGTCATTCATCTTGTGTTTTGAGGCTTCACGCCGACCGTCTAATCAAGATTAACCTTAATTGCATACTAAAATGACCCTTGGTTCCATAAAACCGCTGGTCCCACTTAATCAGGATGGACACACATCAATCAGGTGTATTCCCTTGATGGTTAATCAGAGATCATCTTCCAATTTAAGGCCAAGTGCCAACTCTTGATTCACATATATCTGAACCATCTTTAACTGCTTCTTTTGATGCTGAACTAGATCTGACCTGTGTGATGTGGAAAGCAGATGTAATGCCTTGATCATTAATCATCGAGCATCTCTGACATTAAGGCAAAATGAGAACCACCAGATCAATACAAACTTACGACCTTTTTAACTTGCTTTAAAACTTGGGATCCATGACCTTAACAATGATATGTGTTAACTGAGCATAATGCTTTAATGAGACATGATCAGATAATGTTTCCTTTGAGGAACAATTCCAGTCGTCTGATCAAAATAACTAAACTGCACGTTAACTTATCTTTACTTAACCACTATCTCATTGCGAGATTCAGTGACAATACTATCTCTAAATTGTTGAATGCTAGTTCTAACCCATGGTCTAACCTAAGATTCAACAAAAATCACACATTTGAGACATGATCAATGATCCTCACTGAATCTCTAGATATTTTGAGACTTAACTGCAACATTATGAGATTCAAAGATAATCGTTGGATCAAATAGCTGAATACTTTACTAGCTTCGATATCGGCAGGACACACAACCCATGGTTGTGTTTCCTTGAACATTAGATTGAATGCATCTCTCTCATTAAGGGAAAGAGACAACCATAGATGAAACTAGATCTGACTAAACATTAAATCTTTCTTGCACTTTGACCACAGAAGGACACATGTCACCCAGGTGCAAAGCCTTGATGAGATGACTGAGATGATCTTGGTCTTTGAGGCTTAACGCCCGCCGTAGGATTGAAACAACTTATAAGACATACGTAAAGAATAAAACATTATCAAGGACTTAGGAACTTAAGAAAAAAATAATATAAGCGCCGCCAGACTTAGGAAAAATACATGGTCCCACCCAACGTCAACTTAAACACATGCCTTAAAAAGACGTAGGTAACATGAAAAATTAACTCAAAATTAGAACATGTGCTAGGAATTAGGGGTTTTCATGAAAATAACCAAGGGTTTAAAGCACAGAGACATTAGGGCTTAAGGATCAAGGAAAAAACTTATTAAAAAGCATTGGAACCATGATGAATTTTGGATAGTGATAACAGTAGCTCTGACTGGGGAAGTTTGAACACAAGTTCAATGATAGATTCTAGAACTTTGGGGACAAGCAGACCACCTAAAGGAAAGGAAAAATAACCTACTACCTCAACTAAAAAGAATAGTTGGAAATATGTAAAAACTTACAAACAACAAACATTTTCATCTCTACTTCTTTATTCACTGATTTGAAGGAATTCAAACCAAGCCTGATGACCCAAGGCCATCACCAATTTTCTAATCCATTTTTCTATTGTCATAAACAAAATTCTCTACTCCTTGCTCTAGAAACAAGCTGAAAATGTCTATTTCATCTTCCCGATCAAACCTCTTGTCACATCTTAGAAAATCACCATCTGGTAGCCCACTCTCCATAGGATAGGAGACAACCTTCTAGGAATCTTTAGGATCAAGATCATCACAGAAATCAGGGACCACCTGTAAATCATTTTGAAATTTTGTACGATGAAACATATCAAAACTTGGAAAAGAACAAGAATAAACATTAACAACTTCAAAACATGAAAAATCCATGTTATGAGCCTAATTCTTCTCTTCAACAAAGTTATCATCCTGTATCTTATCACTAGTTTGCATATCCATATCATAGTTCCCTAAAGAACTTACTTGTAAATTATCAAGCTTATGCAAACCCTGAATTTGTCTATTGGAAAGAGAGCACACATCATCATACTCATCATGTATCTACACATCTTGAACAACTGAAAAACCCTCCTGAAGTGGTTCAATGAATGACCGAGAATCACTAGGAGCTATCAACAAAACTCCTGCACCAACTCCTCCCTTTGAGTTTGCAACATTAAAGTACATAGTTAATAAATAATTTTGATTTGCAAGATTATCTTTTTCCTTAGATAAAAGCATATGCTAGACTTCTCCTTCAACCTCCCTGTCATGTAAATGGAAAGATCCAATATAAGTGTCCATGAAACAATTCATATTTTCATCCTCATTTTCCTCAATCATGTGAGGAGTTCTAATTTCCATGGATACCTTAACATTTTTTCTAGAAATATCAAAGGTTGCAAAAGATAAGTCACACTAAATACTTCCTCCCATTGAAGCACTCCACTTCCTTGATAATAGCATTCCATATTGGGGAGGAATATCAACCACTAGGACACTCATTGTTAGTATCTTTTTTGGATATGCAACTAATATGTAAGTTAGAACCTTGATAGTACCTCTCTAGAGTCCATTGCTTGACATCTTCCATGAGTAGTATCAACCTGCAATCCCATTGATTTCATTATCTTTGCAGGAATAATAGTGTTGGATGCTCCTGAGTCAATCATGCAATTTTTTAACATCTTGCCATTGATAACTAGAGTCAAGAAAAAGGGATCCACAATTCCTAAAGAATTATTCAAAACATTAGTGTCTAGATACATCTGAGGGATTTTTGAAATAAATTCTTTTGATTACTTTCACTTTCTCTCTGATTTATCTTGTATATTTTTTACCTTTTCAACACCTTCTGGTTTTTTAAAACTTGTAGAAAAATACCACTTAATAATGAGAGGACCTTCTCCTTGTGTTCCCCTATTCTCATCATTTCCAATAGTGGGACCTTAACAATCCTTTGTGATAATAATTTCCCCATATCAATAGGGGTGTAATTTATGTCAGAGATGTCTTTCTTCATAGTAAAAACATTTTCATCTTCCACTTGAGTAGCCAAGTTTGGCTCAATTCCTTTATTATCCTTTTGAAAAGGAGAAAAAATTATCTCTGGCATCTTTGTTATTATTTTAAGGACAACATTTGGACTATTTGATTTATCCTCTTTTCTAACCTTTATTTGTTTTGGGTCCACAACACACCCCCCATTTTTTGGTCCTCTGACCATGGGGACCCCCCCTTTTTTCTTTTTGCTTTAGGTCATGTCTGCCCCTTGTGTAAAATCCAGTCAGCCCTCGAAGAAATTTGCTTAACCAAGCCAAAGAAAGGAAGAGAGCCCTTTTTTGTCCTTTTGGCCCTTTCGGCCTTTCGGAGGACTTAGATACTTCAAAATGCTGAAATGGCCGAAAGGCCAAAAACCAGGCCCTTTCAGTGTTTTCAGCCTCTGAAAACCCTGAAAAGCCAAATGCACTTTTTTCTTGCTGCTAAAGTAAGGGCCACTGGGGCCTATTTTATCCAATTCAGGACTTTCACATACATTCGAATAACTGGGTCAACCTTGAAACCAAAGAAGCTACCCAGGTATCCATCTGATTGGATAATTATACTAGAGATGGCTAGGTAGCTCACAGATGCATACAAGCATATAAAAAATAAAAAGAAGCATTGTTGGGACTTTCCCATCTCTTTGGGACCATACGCACTGCAAGACATGAAAGTTTGTAAATCCTTGGCTTTTGAATGGGATGATTGTCCCTTCCAACTTTATGAAATAATGCATGCTTGTTTTGACCCCATAGGTACTTATAGCCACATTATTGGTAAATTCTACATACACGAGCCACACTTGGAAGATCACTGGATAAACTGCATAGATGATCATGAGGTCAGGATCTGGGACTATTGCAAAATGAACCTCACTCTGGCAAAAGAGGTATTAAAGGTTCCTATCTCCTCAAAGGTTTGGGTTTGTGATTTAGACGAGGTCTTAGAGGACATTTACACAAAAGAAAAGATATATGATTGACCAATCATGAACGCAGAGGTGGAAAAGGATGAAAATGATGACATGGACTTCTAGGTGAGGCATGTGATAAAGACCACAACAACTTGGATCAAGAAGCCACACAAAATGAGTCCAATCCTAGTAAAAACATTAATGGAGCCCTCAAGGAGAGTAGAAAAATAGCAAGGGGAGAAGTCCACATTTCCTAAGTACAAGAAAGCTCCCCCTCAGAAGCCAAGAACCATGTATGGTCATGAATGACCAATTGAGTATGGCTCTAATCCTAGGCCCAAGAAAACAAGAATGAAATGCCAGATTGACACACCAGCAGGGTCGTCACAACCCCTATTAGGTGAAGGCCCATCTACCTTTGGCCAATCTCCTCCCACTGCTGAGAAGGGAAAGAAAACATATAAGAGGAAGAAGAGTTCTAAATCTCTACGGTTAGAAATGGTACAACAAGAGTCTAAGGAAGTAGAAGAAGATGGGCCCCTAGTCTGAAGGATGAGATTGCAAAAAAGGAGATAAAAGGAGGTTACCAAGAAACATAAAGAAGATCCTAAAGAGTAGGATAATCCTTTGGATGCCTTAGGATCTGATGAGTTTATGATTTCTAATTTTGAAGGACTTGAAGGCTATTTGGATCACGGCCAGGATGTAGACACTGGAGCACCATCGCTTATTCAGCCCCAAGTGAGCCTCACTCCACCACCGGTCCAGCTCACCAATCCTTCAGTGGATGTCCCTACTACACAAGTGAGCTCTAGTTCTACTCAAGGGCCTAAGATTTAGGATAGTGGGATAGCCCGAGTCACTACTATAGATAATATAGTAGGGGAAGTACCTATTTCCACTCCACCACCTCATATCCGTACTCCACCAACTTCTCTACCACCTCCAATTCCTACTCCACCATCATTAATTCCAACCCCAACACCTACTCCTACACCAAATCTGCCCTCCTCTACTACTACCATTCTCTCATCTCCCAATTCAGTCATACCAACACTTACTCCATCAACATTAATCCCTTCACCATGCTCCACCCAGGTTTCCAAAGAAGCAGTAAGTATAGAAGATACATCACCTTTTTAGACCAAACTGGAGGCCATGACTGGTCTTAGGTCAGAAGTACTAATTGACTCTTCAGCAGACGAAGGCCTGGACAAAGAAGGAGAAAATGTGGTAATTGAACGAGATGAGGTGGAGGAAGAGAAGGAAGAAGGGGAAATGGATATGGATACAGAAGGGGAAAGAATGAAGGAAGGAGAGAGCAAACAAGAAAGGGGGTAGGAGAAGGAATCAGAGCAAGAGAAGGGTTTACAATGGTTTATGTCTTTAGGATTTCACTTTTCTTTGTAATTTGCTGCATTTCTTGTTACCCTCATCTCTTTAAATTCTGTCTTGAAATTCTAAAAATTGATATCTTGAAAAATACAAAAGTTTCATGTTATTTACCATACCCATATTTGTTAAAATAGAAAATACCAAAAAATAAACTAACATTATTTTGTAGTTTGATGTCTTGAACATACCATCAAAGGCCTCCTCGTGAACAATCACATTTATCTTCAACTAAGTAACCAAGCAGGTTGTGAGCTGACCCTGAAGAACCTTGGGAATAACTCTGTTATTCTTTCAAGAGAGGAAATTGAATCTCGAGATCCTAGCAAGTTGGCTTGTGTCAAAACAACGCTCAACAACAATCATTTGTGATAATAATTTCCCCATATCAATAGGGGTGTAATTTATGTCAGATATGTCTTTCTTCATAGTAACAACATTTTCATCTTCCACTTGAGTAGCCAAGTTTGGCTCAATTCCTTTATTATCCTTTTGAAAAGGAGAAAAAATTATTTCTGGCATCTTTGTTATTATTTTATGGACAACATTTGGACTATTTGATTCATCCTCTTTTCTAACCTTTATTTTCTTTACACCCTCAGCAATTTTTTTCTTTTTCTTGTGTCTTCTTAGGGGTTGTTTTAGTTTCCTTAATAAACATACTAGCTGGTCTTCCATCTGCATAACCAACTATCCTAGTTCTCAAATTATAGCTAATCCTTGCTTAAGTAACCATGTCTGCAGTGATTTGTGCAATCTCTGCATATGAAGGTCTTCTTACTATAAAAGGTTCTTTACCCCTTTGAGCATTACACGTTATGTCTTCTTCTTCTTCTTCTTCTTCTTCAAATGCAACAAAATCCTGATTTTCAGTCTCATCATCAGATTCCTCTTCACCCCTTGAGTGTGAACAAGTCATTGCACAACTATTTTTATCATAATATTCATCTTCCTCTTCCCTCTCTTGTTGTGATTCATTTGTAGATATACTTAAAGCAACAACACAATAGTTAGGATTGTGTGGAGAGTGACAAGCTTCACACCAATAATCATCATTACACATGTTAACAAAATTTCTTTGTAGAGGATCAGGGGTCCCATTATCATGCTTGTCTTTTCTTTATGGGGGAATAAGTTTCCCATCCTTCCATTAGGTATTATAGGGAAACTTTTTCATCCTTGGCTATTGACTATAATTGTTATAGGATGACTTATTATTATTTGGAGCCCTATAATATTTATTTTCTTATTCTTTTTGATTGATCGTGGTAAGCTTTCCATCTTCCCTTTTACCCATTTTTCCTGATACTGTTCTATTTATTTCTATGTTAACAACTGTATTATAGGCTTCACCATTTCTTCTAGAATTTTTGTCTCTAAAATGATATCCCATTATAGAATCAAAAGCATTTAAATAGGTAACAAGACATACCTCATCATCAAGCCTCATTTTTTTGAAAAATTCTATGCATAGCCTTTTGGAATATTGTATTGAATTCAACAACTCCCTCATTTGAATTTTTATTGATATTGATAAATTCATTCAACAAGAATCCTTTATTGGTCTTATCACCATATTGATCCTTAAAGAAATCTATTAGTTTATCCATAAACCCCACAAAACCATAAGATAACCCCCTAAACCATTCCCTAGCATCCTCAACTAGAGATTGAACAAAAATTTCCATCAATACATCCTCATGTGTGATGTTATAGTCATCCATGATATCAATAAACTTCTTCCAATGTTCCTCACAAGTAATGACATTATTACCAGTGAATTTGGGAAGTGTATATCAAATCTCGTTTGGGACTGCATTAGAATAACCACGAATATCAATAAAATAAAATTGCTTGTACCTTTCTGCATGAGCCAGTCTCCTTTGGAATCTATCATCATTTTGGAAAGGAGATACTTTGGCATTTGATGTTGAGGTAATTTTAGTACCAGCATGAGAAGGCCTAGAAGACTGCATGAGAAAATCAATCTTCTTCTTCATCTCTAAAGTAGGAGCATCCACTTCTACCTTCTCAAGCATTTTGCCCATGGTTTTCTTATCCCTTTTGGATTTCTCAAGATCAATGTCCAATTTATGTTAGAAACATTGAGGGGGGGGGGGGGGGGAATCAGTGTTTTTCAATTATCTTTATTTCAACAACTTGACACTTAAATCAAATAGATAACAAATGAAATATAACACCATAACACATATCACAGGATATGTTTACAGGGAAACCTTGATCAGAGGAAAACCTTGGTGGGAATTAGTACCCACAAATGATTGTACTAGTATTATGAACTTGTTAGAGTTCCTTTGCCCTGTTAGGAGCAGTCTTTACAATGCAAGTGAAATGACCTTGTTAGGAGTCTTTACAAAACCCTGTTAAAGGTGAATGGCTCACTACCAGAGCTCACTGCCCAATAGGATGAAGGCTACAACCTTCAGGTAATAGATATATACTATATCAAAAGATGAACCACTGTAATGACATTGTTGTCTGATTAGTTCCTTTTATGTGCTAATGCTTTAATCTCTTGAAGACTTCTACTTCATACTAATTTTCTCATATTGATCTTCTGGATATCTTCTCTACTTATTTTCCACTCTTCCTCTTAATACAAAATTGCATGTATAGTATACATACATGCCTGAATAGATGTGACCAAAAACAAGCCCTTAGTTAGCCCAAAAACAACATACACAACACTTCCAAACAATTTGGCTTAAGTGTCTTTATATGAGTGTTAAAGAAAAAATTACAAACATATTACAATAGGTGCATGGCCATTACATAATAAAATATTATACGCTAATCCAAAATCTAAGGTCGACTTCATACTCTATTTTCTGAACTGCTAGTGGCACTTAATCTTCCTATAACTTCTCCATATTGTCATACCATACCATGTGTGTATAGAATAAGCTTAATGGCATATCATAAATCTTAAGTATGGAGGCACATAGTTTGATTCGATCATACGTACATGCACTGGTGCTCTGATCAATTGCATATCTCTGTTCTGTCTTCTGTACTTAACCAATTTTATCTTCCAAGTTTACTTGACAAAACTTCATATGAATTTGTTGCCATAATGAAAACAAAAAATTAGTCATATACACCCTAAGTGTCAACTTTCCAAAAATCTCCCCCTTTGTCATTAATGACAACAAAGGAATTTGGCCAAGTTACTTAATCTTTTACTTAACACCAAAAATTGTAAGTCTACTATACATCATAACTTTGGCTATATATATCATACTCCTTTATATACACTAACCCCCCTTTGAAATTAATGACAAAGGTGCCAAAAATGAAAGACCTAAGTACTTACTCCAAGTACACATCTGGGTAAGCAATATGAAGATTCTTGATCTCTTGCTACCAGAATGCCTTCAGTGCATCAATAGTCTGAAGATGGGCGCATAATGTATATGTGAGATTTTCCATTTTTATCAGATCCATGCAGGGGCCTTGATCATATGTGACAATGGTTGTATCTATCTATTTGATGTTCTCATTCAATACAGCTAAGGAGGGCGCAAGTGCATTTCTCAGTTGGGTCTGCTTGGTCCTTATCTTGCTGATCTTTATCTTGGATTTTTCAATCTTTTCTATCTGCCCTTGATAGATGTTGTTGCAGATATTGATGTCTTGGGAGGATGTTTCAACTAATTTCTTGATGTTTTCAACCAAGATGTTTGCTTCTTCAATCTTCTTAATGTGCTCAGAAGTGAATTTTCCCCTGTCCATACAATTTGCTATCACCTTCCTGGCTTTTTTCTGCTAACTCTTTCTGAATTGTTTGACCAATCTTCAATGAGTTTAGATCTAATTGGAAGTTCTCTATTAGTTCATCTAATCATTTCTTTTTATACTTCTCCTCTGCAGTTTTAGTAGCTGAGTCTACTAATATTGTGAATTTTTCTTTGAAGCAAGTTAGGATGCTGTCAACATCATCCACTGACTGAATATTTGCCAATTTCTTCTTTGTTGGAACTAGATTATTCAGAATGTTTACTAATTCCAAAAAGAGAGGGTTTATCATAACTTGTTTCTCTTTGGCTTTCTCCATGGCTAATACACTAATTTTAATCAGGTCTTCTTCTCCCCTTGCATCTAGGTTTGCTGAGTCAGGGGTCAAGCTTGACAACAATGATACTGATGGTTTGATAGATGGAGTGAATATAGCATTTTGACTATCCATATATTCACTTTTCACTAGGATTTCTATAGAGGGTGGTTCATTCACTTCATCCTTTCTCTCTTCGTCTTGTCCTATTGTTTCTCCTGTAGGAACTTGTTCTTGCTGCAAAGAAGTATTATTAGTGCATGCTTCCTCAAAATTATTTAAGTCATTTTCTAAGGCTGACATGGTGATATCAACATCATTTATCAAAATTATTTCATTTAAATCCTTGAGTGTATCAGAGGGTGATGTAACTTTGGACGCTAAATCCTGTGGACCTATCATAGGCATATTAAGAATATCTGGTTCTTTATCTTGTTTCAGGGGACTAGAGTCACTTTAGCTATAGGCGCCATTGATGGATACATGTGTCTATCCAAAAACACTTGCTCAGATGCTCTTTCAGTCTCTTTTCCAACTAACTCATACTCTTTGTTCATAATGTGAAGAGTTCTTGTTTTGGTTATTAGATGAGGTTTTACCAAATCGAACAGAATTTCCTTCTCATCATGTGAGCAAATAGGGAGAAGAATGTCTAATTTTTCTTTTCTAATCCTCATATCTTCATCTATTGATTATCTTTTTAATAGGTCTAGTATGTTCCATACTTTGTCTAGAATGACTATCTTGAGTTCCAATACTGACCTTTTAAACTTGATCATATGAGAGATAATCATAGAATGTATTTTTGATTTATCTATCTCTTGGTACTTGTCATAGACATTTGTAATTGAATCTAGTCTTCCTTCATTAATGATTCTGTTCCTTAAAAATTCAAGAATAGGTCTGAATCCTACCTCAAGAGGGGCTTGAGTATTCTTTACTTTTCTCCATGTTGTCCTTGAAGATGGGTGACCTATGGGAACTTGCTTCCTTCTTCTAGTCAGTTTTCTTGGTACCGAAGGTGGAGAGGATTCTAGGTCAATAGTAGTTGAGGGCGCAGATGTACCTTCATCAGACTTCTTCTTTTTCTTCTTATGGATATCATCTAATTTATCTAACTTGACTTCTACAGGTGTTTGTTTAAGCTCTCTTGCAATCTTAGCTTCCCTAGCTTTATCTAGGTCTTCTTGTGTGATCCCATGAACTTTTAGGATGTTAGATGTAATCCTAGATGCCTTCCTTTTATTATCAACACTATATAAGACAAAATCAACTTGATTTTTCTTCTCTCTATATGTGCCCCATCTAGGCTCTTTTGGATCTTTAGGCGTAGACAAAATAACTTGTGCATATCCTTCCAACACATGTTCTTCAACTTCATAACCAAGTGGGTGGATCCATTTGGTTCTTGGCTCAACTACTTCCATGCAAGTACAACTAGCTTCCACCATGAAGCATATGGTGTCCTTGTACTTTTCAACTATCTTTTTTAGTATTCCAAACCTCTTCTGCATCTTGATCCTAAATGTTTTGATCTCCATATCCATAGAGTCCTTTACACTCCTTTCTGATGTAGCTTTTAATGAAATTTGTGACATAGTAGGTTTTCTCCTGTCTAGGTAAAGATTAGAGACTTTACCAACAATGTGGAAGTATAGGTAGATAATCAAAGAGCCAAATCTAAATATTTTTTTTTTGTCATGCTTGATATCTCTAATGTTCTCAATTAGTTGTGTGCGCAATATCTCACAGAGATTATACTGTGTGTTATCTCTTGCCATCCTTATTGCTGTAAGAACTGTAGCTGTGGATACACTATTCAGTCTACTTTCATGCTGAAACTTGTAACCAAGTATCATGGTGAGGAGTTTGATGTCTTCTTTCGTAATGGGATCAACAGTCATCCCATGCCTATCACTCCTAGATAAGCAAGCCCGCTCAACCTATTTCTTTACATCCTCTCCAGTAGGAAGAATAGGTCCAACCTTGGAGAGTCCAGTCATCTCATGAATGAGGTCAGTAGTAATGTGGACAAGAACTTCACCAATCCAATACAGATCATCATGAATCCTACTGAGTAGAATTTTGACCCATTCTGGTTCATAGAACTCATGCGCATTTGTATACTAAAAAATAGGGTTATCAGTGAGATGCGAGTATTCATCCTTGAATGAGTAATCTAGTTTCATCATATATTCCATGTGTGTTGTCACCCACAAATTCCTTCTTATAGTATATGTAAGTGTGTATGTCCTCTACATGCATGACTCCTAGTGGAGTCTTGGAAAATGCCCCTTCTACATCATCTAGCATAGACTTGAATGGATGCTTCTTAAACACATATCTCTTTTTCTCAGAGATGTCAAACACTGTAGGAGTAGCCATTACTTACTTGTAACTTCCTTAAGTAAGGTTTCACAGAGATTTTGAAATGACACATTTGCTAGGGTTCTATTTCAGCTTTGATTCACTTTGCTAACCAACCAGTGATTATCTTTTAATGATTTGATGCTAAATTATCCTATGCTCTTTGAATTCTTCGATCTCAAATACACAAGTGAAGTTAAATGATCTTTCACTGACTTATAAAGAGTTACTACATTTAATGCTTGATGTCGTAACACTATTTACAATAAAAATTTAAATCTTTGTTCTTGTCAAAGTACAAGTTATGTGTCCATGCATACTTTCTCAATTTGTTACCAAATACATGAATCCATAGGTGCATACTCAGAGGTGAGTATACCAGCCATGCAGGGGTCTAGAGCTAGAATAGTTTCCCCTAAGACCATGAGAGTCATCTAAATAGAAGTAGAAGTTGCATCCACTATGGATGCATCTGCTACCTTGTTAACATCATCATCTTTCTTTACTTCCACCCTTATTTTACCTGAATCTTTTGTAGCTTGTACAAACTTGACTTCTCCAGATTCTTCAAACAATGATCCTTTAGGCTTTTCTTGTTTTTGTGTTTTGCACCTGCAAAAGCTTGAGACATGTCCTGCTTTGTTACATGAGTGGAAAATGATTGGAAGTATATTGATATTGTTTATCATGCTGCACTACTTGGCTTTGTGTCCATCATAATTACATATCTGACATGTAATGTTCTAATAGTTTCTCTGAGGTTGATTTCTCTGATTGTATTGACTCATATTTCTTTGGTTATGCTGTGACTGATTTCTTTGACTTGTTATGCAATGTATAGCTCTATGATCAAATTTATTACAAAAATAACAATAACCATTGAAAGGCCTTACCTCTTTACAATCTCTTGCCGAGTGTCCATGTTTGTTACACGCATAAAAAGTTTGGTTAACTAGCTTGAGTTCATCTTTAGGAGGTTAAACTTTACCCTCTACAAGATTCTCAATTTTCTTTGCTTCTGTAGATTCTTCTTGTGTTTTCTTTCCTTTTTGCATTGAATTGATTTCAATTTGAGCCACACTGTATCCAACACTAGTAGTATCACCTCTTAGATTTTGTGCATAAAGTTGTGATTGAATTAGATCAGAACTTGTGTGTAATTTCTCAATTTTGTCTTTTGCTTCTGTTAGTTCAGATTCTATCTTTTTTCTTGATGTTTTCCAACTCCAAGATCTTCATATTTGCTTGCATAAGTTCTTCATCTAATTGTTTAATTTATTTGGTCTTTTCTTCAATAGCTGTTAGGCTATCTATAAGCTGTTCATTCAGATCTTCAATCTTGTCCTTCAGAGACATGTTTTCTTCATTCAACTTTTTGACCCTTTTTCCCAAATCATTTGTAGAGCAATGTTTCAGATCTTTTCTTAATTTTTTGATAAGCATTTGGGAGCCATCAACTTCTTGTTTAAGTTCTTTATTTTCTTTTTCAGATCTCTCAAGATCATCAAGGGCTGCTTCAAGGTTTTTTTTTAGATGTTTCTCTGTTGCTGAATCTGTGATCTCCTCAAGTGGTTAAAATTTCTTTCAGAGGACCAGAGCTCTGATACCAATTGTTAGAAACAATGAGAGGGGGGGGGGGGGTGAATCAATGTTTGTCAATTATCTTTATTTTAGAAACTTGAAACTTAAATCAAATAGATAAAAAATGAAATCTAACACCATAACACATAACACAAGATATGTTTATAAGGAAACCTTGATTAGAGGAAAACCTTGGTGGGAATTAGTACCCACAAATGATTGTACTAGTCTTATGAACTTGTTAGAGTTCATTTTCCCTGTTAGGAGCAGTATTTAAAATGCAAGTACAATGAACCTATTAGGAGTCTTTACAAAACACTATTAAAGGTGAATGGCTCACTGCCAGAGCTCACTACCCAATAGGATGAAGGCTACAACCTTAAGGTAATAGATATATACTATATCAAAAGATGAACTGCTATAATGACACTATTGTCTGATTAGTTCCTTTTATGTGCTGATGCTTTAATCTCTTGAAGACTTCTACTTCATATTGATTTGATCATATTGATCTTATGGATATCTTCTTTGCTTATTTTCCACTCTTCCTCTTAATACAAAATTGCATGTCAAGTAATATACACGCCTCAATAGACATGACCAAAAACAAGACCTTAGTCCCCAAAAACAACATACACAACGCTTCCAAAAAATTTGTCTTAGGCATGTTTACATGAGTGTTAAAGACACAATTACAAACATATTACAATAGGTGCATGGCCATTACACAATAAAATATTATACACTAATCCAAAATCTGAGGTCGGCTTCATACTCTATTTTTTGAACTGCTAGTGGCACTTAATCTTGCTATAACTTCTCTGTATAGTCATACCATACCATGTGTGTATAGACTAAGGTTAATGACATATCATAAATCTTAAGTATGGAGGCACATAGTCTGATTTGATCGTATGCACATGCGCTGGTACTCTGATCAATTGCATATCTTTTTTCTGTTCTGTCTTCTGTACTTAACCAATTTTATCTTCCAAGTTTACTTGAAAAAACTTCATATGACTTTGTTGCCATAATGACAACATAAAATTAGTCATATACACCCAGAGTGTCAACTTGTCAACAATTTAGAAATTTGATCTAATGGAACTTTGTTAGTTTTGGGTTCATTTATTTCAATTCATGTCAACTCTTTCCTTTATCTTTGGAGCTTTGAGCATCAATATTTTGGTGAGTGACAGACCTTTCTTCATTCTTCTCAGGTTCTTCATTATGAATTGTTTCCTGGTAGTTTAGAAATTGCCTTCTTAATTTGTCAACTCAGATCTAATCTTGTATTTTCTTATTGGCCTTCTCTTTTCTCTTTTATTTTATGGTGGCCAACTGTCTTTTGGCAAGTCTCTCCTCCTCATCAAGTATCCAATCCAGAATTTGTATCCTCTACATAATCTGATGAATTTCCTTCATGGATGTATTGGATTGAATCTTCTCTCCTAGTGTAATCCTCTTGTCTTCTTGGAGATGGATTATCTTTGGTCTTCTTTTCTCTCATAGGTTGACTAGCCCTAGAAGTAGTTGGAATTCCACATTCCAAAATATATTTAGGATGACCTTTCACACAAGATCTAGTATATTTATGACTCATATTGGAAAAGTACTTATGAAATAATAAATATCACTCAGCACTGCTACATTGATTTCTCAGAGTTACCACCCAAGACAAGTTGGGAAAATATAATACTAACCAAGATGAATACTTCAATAAGGACAACTATTAAGACAAAAATGAGTAATTGTATGCTTCCAATGATCAACTTACTGGTCAGTTATGACAATATTCTACACTAATCCCCAGTAGATTCACCATTTTATTGGTGACTCAGATGGGTCAAATGGTATGATCAATACAACACCAGAGATTCATTTAAAAGTTCAACAAGATTTTTTTTGTATCTCTATCCCTAGTAGAATCACCATTTTTTTGGTGTTTGAAAATGTTTATTCTTTGAAAGAAACCAATATACCTTGAGACTGATGTTAGGAGTGGTTAGCTCCAAATATGAAATCTCTACAAGGTAACATGACCAACTATAGGGACACGATTTCCCTCTGTATTTCTGGCTCTGCAAAACCAAGATGGGTACACCTAATCTAGATAGATATTCAACTTTCACAACTCTTTACAACTTTGGATTTTAACAATAGATAAATGGTAAGAAAGTATTAAATGATAACCACTCATTCATTGACTCTTCACTACCATGCAGGACACACAACCAATAACCACAAAACTCAAAAGGAACTAAGATGATTTTGATGTTTTGATAGGGAAAAATATAGCCAAAACTATGCAGATATGTATCAATGTAGAAAATAGTAATTACTAATCATCGCTTTATACATTAAGAAATGTTTTTAGTAGACAAACCCAAACAACTTATGTCACATACAAAGCATTATTTGATTTGATCTTAGATCAAAACTAAAGACCAATGACATATACATAGATAAATTCCATGCAATGAATCAGAATATTCACAACTCAACAGGTAAGCACCAAGGAGAGACTTAAATCTGAAATATTGTATTAAGTACATAGAATCCAGTTTCAATTCCAAAATGTTTCAAAACATATGCCACTTCAAAAAATGAAAAATATTTTCAAATTTTTGTTCTATAATGATACTCTCTAGATATACATCTGCTATACTCACTGGAAACAAGTAAGAAACCTAATGCTCTCTACTTTCCCAATTCTCTAGCCCTTACTAAATGGACTTGGAAATTCCTTTATAGGAAACAGGGATTGCAAAAATATCAAACCATTTAGGGTTAGGGTTTACAACTCAGTGCTTCCAAGCATTAAAAGTATTCAACTATGATAAAAACCCTAAGATATCATTTCACAACATAAAGCATCTCACACCATTAGATCTCCACCCTAAAATCATCCTATAGCTATGTAAGATCGACCCACAAAATCAAATTGACGCATTTATGTCTAGGAAAAAAACTCTCAATCCACCGCCATGAAAACTCTAAGAAATACATTTGAATATTAAAATATAGGTTATAACGGATATAGGTGGCACAAAATATGGTATCAACGACATAGATTTAAAACTTTTATTATCTTTAAAATAGGGTTGTGGATCATCTTTTAATTACCCAGGAGATACAAGATCAGATCTAGACACGTGGCACACGAGTGTGATGCCTTGAAGATCATCTATCATTCATCTTGTGTTTTGAGGCTTCGCGCTGACTGTCAGATCAAGATTAACCTTAACTACATACTAAACTAACCCTTGGTTCCATAAAACCGTAGGTCCCACTTTATCAGGATGAACTCGCATCGATGGGGTGTACTCCCTTGATGGTTGATCATAGATCATCTTCCACTTTAAGGCCAAGTACCAACTATTGATCTATATATATCTGAACTATCTTTAACTACTTCTTTTAACCTTGACCCAGATCTGAACTGTGTGACATGGCAAGCAGGTGTAATGCCTTGATCGTTAATCATCGAGAATCTTTGGCATTAAGGAAAAATTCCAACCACTAGATCAACACAAAATTACAACCTTTTTAACTTCCTTTAAAACCTAGGATCCATAACCTTGGTGATGCTACATGTCAACCAACTATAATGCCTTAATGCAACATGATTAGATAATCTTTCCTTTGAGGAACAACGCGGACCGTCTGATCAAAAGAACTAAACTTCACATTAACTTATCTTTACTTAACCACGGTCCCATTGTGGGATTCAATGAAAAAATTATCTCTGAATCACCAAACACCAGTCCTAACCCACGGTCTAGCCTAAGATTCAATGACAACCACACATCTGAGACACGATCAATGATCTTTGCTGAATCTCCAGATATTTTGCGACTTAACCGCAAAATTATGAGATTTAGAGACAACCGGTGGATCAAATGGCTGAATACTTTACTAGCTTTGATCTTGGTAGGACATGCAGAACACAGTTACATTTCCTTGAACATTAGATTGACTACATCTCACTCATTAAGGGAAAGAAACAGCCATAGATGAAACTATATTTGACTGAACATTAAATCTTTCCCACACTTTGATCACAGAATGACACCTTTCGCCCAGGCCCAAAGCCTTGATGAGATGACTAAGATGATCTTGGTCTTTGAGGATTAACACCCATCATAGGATTAAAACAACTTGCAAGATAGACATAAAGCACAAAAAATTATGTGGGACTTAGGAACTTAGTAAAAAATTAATATAAGCCCCACCAAACTTATGAAAAAGACATGGCCCCACCCAACGTTAACTTAAACACGACTTAAAAAGAATTAAGTAACATGAAAAAGTAACTCAAAATTAGAACATGCGCTAGGGCTTAGGGTTTTTCTTGAAAATAACCAATGGTTTAAAGCATAGAGACATTAGGGCTTAAGGATTAGGGAAGAAACTTATTGAAAAGCATTGGAACCATGAAGAATTTTGGATAGTGCTAACAAGATTTTATTGCATAATTTTGAAGGTTTTTTTAATTTTTTGTTCATCTTGGACAAAAATTTCAGGAATTTTTGTGATGTTTTTGGTGTTTTCTGAATCAGTGTTTTTAAATTTTTTTAGGATATTTTCCAATTTTTAGATTTTTTCAGGTATTGATGGATCGTGACATTGTGTTGCCCCCAGTCTACATAAAGAAGGTAATTTATTATGAAATGGATATGATGGAGTGAATTAATGATGTGATGGGACATGAAAAGGAAAACTAGAAAATTTTAAACAACCCTTAGATGACAAAGGTTTTTTATTACAAAATACAGAGTGCAATGACAAGTTATATTAGGTTAGAGCAATGATAGATAGTGGAGCAATAATCCCTACACATGGCGTTATATTTCTTGATTATCACTATGGTACTATCCCAAGGCACTACAAAAGTGGTTTTCACCATAGGATGAATTTATTTATCTTATATTTCTATTTTTGTGTCACACAAGATGCATTTTTTCCAGGTTTTCATCATGGTGACCATTTTTTTTCTTTTCTGATGTTTTTGTATTTTTACATTTTTGAACTAGACCTATTTTGAGAGTCATGTATAGTAATTTCATAGATGCACACCAGAGATGGGGTTTGATAGAAGCTGGACCTCTACTATAGATATTTGATATGCTCTAGACCCATAGATTGCTATGATTTTAGTGTGTTAGTTCAGTTTCAATTTTCAATAAGTGCTTATTGCACATGTTTTAGTTTAAGTTAGTTGGTTTGTATTTAGTAATATCATCCCTATCATATATCAATAAAACAAGTAGGTGTTCTTTATAATAATGATTCATTTTGGCTCACTATTATGGACAATACATAGTTCCTCAATGGGGATATCATAAATGCAATATTTAATTTTAGTTTTAGTTGTGTGGTAGTGAAAAGAGGCTAAGTAGGCAAAATATACCATACTGTTTGAAGAGTATACCCATCATATGAGACAAGAGATAGATAGATCTTTGTTTCATATCATACACATATGCCTCACACAATACTGGTGTGTTTCATCATCTTAAACTCTTTTTAGTTTTAATTTCAATTTTCAGTTTGGTGAGTTTGAGTTTCAACCATTTTTTAAAAAAGTTTTGAGAAGGTTTCAATTTTCTAAGTTTGAGAAATGAATCTACGCCCAATGGATATGAAAAAATAAATTAGTATAATTTTTTAGTAGACAAACACCCTTGAGAGGTTGCCAAAAATGTTACCTATTTTTGCCTATAACTCAAACAGGTAGAGCTTGGACAACTTGTGCAATAATTAAGTTGAAAGGTACATTTTATAACTTTAAGTTTCAGATTAATTTCTTTATGTTGAAAATAAAATGCCGATAAAAGAATATTACATCATGATTTTTAAATGTATTAAAAAATATAGATACACATATGTTTGTAATTTAAGTTCTTTTATTGATCAAAAGAAAGTACAATGCAAGGCATATAAAAGCTATGGTAGTAACTTTGAAAATAGATGCATTTAAAAAGAATACATGCATAGAAGTTAAAATATAGAGAAGGGAAAAGAATCATCATTTCTTGAGCATGAATGATAGATTGTGGTTGAATGTGTATTGGCTTCCTTGTTCAACTTTCCACGTACCCTCAAAGCAGTTACAGGGAGAGAGAAAAGTGTGTTAGAGCTTAGGATCTAGATCCTAACTCTATAAATTAATGACTATACACACTTTTACAATGCACCTTATGAGATTAAATCAGAAGGGAAAGGAAAGGTATAAATATGAACTTATTTTATTTGATGAGTTTGTTTCTTGTGTGGGGAATACGTACCCACCTATCATACATCTATCAAGATAAATAACATGTGGAGTAAAATGTGTTTCCCACAAGGGTTGAGCCTGTATCATCCTAAAAATTAGCACCCATAATTGGATGTCTTTTAGGACCTATTAGACCCCATTTTGGTGATTCTAAGGTCTATATGTCCATTATTCTTGATCCCAAATGTTTGCATTTAATTTTTTCCTGCATCTCCTAACTTTTCCTGACATCCTAGGCTTATTCTACCTAGGAAAAGTCAACTTGTAAACTTGTTCCTAGGGGGTAAATGTCAAAACATTGAATTTTTCCATTGGGTACAAGTTGGCTCTCGACTTGTCCCTAGGTTTTTGAGCCCAATCTTGGCATCAGGCCTGATGTCAGGGTCTTTCTCCAAGGTCTTATTTTGTGGTCGACTTGGATCAAATTTAAATCCCAAAATGAGTATAAAATAGGAATATCTCCTCTTATTTTGGAATCCATATTAATCCATTATTGTGCATCCATAATTTACATTAGAAAGATATATTTCAAGTGCAAGAAAGATTCCAAGTTGTGCAATTGAATTGGTGGATTCAATATTTGAAGGCAAGCATCCAATTCAAGATCTCCAAGTCTCCATTTCTTCAAGATCCTTTCAAGAAAATGCAATATTCTCAATTTGATGCAAGTTTCTCTCCCATGATGTCCAAGTAGATGAATTCAAAAGTCAAGCAAGAAGATCCTTTTATCCTTGTTTCTCTCTCCTTCTCCAAGTGGTTATCAATCATACATACATTTATGATCTAAGAGTGGAAATAATAGATCTATGCATTTGTGAGGGAATCCTTAACCCTACACCCGATTCCAAGCATATTACAAGCATCTTCATGGGTTTTAAATATCTCAATATCCATCCATGAGGGTTTTATATACAAGATGAATAAATCATTTACCTTCTTACTTTACATTCTTCTTTCCTTTATGCAATTTGAATTCAATTTAAAGTTTAATTCCTAAATAGAGGTTTAACCAAGGAAAACCCCTTTCCACAACCATTTTCCATTTTCTGTGTAAAACATGTTTTGGGACTTGCAGATCGGGATCTAGGAAGTACAGGTGCAAACACAGGAACCCAAAAAATTTCATCAGATTTGGAGCTACTGGGAAAAAGTTGAATTCTCAACTTGTTCCTCTGTACAAGTCAAATTATTGACTTTTCCCTATCTTTTTTGGCTGAAATTTGCAAATAATATAGATACAAGTCTCAAATTTCTAGTTTAAGAGTTGTAGCAAGATCCAACATTCCGACGATAGTCAAATTTAGATCTCAAGTTCACATTTCCTCTTTTTGATTCAAGGTGCATACATCCTTCTTGTTTTCTTGCATTTACTTTCTTAGATAAGATCCTCTATATATTTATTCACCATCATCATATTTACCCTTTAAAGGAATAATAAATCCCCCTTGGTTTTAGATCTTGCATTAACACCCTTATTCCTTTGGTTGTGCTAATCAGATTTTTAGTTAAGGGTTGGGTTTGTATTCCTAATGTATCTTATATCTTATTGAGTGATCTACCTCTTATAATTTCTCACCATTTTCCACTATACATTTTAGTTAAACCGACTTATTAAATTTCCTTTCTGATACTGGTGTTTGATCCTTTTTTATGCATTTAGATATCTAGATCTATTTTGTATGTGTTTACATTTTATTGCTACAATTTATGCATTTGGATATCTAGGTTCACTCACCATACATTTTGGTGAACTCAAAGCATTACATCCCTATTCTAATTTGGTGTCTAGATTTTTATGGTTAGATGCTCTTTGTTTAGATCTCTTTATGCATTACATTGTTTGCATTTAGATGTCTTTTCTTTCAAAATCTAAAATTGGGTTAGATATACTTTGATTGATGCTTTATATGATATTAGATCATCTAGTTTAAATGAAGTTTACATATCTTCCTTTTCATTGTGTGCATGAGTCTTATTACATTAAGTCCTACATATGGCATTCCCATTCAAAGAAGCCATAGACTTATGGTTTCCTTTGATCCCGAGTCCTCTTTCCTTCCTAGGAATATTGATGAGACCAACATGCATAAAAATGATCTTACTCCACCTCTTAAGAACAAATCTTCCCATTCTTCTCATAATGAAGATGATGCTTTAATATTTCCTCCCAAACAAATGAAAAAAAATTCTAATGACATGGAAAAATTTGAACAATGGCTAGGTCAAGAAAACTCTAATTCTGAAACCGCGGCCTTGCTTGGTGGTTTGAAAAAACTCATTCATAATGATGAACATGTCATTGATTTTCTCTGTGCTATTTTTCAAATTGTTCACAATAGTGTCAAACTTGTCCAATAAGTTGCTAAAGAGATTGGTTATAATCAATATCTTGTTAGTGTTGAGGTTTATAATGCTATTCCTACCACACTTCCTTGTGTCTCTAACTATGCTCCACCTATTATAACAAATTCCTATCAAAATTCCAATCCTACCCATGTGAGAATTCCTAACCCTATTTCTCTTTCTATCCATTCAAGTGTGTCATGTGTTTCATTGCCTTCATCCATGCCCACTTAGTTTTCCTTTTTTCATATTCAACCATTCCATAATTTTCCAACAATGTTCCAAACATTTCTCATGTTTCTCCTCCTACCATCCTTTCTACCGATTCTACCATTAATAGCCTAGCTTAAATTGTGTCTTCTTTGAAACAAAAAATTGCTTCAATTACTCAATCCAAGTATGACATACCTACTTGTGACATTTATATTCCTTTGTCTTTGGATATTATTCATGTTTTCATCCTACAATATATGGGGGATTCCTCACCTTGAGAGTTATAAAGGTAAGAGTGATCCTTTGACTCATGTTAAAAAATTTCAAACCTTGCGTAGTGATTTTTTTCATGACCATAGTTTCATGGCCAAATTATTTACTATAAAATTTTGAGACAAATACTTTCAATGGTATTGTTCTTTTCCTCTATATTGTATTGATTCCTTTCAAAATCTTGCCAATGCTTTCATTGAAAAATTTCAACACAACATTGGTCCTAAAGTTTTTTTGACTGATTTAATGCATTGTGAACAAGATGTTAAAGAAAAAGTGAGTGATTTTATTGTTATATTTAAACATTTGTATGTTTAGATTTCTTATCCTATACTTGATATTGATGTGAAATTTATTTTCATTGCTAATTTACAAAAGGAGATTATAGATAAGATTCTACTTTTGAATTCTCTTCTTTTACTCAATTGTGTGCAGTGCTTCATAACTATCAAATTCAAGTGAGATAGTTTGAGAGCACCACTCCAATCGATCCTATTGATAAGAGTGATGTCACATCCAAAAATTTCAAATTTTTTTAGAAACCAAAGAACTTAATTAAGATTAACAATTCATCCAACAATGTTAATGATAAAGTGGCAACAACATCTAAAGGTGTGGCTCCTTCGTAATATATCTTTAAACCCGCTTGTAATTTTACTCATTTTTATGAATATTTGCATAATGTGATGTTGAATTTAATTAATTCTAATGTGTTAACACTTCATCCTATCAAAACAATTGACACTTACAAACATTTTCCCAAACACTTTGACAATAAATCTTTCTTTCAATGCCATCATCAACCTAGCCATGATACTTAAAAGTGTTTCCGCTTGAAAACTATTATCCAAGACCTTATTGATTCTAAAGTTATATCTATTGAAGGTGTCAATGATCAAGGTACAAAATTAGTAGCACCTCCCAATAAAAACTTGTAAATTTACACCAATCCTTTTCCATCTCATTCAACCAATACCATAGATTCTACTCAACCTTCATCTTCTTCTCAATGGGTTGACTATATTATAGAATGTGACGATGCTAATCATGTTTTCATCCTTATTAATCAAGTTGAGCCTAAACCTTAATCCAATTATTTCATTACCTTTTACTCCACTGATACAATCAAAGCACCTAATGGTACTCTCTATATTTTTGCAAAGGTTAATGGCCTTCATTCTCATGGTGTACTTATTGATCCTACTTGCATATAATTGAAGAATACACTATTAGTAGACAATTGCAACGTGATGTTTATGATGAATATGATATTATGATCCAAACATGCAATGGTTTCCTTTATCCTTCCCATGGTTCTATCTAATTTCCTGTTAAGGTTGGTAATAAAACTATAGATTTTACCTTTATTGTGGTACCAACTTTTGATCAATTTAAAGTCAAACTTGGTCTTCCTTGGCTTACCTCCATGAAAGCCATAAGTTCTCCTATTCATTATAAATGTCTTAAATTTCCTCATAATGGAGTGATCATGATTGTTAACCATAGTCTTTATCAGTCTTCAGTGCCTCAAGACTTAGTTGACCTTGATTTATTTTAGCCTTCTATGACTCAACTAGTTCAACCTTGTCTTGATATTAGCTTTTTCTCTTATCAAGCTTACAAAGTCCAAAATATTTGTGAAATTGGAAAAAAGAGTCTTCCATCTCCTTTCCCTATAATTGGACTTCTCTCTACACCTCCTACACCTCCTACACCTCCTACATATGATTATGTTCCACCTCCTATTTATTATACACATTCTCCTCCATTAATTTCTCAACCTAGTGTGGTTCCTTCCGTCCTTCATCCCAAATAAGAAAAGCTCTCGATGTTGATTGATCTTGAACCAAGCCTAATTTTAAACAAATCCAAATTCAACCGTCATGCTCATATATATGTATATGGATGCACACATATACATATACCTATATATATGAGACATATAAGGTTATATTTATGCACTCATGGTCATTTAGTTTTATATGATTATATCACATTAGAGTATGAATAATGTACATGGTGGAAGTATTTATAGGATATTGTGTATGTGATATTTAATTAATTTAATTAATGAATATTAGAATGGTAATATCGATAGTTACATGCGTATACAATTTTATATCGAGTTTTATTTGGGTTAGTCATATAGTGAGAATATTGTATATATTATGTAATATAGTTTTAAGGGGTAAGGTATAGTAAATTATTAATTAATACTATTAGTTAAATATATATTATGGGAGGAGGATATCAGAGTAAATAAATTAATATTAAATGATGCTACCAAGGAAACCATAATAGAACAAATGATTAATAAATCATTAGTTATAATATAGTTGAATGGGTGGTTGTTCCCGTACACCTCTTTTCATAGAACTATATATGAGAACCAAAATATTAATTTTGGGGAAATGGTTCATGAGCAAGGAATGGAGAATAGGAATTTTTAGAAAGAAAATTACAGAGAGGGAGATAGAGGTTGCAATTTTGGATGGGAGTCATTTTGATAGTTTTAGGGAGATAGTTTTAGAATAAAAATATTTTGTGAAGGGAAATCAAAGAATTGGATGGAAGAAAGGATGAGAGTTTCATTGTGATTGTTGGGTTGAGAGATATTATCATTCTATTTCTTGAGTAGATAAGTAATGTGTGTCTTCAAAGGGTTGGTTTCGGGGAGTTCCTGAAGGATTTTAATCTATGGATTTTTTCTAGGAGGGATGTGTTGGATTTCTTTGGAGTGCCCAAGACCTCTTCAATCAAGGATTTTTTACAGGAATATAGGTAGAAGAAATCCTTGGAAGCGATCTCTTGTCTTAAATGTATTAGTAATTATTTGTGTGTTTACTCTACTGTCTTCTATTTTTTCTTCTCTATGGTTGTTCAATGAAATGGTACATATTTTTGATATTAAGTTTATTTAGTGTGATATTTTGATATTGGATCAATTTAAGTTTCTCTAGAATATGTTATATAAGTTTTGAGATTGTTGTGGTAGACTTTCCTTATTGTTTTCCCATAGAATTGTTTCTATTATTGGTGAAATTCACACAATTATTGGATGTTTTGGGTTTTATTTTTTTTTTATTAGAAGGGAGTCAAATATATATCATATGGGTCTTCCTCTGATTTCACTCCCAATGCTTGGACTTTGCCCAGTTTTAGCCGTTAACTTAATTTGGCTTGCATTTCTTCAAAAACAAAACATAGTGTATGACCAACTGTGAAATTCCCATGACCAAGTGCACATAAAAATGACCCAAGTGTGAAACTTATCCTACCAAGTGCACAAATTCTTTTATCAAGTGCGCAACTGTCCTAACCAAGTGTGTAGGACTCCCAGAAAGTTAGGTTTTTGATGTTTTAGGGTCTAAATAGTAACCAGAGGCTATTAGGGTATGATTTTGAATCAATTTATTCATGCTTTCTACTTATAGTTTTGATATATTTTATGGTATATTTTTATTCCCCCTTAAGTGTTTTGAAGCATTCTAATTTCTAGATTAGGGTTTAGGGTTGTCTGGTGGACTAAGGACAACCGATGATCACCTAAACCTAATCCAATTAAACTATGATGTTATGATTTATGATAGATTAGGTTCTAAATGTATTTATATTTTTTTAAATCCTTTTGATGTGTTTTTATGCAATTAGATGTGTTTTGAATCCATCTGAGTAACTAATTTTGGTTTAGGGTTGACCAGTAGATTAAGGGGAAACGAGTGGTTTCCTAAACCTAGAATGTACTAATCTAATGTTCTTGTGGAACTCATGGCATGTTATCATGATAAGATTTGATATTTTTTCTACATTGGTTTACTTTTTTCTTTTGGGTAAAGAACCTAGGTACTCTAGGCGAGTGGCTCATAGTGAGGGGTCGGGGACCTAAGTGGCTGCTAGGGTAACCCACTGATGAGTTGTATTAATCAAGTGATAACGTAATTAAATGAATTGGGAATGGGGTAAAACACATTAAAAAATATTAATTTCTATTCCTCACCCATGTCGCTAGTACTGATATAGGCTGGTATAGACTAGGGATGGGAGTGGGAGAAGGTGCCTAGAGATGGCATGATCGAACAACCTTGACTCTACAAAAGGTGTTTGGTTTTGCATGTGCCTACTTGGGGATGGGGTCTAGAGTTGACCACCAGGGTAATCCAAGGGGTGAGTTCTATGCGATGAAACTCATATGGATTGAAGCCTAGAGTCTTTACACCTTTGATTTCAGATGCCTTTGGTATTCTAGTTAGACTCATTGTCTTTTGTGATTCATGCTTGTTTTCTCAGAGCGGTTTTTACCACCTTAGGTATGTCCTAGTTTTATCCTCTTGTGTGGTCCTTGTTTTCTATCTCCTATCTCGAGGGAGTGTGCATAATGATCCCACATGGTTGGGTGGTTAATATTTATTAGATCGAGGTACTGTTTGTGGTCTCATAGATAATCTTTGTATATGTTGATTTCCAGATTCGCAGTTTGAAGCCTTCATGTTGTATATTATATCATGTATCTCATTGAGATGTAATTAATGTAAATATATTTGTGTAAGATCCTATAAGGAGACATTTTTAAATCAATGTAATAGGGAATGGGTAGTTCTAGTGAAATGAAAGGGAAAGATTATTCTCTAATTTTTTACAAGCATTAAATTAAGTAGATTATGTTATTTGTTTATAATTATTTACTCTCTTATCTTACCGTTCTATAAAGGAAATGAACTTAGGTATAGAGATTCATTTATACTATTTTATCATGTTTTATGAATGTAGACCTAAATTATGTTGATTTATTGGTAAATGTTGATTGAAGAGTATTATTAAATGGTTGACCAATAAATGAATTTGGGGAGAAAATGATTGGTTATATTTTTCAATGTAGTGAAATGGTTATTTCACTAGTGATGTTGGATAAATTATGTCATTATAAAAAGGAACGGATAGGAAATGGTAGGATAGTAATGAAATTTGTAACTAATGGATATCTATGAATTGTTAGTGTTAAGGAATGATTACATATGATAGGAATGAAACAAATGTTATCTTTGATTCAATGGGAAATGAGATAGTAAACTTAGTAACTTGATTAATTACCAAAGATGGTTAACTTATATGGAAAAGAATGTACTAGGAACACTTATTTGGTGCATTAAAATGAACCTAGAGTAATGAAATTCCATAGTATAGTTTATTCTTTAATAATTATTTAATTGTACCCTAATAATTAAAAGAGACCGAGATAAAGAATAAATTTGTAGATGTTTATGACTTCAAATATTATCTATAAATTAATGAATTGAGTTGGTAAATCAAATATTGATGATAAGTGATTGAATTATGTTCAATGAGATAAGGAACACATACCTCGGTGCATTATAAAGAATGTAAATCTTATAATTTAATGTGTAACTCTTTAAGGTGAATAGGTTAATCGATGTTGCTTAAGTAGTGACGTTAGGGAACTTGTGAGGACTTAGGTTTGTTAGTAATATTTCCTTAAAGTTTTAAAAACAAGTTCTTATACATGTATTAGAGTTGATGCATATCTTATTAAGTTAACTTATAAAAAATTCTCGCATCTTTTAGTGGTTAGTTGGCTTGTCCTCCCAGTTTCCCTAGTGGAACATTACATCTGGTATCAGAGCCCTAGGTTTCCACACTGGGAACTCTGAGACTCGTATTTCACCTATGCATAAAATTTGATGTTTGTGCATTATTTCCTTTTGGTGTCATATTTATGTTAGTAAACTCAAATCATAGAAATAAAGGATATGTTCTTTATACTTATACTCCCTTGTTTTACAACAATACACCTGTCTTTCTTTGATTGAGTTATCTTATATACATTTATGAGATTAATGATTTGATCAAGTTAATGTATTTATAAAATGATAATGACCTGATAATGAAATCCTGATACTTGTGTGTTATCTTCTTGCTGTTAAAAGTACTCGTATTCCTAGAAAAGTCATAAGTTGTTTTGTATCTTAATTGTGGCAGTGGATAACTTCATGTCCTGATCCTACCTATGGTATATCCTGTTTTCATGTTATAATGATTGCCAAGTTATCTTAATTGGTGAAATAATGTGCATTATATTATCTTATAAATTCTAAGTTGACTACATAATTTATTATGCCTAACTGTTTATACTACTCAATGTTCCCTTATAAGTTAGACATGATTGTGGCAGTACTCGCTTTTATTATTATAGGACTAAAATGATAATAGTTTAATTGCATGGTTAATGAAGTATGATTCATGGAATTTTGGTGTAGGAGCACCTAAGAACAAAGGAATACCAGGAGGATACAAGAGGATAGAATCCATATCATGAATTTTATGGTCTTTTGTATGACATTGTTAAAATTGTCTTATTAAGGTCCTAGTTGGGTCAAGAAGGTCAAAATATGAAAGAATGCTTAATAAAGGCTAAAATATATGTAAAATTTCTATTAATTCAATTTTAGGGTGATTCAAGTTTCCATGCAAATAATTGTTAAGTTTGGGGTTAAACTAGTAAAGTTGTCATAAAAGTTGTAATGCAAAATGCATAAAATATTGTCAAAAGATGCAAGTGTGTTGTAAAAGGTTAAAATAATGTAAGGAGATGGTTTAAAAGGTGGTTGGGAAGTTTTAAACCAAAAAAAGAGCTATAAAATCATTTTAATGGTCGATTGAAATCATAAAGGAGAAGAAGGAAACATTTTGGAGTAACTTTGAGGTTTTTTAATATAGATATTTTGATTGGTGTTTCAGTTTTTATGTTTTTTCCAGGCATGGTACTACCATGTACAGCCTGGAAAAAATGTATATTCTATATATTTTGATAATTTAATGAAATAAGTTTCTTCTCTCTTTGATTTGGATTAATTTCATTCTGTTTGGAGTAAGTTATGAGCATTTTGGTGAAAGTGGGTATTTGCAGATTCGAGATTCCCTATCTATAGTCCGATTGAAATGTTTGGTATAGATAAATTTTGGATGATCAGGACCTTTAATCACATTAATTGGAAATATATGTTAAGTAGCTTTCATTCAATTTTTGTTTGAATCATTTTCATTCTGATTTGTGAAAGTTATGTATATTTGAATGGAAACTGGTTGTTAAAGATTTGCATTGGAGTTGCAGGCAGTGATTTGTGTTTGAAGAATGATTTATGGATTGGAAAAATTAATGGATTATAGATTATGAAACTAGACTAAAAAATGGTTAATATAAAATTGGTTTGGTGTAATTTGGATTCGATTTGAGAAAGATATGAGATGCCCTAGGTAGGGTTTGATGTTTTTCTTCTGGTTTATGACAAAAAATATGGTTGTTGGTGTAGAGACCATAACTTATAATTGAAATGTGTTATGAGTCTCTACTTTATATATGTTTTATAAGGAATAATTTTGAACAATCCCCAAAAAAGGATTTGTCAATAGGATCTCAAAACATAAAGTTATGAATAATGGAATCAGATAAAGAAATCAGGATGTGCAAATGGAGAAAGGTTGATGTTTTTGTGTTCAAACATGTTATGTTTTACCTCATAAAATGCCTCTATATAAAGATATTATTGAATGGATGTTGAAAGGATCAGAAAGGATCCTATTGATTGTTTGGTTTTCATGATTCTCAACATCAAATTTGTTCCTAGTTAAGAAGTGAAAATTTCGTATCATGTCTCGGTTTAAAATTTGAAAATAATTCTTACTGTTACTCTTGATAAAAAAAGATGAAAATAAGTGGTAACATAAATCATTGTGTGAAGGAGAAATTAGGACCCTACCTGAGAGAATAAGGTTGCATACAAATGATATTTGAAAATTAGGCCATCTTTTTAATAGATATGATTGATAATAATAGTTTGAAATATCTCTCTTCTTCCTCTCCCGTAGTAGGAAATTGAAAAAGAAAAGAAGAAATTACTATTGAAAATTGAGTGTATTTCTCTCTCTTTTTGGGAATAAGATTTTAAAGACTAAAATTTCTTAGAAAAAAAGCAATATCTTAGGTAAAATGTGTTAGTGCTTAATAATAAAAGTCATGGGTTAAAGACCTATGTCCACAAGGTTTTATATATCATAATTGGATATATAATTCACATTTGTGTTTAGAGAAAAAGCATTTTATTCCTGTTTTTGTGAAATTTATGTCCTTTATACATGCTATTTTAGATGGAACAACATGTTAAGCCAGTATAATCAAGCAAGTCTAGGGAAGAGTATGTATTATGTTAACTAAATATTTTATAAAAGGAGTATAAAAGAAAGGAAATGGATTATTGATACTAACCATTAAGGCTTGTCTTATTAAATATACATCTTTCTAGTGAGTGGTTAGGATCCTAGATGAGTACATGCTTGATGTTTTATATATGTAAATTGGGATCAACCCCTTAGTACTAGGAAAATTAACAACATTAATTGGTTTATTGACTATGAATATGGTAAATAGGAATGAGGAGTTACTATGGTAAATAAATGCTAGATGAATACTGATATGTTCGTTACTCGATCTTCTACTTGGACACGATGTTATCTCAAAATTTTAAAGTGTATGAGGGTAATGTTACAAATGGGTAAGAGATATAAATTAAAGTTATGTGCATTTGGTTAATGTTATTGGATTAAAATTTTTGAAGGTTTTAATGAAAGAATTGGTTGAAATGGGAACAAAAGTAGGATCCATGTGTTTCTCCTTCTCTTGATGGATCTATGATCATTATGAAATAAGGAATTTGAAATAACTCTTTTTATTGTTGTTTGAAATTGATTGAATTTAGGTATGCTTATATGAAAATTTCCTGACATGAAAATTTGGGAAAAGTGTAAATATAATTAGTAAGCCTTAAGAAGGGATCCTAACTTAATGAATAATGGTACAATAAATTGTGAATTTATTAAATATCCTCTAGGGGTATGAATATTTTTTTGGAAATCGAACACTCTTACGTGCCATTCTTATTGGGTCTTTGCAATGCCATCCCAAAAGAATCTTCTTCATAACTCTTACGTGACATTCTTCCATTATGCTTGTATTTATGGTACCTTTTGGGGATGATGATAATTCATTTTGACATAATTATGATATGCAGGAGTTATCATATGGCCTACTGAGCCCAAAGTTAGTAGACCTTTCATTCTGTCTCTCTTTTGTCATGTGCTTATTTCCCTTTATTTATTCCTACTTTGGGGAATCTCACAGTGGAAACATATTTTGTGGATGCATGTATGCTTCGTTAAATCTATTTCTCCTATTAAGGAGTTTGCAATTTCTTTAATGTGGGGGCATACACTCCACTCATTGTTTTACACCTTTGTGCGTGCGCGCATGCGCGTGCACACACACACACGCACACACACACACACACACACACACACACACACACACACACACACACACACACACACACACACACACACACACACACACACACACACACACACAC
>MU223057.1:1362053-1381228 GCA_018584345.1 Thuja plicata | reverse complement strand
CACACACACACACACACACACACACACACACACACACACACACACACACACAATGATTTATTGCGGATAACCAAGGAGGCAATATTTTCCTTGTATTTTTCCTTGGATCCATTAATGGAAGCAACCTTTCCTTAAGGACTGATCCTTCCCCTTTGATCCCTAAGGAGATAATTCTTCACTTAGAACTAACCTCTTTTCCTTTGATCTCTAAGGATAAAATTATTTCCTTAGGAATGCTTGTTCTTTTGTTGGATCCATAAATGGAAATAATGCTTTCCTTAAGGCCTCATCCTTATTGATGGGTTGACTATCATAATACACTTTTCTATACCATTCAATTTCATGTTTTTGTAGCGCTTTCTTTTTTGTGGTTCACAATAAGATGAATTCTTATTGAGCTAGTAATCACACCCCTCTCTCTCTTGCTCTCTCTCTTTCAAGTGATGTCTCTCTTATCTTGGTTTTAGATTTGATGAAGAATTGATTCAGTTATGGACTTGATGTTTCTTTGTCTCTTTAACCTTGATGAGATCATCCTTTTCATTTTATCTACTTGACCATGAGCATGAGTTTGTCTCATACTCCCACTAAAGTGGGGGCTAAATGTATCATCCTAAAAATTTAGCACCCATAATTGGATGTGTTTTAGGACCTATTAGACCCCATTTTGGTGATTCCAAGGTCTGTATGTCCATTATGCTTTATATCAGATGTCTTCATTTAAGTTTTTCCCACATCTCCTCACTTTTCCCAACAGCCTAGGCTTATTCTACCTAGGACAAGTTGAATTCTTGACCTTTTTCCAGGGAGTACAAGTTGAGATCTCAAATTTTTACCTAGGGTAGAATTTAGATCTCAACTTTCTCCCTAGGGTACAAGTTGGCTCTCAACTTTTCCCTTAGTTTTTGAGCCCAAATCTAGCTTTGAGCCCAATTTTGGGGTCTTTCTCCAAGGTTTTATTTTGTGGCCAGCCTAGATCAAATTTGAATCCTGAAATGAGTATAAAAGAGGACTCTCTCCTCTAATGTTTTCATCCATATAAATCCATTAGAAATCCATTATTGTGCATCTGTAATATACATGATCAAGATATCTTTCAAGTGCAAGCAATATTCCAAGTTGCACAATTGAAGTGGTGGATTCAAGTTTTGAAGGCAAGCATCCAATTCAAGATCTCCAGGTCTCCATTTATTAAATATCCATTTAAGAAAAGGTCATCTTATCAATTTGATGCAAGTTTCTCTCCAATGAGGGCCAAGTATAAGAATTCACAAGTCAAGCAAGAAGATCCTTTCATCCTTCTTTATCTCTCCTTCTCCAAGTGGTTATCAAGTATACATACATTCATGATCTAGGAGTGACAATCATAGATCTATATATTTTTGAGGGCATACGTGATTCTACATCTTAGTCCAAGCATATTAAAATAATCTTAATGGGTTTGAAAAATCTCAATATCCATCCATGAGGATTTTACATACAAGGTGAATCAATCATTTACTTTCTTACTTTACACGATTCTTTGCTTTATACAATTTCAATTCAATTTCAAGGTTAATTCCCAAATAGGGTTTTAACAAAGGAAAACCCATTTATGAAAAATTTTCCATTTTAAATGTTGAGGAAATTTTTTTGAGACTTGTGGATCTGTATCTAGGAAGTACAAGTGTAGACACAGGAACCCAAAAAGTTTCATTAGATTTGGAGCTATTGGGAACAAGTTAAATTCTCAACTTTTTCTTGGGTAAAAGTTGAATTCTGACTTGTCCTTGTATTTTTTGACTGAAAATAGTAGAGTAGATAGATACAGGTCTCAATGTTCTAGTTCTGGAGTTGCAATAGGATCTGACATTCTGACTATAGTCAAATTTAGATATGAAGTTCACATTTCCTATTTTTGATTTAAGGTGCATACATCCTTCCTCTTTTCTTGCATTTACTTTCATAGATCAGAGCTACTATATCTTGCTTCATCATCATTATATTTAACCTTTAAAGGAAACTAAATCCCTCTTTATTTTAGATCTTGCATTAGCACCCTTATTCCTTTGGTTGTGCTAATCATATTTTCACTTATGGTTTGGGTCTTTATTCCTAATGTATCTTTGATCTTGGTGATGATCTACATCTTAGCATTGCTCACCATTTTCCACAATACAGAGCCCAAAATTCTGATCAAAGGGAAAATGTAGTTACATGGTCATATAAATGCTACTATGACATTGAGTGTATAACATGAAGCTATAGGTAGTGATAGTGAGATACTGAGGATAGTGATAGGAGATGTGATTAAATTATATGACAATGGTCACATGAAGGAGAAAAACTATTAATTGAAATATGTTGGAAAGAGACACTAATGGAGAGATTGTATGTTGTCATTGAAGGAAACTACACATCTTGTAGATGATTGGCTGACACAATTTTGTGATATCAAAGGATAGAATGTAAAATTGGCTAAGTCCAAAATTACTAGTACAATGATCCAATTTTGGTATTATGATTGGTACAAACACATAAGATAGAATTTTGATGTGTAATTTCAGGAGATGATTCATATATGACATTACTATCTATGTTTATGATCACAATTTTGGGTGTTGAGATTTGATGGAGTTATAATTTGTAGAGTACCAGGTTGATGAGTTGGAGACAGAGACAAAGACAGTTGATCACTATATCATGCATCAACCCTATTGGATATTTGATAAGGTATTTGTATTATGTATTATGTACACACATTATTTTTTGGGTTAGCATGGATATTTGATAAGGTATTTGTCCAACACACTACAGACTACTCATTTTGTTCTTATGACCAACACTGTTAAGCAATAGTTGATATATAAGATTGAGTTTTGAGATGGATCAACTATGAGATTATGATTCAAAGGTTCAATATGATTGAGGCATGTGATACATGAATAAAGGAACATTATTTAGTATTTCACTTGTCATTTGATCAGTTATACACTTCGCTGGAAATGTATTAGCATACTTGATGTTGTTTGTCAGTTCATATCTAGGATAGTGAGTCCTATCTCTTTTGTAATCAAATTGATAAGGAGTGAGCCTTGCTGGTCATTTTGTTGAGCAGTGAGCTCTAGGCTATAAGCTTTATTTCATGTGCATTCCCCTCTTATGTACTTTCACCCTTAACAAGAAATTTTATTTCTACAGAAGTAAAACATATTGTGGGTTCCATCCCCATCGGGGTTTTTCCCCTAACAGGGTTTCCACGATTAAAATTATGGTGTTACGATGTTATGGTGTTATGATGTTTCATACAGAAAGGTAATTTCATCATGTATGTTCAACAATAATTAAAGTAATAGTGCTATAATATCCATGCATAGCAACAATCATATGAGTAAGGTGTACATAGTAAAAAGGTGATATGATGCTTTAGTGTTTTAGTATCAGAAAGTGCAGGTTTTATGGAAGACAATACCACAAACATAGGTGCAAATAATTTTTATATACAACAAAGAGGAGTGCCAGAATATAGTGGTGTTCACTTTTTAGGATAGTGGATAGTTATAAAGAGCCATATTGAACAACTAGTATCATCAAAATGACAAGGTATGAGGAAAATCATGTTAACTAATGTAAATAAAGATGTAACTTTAGTAACACATTTATGGAGACTATCTTCCATAAAAATGATTACTAATGCAAAAGAATGGCTAGGGAAATGGCACCAAGGAATAATTCATAATAGTTTTGGAGATCCAGAATGCCATCTTAGGGTAGTCATATAAGTAGAGATAACCATGAATGCCACTAAGTACAAAGACAAGTAGTCAAGATCATGTACAAATTAATTAGTAGAAATGTGTATAATACAATGAAAGAGATATTGAAAGATAATTATGCATTTTAATACAATGTACTAACATTCATGCGAGAGGGGAAAGTTATATCATCATCAAAGTTGTCGACATTGGAGCATTGCATAGCTATAACATAAAACACCAATGGATAATGTTGAGATGTTACAAAAAGAAAAAGAAAAAAGATAATTCACTCTTGTGCCATTTTGGGCATTTATATGAAGAGGTGAGATGTTTTTGCACAACTACAAGTAATTTAGTATGAACTTAGTGTATTCAATTCACCAGGAACAATGATACATGGTTCATGTGGTCATAAGGAAACAAGCATCAAATGAAAATATTTTCAATCAAAAGATTTTATCAATCCTTTCAAAGAGTGATGCTACATACACAAGACCTTTTGGAAGAAAATATAACCATATTTTTCATATCTCAATCAGGATGACTTGGATTATAATGAGAAATTGGTTAGAAATTTAGATGATATAGATGCAACTCTAATGACTCCTAGCAGTAATCAAAGTAGAAAGATGAATTATTTATGAAGTGTCCTGCTAGAAAAACCCCAAGTTCAAATATGTAAGTATGAGATATTTAGTGCCATGACAAGAATACAAAGTAATTATTTACATTATTCTACAGTAAAGGCTCAAAATGAAAAAAAATATTGAATGTTTAAAGACAAATTTTATGCATTGTTTTCTTTTTCAGAGCAGGTAAAATTCCTTTTTTTAGAGACATGAAGTAAGGAAGCATAATTATTTTCAGTAAGGCCACATGAGAAGAGAAACGACAAGGTACAACATAATGTAAAGTTCATAGTTTAGTCTTCAGTAATGTTAGTGAAACCCTCACATTGACGAGAAGGATATACTACTAGTGAAGACTATATATATCTATATAGACTACCCGAACTCACTTTTTTTTTCTACGAGATTTATTTTTGTCTAACTCCCTTTTTGACTGCGGACCCCTTTTCCTTCACCGGGCATGAAATTTTGTTTTGGAGGACACATGTCATGTTTGCAAAGTTTTAAAGGAAGCACGTAAAGTTTCTTTTGCTAGAAACTTCACCATGATGACATGTGTCCCAGTCTCTTTTGAATGATGTTGTTGAGTCTTGGGGAGTGTGCACTGATTATAGGTAACAAATTTTTTGTTTCTTTTAGGATGCGCATTGAGTGGATCATTTATGTTGTTTGACAACGTCTTTTTGGCATCTTCCCTAATGGCCATTTGTGGTGGACTGTCCAGTAGGTAGGATTCAGATTTGGGGAATATTTTTTGGTTGTGGATTTCCTTTAAGAGGTGGAGAGTTTACTTTTATAAAGGGTTAGATTTTTTAGTTCCTTTTAAAAGATTGATAATTTTACCAAAGGATATTTGTTTCTGATATAATTTTGGGATATCATATTCGTAGACTTTACTTCTAATGAATTTCATGTTGGTTAGAATTTGATTGTTCTCGACTGAGCCTTTTTAGTTTTAATTGATATGGAATACACTAGAAGTATATATCAATTTAAATGGCGATAACCTTATAAGACTCTAACATTTTGTTTATGAAGTTACTTTTAGTAATGGACCATGTTTGAAACAAACTCTTCCAGTTGAAAGTAATTGAATGATAAAAGTGTTCCATGTCTGTGTTGTTATCAGAAATAGATAGATGAATTGGTTTCCTTGAATGCATTTTGTATTTCCCTACTTTTATAGATGCACCCATGAGATGATATGAACTTCTGACCTTTTTCTATGATCTTGTCATTGTATTCTCATCTTGACAATGAAGGGATTGTGGTATACTATTCTAAATTGTGAAATAAAATTTTCATTCTAATTATATGGTTTTATCTTTTCATGAAAGATTGTGAGTTAATTGTGAAATGATCTGGCACATCTCCCTTAGCTTAGTTTCATTTTCAGTATTCTTCTCTTTCCATCTCTCCTTGATCATAGAGATCTGACTTCTCAATCCAGGATATTGTTTTCAGTGTTAGAAATCTAGTCCCATAACACTCAAACTTTCCCTAAGGCCTATTACCTTTATGGATTGCAAAATTCAGAATCAACAAAGATAGAACAAGAGCACTGATATCGGGATGCATATACAAATATCAATAGAAGTTTCTTCAGAAGTGTCTTTGTGTTCTTAATAAATATATTCAAGAAAATGAGCATTCAATGTTATCAATTATAATCATAAATGCATATAGGTACATAGGTATTCATGTAGCATGGAGTAGTAGAGGAATTAATGATACAAAGTTGCATTCACCTGCTATTCATAAGCTATGGAAGAAGACAATTATCAACACAAGACCAAGGAAATCAATGTTTAATGATGCAAATCACAAGCATTAGATGCATGAGTGAGATCACAATGTTTTGAGATAATACAAATAAATAGAAACATGAAATTTATTTTCAAGAAAGAGACCACATCATCAAAATCAGAATGTCCAAAATTTTGAATACAAAATTATTTTGAGGCTCAGTGTCAAGCTACATCAAAAAGACAACATACAATGTTTTTGATCATCTACAGTGATAGAAATATTAATTCTAGTAGAGCCTTAACAAATGAAATAGCCCCCACAAAAAAAGACCTGCTTCAAAATTTTATTAGAGATCATAAGCCGGATATTATCCTCATACAAGAAACTAAAATGGCTAGAGATAAAGTTGAAAAAATAAAAAATGTTTAAGAATTGTGGTGTAGTTGGTTGTAGCTCTGAAGGAGCCTCTAGAGGCACGACCTCTTTCTGGAATTTAAATACTATTAAAGGAGAAATATTAAAGTCTAAAGGAAATATTACCCCTATAAGATTTAGTCATGTTAGAGATGGTTTTAGTTGGGTTCTCTCTAATATCTATGCACCTAATTCCAAGAGTGGCAGGGACAAGTTTTGGAAATGCCTGGAAGTTGAGAGATGTGATTTTAAAAGTGATAGTTGGATGGTTGTAGGAGATTTCAATACTCCCCTTTGTGACTTTGAGAAATATGGTGGGGTCCTATCTCAGAGTGATAGTAGTTTGTCTCTCATGGAGTTCATAAATAATCAATCATTAATGGAGTTAGAGCTCAGAGCAGGTAACTTGACCTGGACTAACTGAAGAGTTGGAGATGGTCTGATCCAAGTAAAACTTGTTCGGACTCTTATCTCAACTGATTGGCTCCTCAACTCGATGACTATGTTCAAGGTTGTTAAAAAACTTAAGATAATTAAAAATAAAGTTAGAACTTGAAATAAAGATGTTTTTGGAGACATTTTCAAGTCTAAAATTACTGTTCAGTCTGAGCTCAAGGATCTTCAGAATATTATTCAGTAGGAGGGATTGTCTGAGGAAAATAAAGTTAAGGAAAATAAGATCTAGGCTGACTATCACAATATTGTCTCCAAGGAAGAAGTTTTCTAGAGGAAAATATCTAGGGCTCTCTGGTTAAAATATCGGGATAAAAATACTCACTTCTTTCACATGAAAACTCAAAAACATAAAGCCACCAATAGAATTGACTACCTTTCCAACAATCAAGGTAAGCTGGACAAGGAAGAGGAAATCAAGATAGAAATTACAAACTACTTTTTGACCCTTCTTTCGGCTGATACCTCTCTCTCTTTGGATAATCATAATTTGATATTAGAATCCATCCCTAGTATTATTGAAAAGGATACTAATGATATGTGTTGTAGGATCCCTTCTAATAAAGAGATTAAAGATGCGGTTTTTTTGTTTGAAGGTGAAAAGTCTCCTGGGCCTTATGGTTTCTCTGTGTTCTTTTTTCAAACTTTTTGGTCCATTTTTGAGAAGGATGTCATGGCTATGGTTAAATAATTAATTGGAGTAGGATCCCTATTGAAAGAAGCTAATTCTACCTTCTTTGTCATTTTCCCCAAGAAAATTGGTGCTGATTCGGTGGATAGTTTCAGACCTATCAACATGTGCAACTCTTTTTTATAAGATTATTTCTAAAGTCCTCATGCTCAGAATTATTTTGATCCTTCCTACTATTATTTCCCCCTTGTAGAATGGTTTCGTGCTGGGGAGACAGATTTTGGATTCTATTATTGCAGTCCATGAAAATATCCATTCGCTGGAGGCATCTCAGAAGAAAGGTTTCCTTATGAAAGTTGACCAATCTAAAGCTTATGATAGGGTGGACTGGGCCTTCCTATGAAAATTTCTTGTGGCTTTTGGTTTAAAGGGGAAAGTTATTCATCTAATTTACCAGATGATTTCTACGCCTTCTATCTCTGTCATGGTGAATGGTTCTTCTTCAAATTTCTTCTCTTTCTAAAGAGGTCTTCACCAAGGGGATCCTATTTCCCCATTCTCTTTGTCATTCTGGCTGAAATCCTTGGGAGATTTTTTTTTAACTTTATTCATCAAGGTTTTCTACAGGTCCTTCATCCTTCCTCAAGCAATCAATCCTGCTCCCATGAACAATTCATGGATGATACTATTCTCATGGGTACCTCTTTTATCAAGGAAGCTAGAAATTTGAAGTAGGCCCTCAATATTTATTCTAAGTCAACTGGTCAACTCATCAACTGGGAGAAAAGTCCCTTGTTTTTTTTCAATACTCCCCCTCTCAGATAGCAGAAAATGGCAGCCATTATGGGGTGTAATATTTCCCTCTTCCCCTCTAATTACCTGGGGCTACCACTGGGGTTGAAACCTCTGGAGTATTTTTGGAATAGAATCATTGAAAGATTCAGTTGCAAACTTGTTGGATGGAAATGATCCCTCCTTAGCCAAGCTTGAAAGATCTAGCTTGTTAAATTGAATCTCTAGAATCTCTCTGTGTATGCCCTCAGCCTATTCCGCATACCCTCCAACTATGCTGATACCATTGAGAAATTACATAAAAGATTCTTTTGGTTGAGAACTAAGAAAAATAATCATCTTCATTTGGTGGTCTGGGAGAATGTTTGTAGACCTATTAAATTTGAGGGTTTAGGAATTAGAAGAATTAGAGATGTTAACCAAGCGTTACTATCTAAATAGATCTGGAGAAATTTTTTATGAAGAAAAGGAATGGAACAAAATCCTCAAATCTAAATATCTCTTTTCTACTCCTAGTTTAGGTTATTTCTTCTCTTCACCTACTATCGTGCATGAATCCTTCATCTGGAATATCATCTTAAAGGCCAAATCCCTTGCTGTGAATGGTTCTCACTAGAGGTTAGGAAATGGAAATAGAATTAATTTTTAGGAGGATCCTTGACTCAAGGAGAAACCTCTTATCTATTTCCCTAATTTTTCTCAAATTGTTGTTATCTATATTAGATGGTATGGAAGAATGGTCTCAGACTATTGGAGGGAGAAAAATTGGATTAGAATCAATTGTATTTCCCTGGTGCTAAGAGCTATTTATATGGATCTAGTCCCCTAGGTTGTAAATGAGCTCTGTCAAGATTAGATTATCTGGTCTCGTAATCTGAATGGTTGTTTCTTGGTGTCCTCAACTTATTCGCTCACCTCCAGCCAAGAGTCTTCTCCCTTTTGGGCTAAGGTTTGGACTTATTCTCTCACCCCTAAGATTAACATATTCTATTGGTTGTTTGTCCAAGATAAAATTCTTACTACTAAAAACCTTGCAAAAAGAGGGTTTGTGCTTCCTAATATATGCTACTTGTGTACGGATGAGGCTGAAACCTCTGGCTATTTGATTTTTCATTGCCCCTTCTCAAGGGAAGTGTGGTCTATAGTGCTAAAGAATTGGAATATCTCTTGAATTCTCCCAAATACCATTAATGATTTTTTATCCTAATGGCTTTCATCATTTTCTAATTGCTTGGGGAAACTGCTATGGAAATTTATTGTTCCTCATATTATTTGGATGATAGGGAAGTAAAGGAACAATAGGATTTCCAGAGATGATAATTCTAATCCCCTAGTTGTTGGATCTAACATCATTAGAAATATTGTTGAGAACTTTCATGTTGCTTGTGATCATTGTCCTTCTTTTCTAGAAGGAAGTCAAGATAAGAGTGTGCTAAGTAGCTGGAATTTATCTTCAATTTTAAAACCTGTGGCAAGAAAGCATGATGGTGTTCTATGTTTTTTCCCCCAGCTGGCTGACATAAGGCTAACTTCGATGGTGTGGCTAAAGGTAACCCTGGTTTGGCAGGTTGTGGTGGCATTGTTAGAAACACTCATGGCAGTTGTACGACTATTATTTCTCTTTCCGTTGACACCCATACTTGTCACATGCCTAAGAAAATGACCACTCTCCACATTTGTAAGATTGCAAAAAATCAAAATTGTACTAAACTATGGCTTTAAGGTGATTCCATGAATATCATTAAGTGTATTAAAGGTAATTATAAACCTTCATGGAGTATATATGACATCATTGATCAAATTAAGATGCTTTTAAGTAGCTTTGAGGTGAACTACATCCTGCATGCATTTCAAGAATCGAATGTGGCAGACAGCTTGGCCAACATGGGGTTCTGATGTGATGATATCAACATCTGGAAAGGTGAACAAGGATTAATCAAAGATGTTTTAAGATATCTAAAGTAATACTAGATCCACCAACATCCTGGTATAATTAGCATTAATGATGATATGGAAAGATAATTTGTTAAAAGGCAACTTGAAAGTGTTTCCCATGCTCAAGGAACAGAAAAGTAATTATTGCGAGTGTGGGATGTTAGAGCTTTTCTTGTAGAATCTCAATATTTTCTGCTTGACTCTTAGATTCCCAACTTTTGATTCACACAAGTAAAAGTCTAATTAAGAAGGATTTAATCCTCCTACTCTTTGAGCTCCACAGACTCAAGTGGGTGTACCTTTCATAGTTTACTACTTCTTAGTAGATTTAATAGTGGATCAAGGGTTTACACTGATTTTTATTTGTCTTTTACTAAAACAACTGATAACACATTCTACAAATGAGTATAACCAATCTTATGCAGATCTTTACAAGCCAAACCATGAACTTGACAAGAGCAAATATTAGTGAAATAAGGATTCTCAACCTTCTTCTATTTGAGTTCTAGACTCAGGCAGGTAGACCTAATGATTCTCTCTCTCCAAGGAATCAATAAAATTACTTATATTTTCCAATACAAATGATAAACATCTATATTCTTAATAAAAAAAATATAAAGGATTATTTAGATTTAAGTTTGATGATGATAACTTCTAATCAAAATCTAGACCAGTGCCTAATCCAGGGCAAAGAGTCAATTGAAATATGCATTCACAAAAATTTCTTAATGGAAACACATATGAAATTCAGATGAGATGACTTACAAACCACCTTCTCATTCCCACACCCATGCATCAAATTCTTACACTAATATTTAGCCCTCTGAAACTATTTATAAGATTTAATCCCTCAAAAGAAACTCAAAAATAATCTCACAATTACCTTGTAACCAGTATATTTAAAATGCCTTACATATTAAATACACAAGAACATAAACACAAATAAAAGAAGACATCATAGATGTGAAACAAGAAATTCCATTGTATTTTATTTAAATATTTCTATTCAGTACATCCTAAATAACAAAAAATCTTGAAACTAGACAAAATTTAGAAGTCTGCTCGTAGTTGTGAATTCACCATCCTTTACAATATGTTACAAATTTCTATATATAGTAAGCACTAGCCATCTTGGAATCCTTAAAGAGAAGGGATGCAACAAGCTTTGGATGGCTAAGAAAAACCTAAAAGTGCTAAAAGACAAAAAATAATTACATTTTCAGTCAGTGGAAGAAATACAATTGAGTAGTTGATTTGAAGTCATTCCAAATCCTTTGCAGTTAGCACCTTTATTCATAGATATTCTATGGAACCTCTTGAGGTTGTTATGAGACCTAGTGACCACCAATATAGGCTAACTTACACTAGTCTTGATGATGATTACCCTCCGTGTGCTCATTGATCAGGTGCCAAGTGCCACTTTACTCTTCATCTATCACGTCCAAGTTAATTGTTACTGGTTTCATTTTCTTTGGCTTGGTGATATTATCCCAAAGTGTAACTTATTCTTCTAAAGGCCAATTAAAACCTTGTAAGCTCTACAACTTCTTCACCTTACTTTCCCACCTAGCATCAGTGATAGCCTTGACATCTACAACAAACTTTACAAAGTCCGTTTCTGCTTTGAAAGCTTCATTTAAGGCTTTATTGAACCTTTTCATATCTATGAAATCATCATCTATCAGGAATGCCTATTTCTTAGGTAGAAGAGTGTCAAATTATTTTCTCCACTCTTCAACAAATTTGATCTTATCATCTTCTCCTTTAATAGGAGGGATAAATCTACTAAAATTAACGCCAAATATACTGACCCTTTCCTAAATCTGATTGACTTTTCCCTTGAAGGACAATGATGTTCCAATCTATTCAATCATCTCCCCCACTTGGCATACTACCTCTGGGATATTTGTTCCGTGTGGTTGTAATGCCTCTAGCCTTTCAAAAAGGGATCCCCTACTTAACCATGTACTAAAAATGGGTCCAAAGTTGCTATGGGCCCCTTCACCTCTATTTCCAAGTCAGACAATCTAGTGTATGCCTTGTGCACCATGTCCACCTTTCCTTTTAGGATATCTATCCTATGCTGCTAGATATTTAGTAATGCAGCTAGAGCTACTTCATTCTGATCTTGGTCTAGTTGCTTTGTTCCTTGTGGGAAGTCTTCAATGTTTTTTGTCTAAATAGAGGCAAATTCTTTGGTTGTTGGAAGAGCTTTGGGAGCCTCTTATAATTTCATCTTCAAAACTTCGTCTTTTCCCTATAGTGCTTTGATTTGTATCAATCATTTTTCTCTATCCTTAGCTACACCGACTAACTCATGAAAGAGTTTTCCATATCCAGCAGAAATTTTCTCTATTTTTTCCTCATTGAGGTGGGAAAGTGGGTGACATCCTAGGAAATCTCAAGATCAGTATTATTCTAGATAGTCCAGATGATCTTATCTCCATCCATTTTTTCTTCAAAACTAACCAAAGATGGATTTTGTATTCTTGGTGCCAAGAACCACATGGTTAAAGTCTGGGATCTTGGATCATATCCACATCCCCTTATCATCTCTCCAATATAAGTCTCAGAAGACAAATTAGCAATTGGATGCTTCTTGATTTGGTCAATATGAATGCAAAATCCAAATCCCATATAGGCACAAGTAGCATTCCAATAGATTTAACCAATTGCCTAGCCTCCTCAGGTGTTATGATCTTAGACTCAGGATAATAGGATTTTAGGGTTTACAAAGCTTCACTCTACATAGTATCACCCTATGTTAGCTACAACTATGATCCAACTTCTTGTTGATTTCTCCATATCAGGAAGTTCTTGAATTCACTAGTCTCTATTTCTTCCTTGGGGGCTCACTTGTTACTTCAATGTCAGGAGCCTATGTGTCACGAGCCTCTATGTTTTTCTCTATGGAAAGTGACACATCTACATGAGGTGGACCATATATTTGATACCCTCCTTCACTATCCTCTTCATATTCAAAAGATTAATGCTTCTCAAGGCCTCTCTGTTTCTCTTTAATTTGACCCTCTAGTTGATTATACAAAGTATGATACATTTCTATCATCTTTGTAATTATATTCATATGGGGCAATCCTGGGAAGAAACCTCAAAAAGGGATCCCTTCTTTTTTCATTTATTTCTCCAAATATATTAAATCTTGGTATTTTGCAGCTCTACTTTCTGCCTCTTCATCATCTAAGATGTTTTTCACAAGGTCCTTTTCAACACAATCCTCATGTTCTTCAATAGCAGTGACACTTGGGGTTAGCAACTTCTTGGCTTTCTTGATGAAGCCCTCAGGGTCTACATATCTATACAAGGCCATAATCATCTTATACTACCCTAACCATTTTTCTGCTGCATCCATGACCCTTTTCCCAATGGTAAATTCAACAACTTTGAACTATCTGGGTGTAAATGTGCCTTTTCTGTGGGGAGCCAATTGCTCATTGTATGTCCACCTTAACTTCCAAATAAAATCCATCAAGGAAACCCTTGGAGGCACATACTTTGGAAGTATGTGTGGAGGCTGAGAACATCCATAAACCATAATAAGGGTATAGGTATTTTCACAATAAAAGTCTCCCCAATTGTGATCTCCTGGCCATTTATCCATACATTGACAAGGTCTTAGGAGTCTAAGCACCTTGACTGTCAATCTAGTTACATTAAGACTCGCCAAGTATAGAATTGGATGTACAATCCAATTCTCAAAACCACAGTATTCATTCTCATTGGAAGTGTAATTCCAAACCCTAATCCAGAACTGTACAGGGTTTGGCTGGCCTTGGAACTGCGTCCTGGGTCTTAGATTTTCACTATCCATACTCTCTATATTGAAAAAAAATATCAAATGCATTAAAATCAAATAGTGCATGAACTTGGGGTTGGTCTTCTTCTTCTGAATACTGACAAGGCCCTCCTACATCCTATCAATGACATACTGAATGTAGTCAAAGTTAGTGTTAACATGGGAATTCTGCATATCTAGGATAATCATCAGTAGATCTACATGAAGCTTCTCAATGTTCCCATCAATGCCCAATACACTACATAGTCCATAAGCTATATGCTTCATATAGAAGCTAAGGTCTTTGATTTCATATGGTGCTCCCTTAGAAGAAGACATGGGGGCTATGCAATTTCTATTTGACCTAGGCACATGAGCCTGGATCAAATTCTTCACCACATTGACCTCCCTGGTATACTTATTTTGTAATTTAGTCAATTCAATCTCTGTGGTAGAGGCATGGTAAATAACAAAGACTTTCATAAAGGATGCCCTATCCAAGGTAACTAGGGTTGTCTCATCACTTTTTGTGATATTTTTAGAAAGAGGATCATATTTCCTAGCCAATTCTACTAACAGGTCTACATCTAGGAAGACATCTAGGACAATTTAGCTTGGCTAAACCTAATGTCCAAGGGTTTGATACATGGATTTGTCTATCTTGCTGTAAAAATAATTAAACAAATGGTAACTGGAGCACCCAGGAGTTTTGGGATCCCTACAATTTAACATACCATCAGAAAATTATTCATCATTTACCTTTTTGTTTTGGTTGGTTCCAAGAAGCAGAGAAACAAATTCATCTAAATAGTTCCTCTTTTCTTTCTGTTCTTCCTCTACATCCTTTCCCTCACCACTAACTAAAGCTCTACTTGACTCTACTTGACTCATCTTTACTGATTCTTGACAACTCTTCTCTCAGAAACATTCTTTTCACGATTGCTCTGAAACTTATGCAATTTTCGCTCTGTGCTTTGAAAACTTTGGTAATCAGAATGTACAAATGCTTCCTATTTATCATTGAAACATAAATGCATTATTCTAGTCAAGAACTTTGAAACCATTGCTCAATCACTTCTACAATAACTCTATGTGTCTTGAAATCAATTTTCTCCTTGTCGTGGTGCTTGAAGTTGTCAGGTAATTGAATTTGGAATGCTCGACTGGAAAAGTCATGAGTTCTTTTCTGTTTTTAAACCTTATTTATGTTAAAAGGCTCAAGACAAGATCTGATTGGCCTACTTTTATTACCTTTTTACAGCTCAGCAGATTAATTGTACTATGTTAGAATCTCTAATCTTTATTAACCCTTCCTTTTATATTATTACCCTAAAATGACGCGAGAGAGGATATTCATGATTTTACCATGCTTAGACCATAACCTATTTGGAGATTACGTGACTGCTTTATCTCCAAGTCTCTGAATGTTTCCTCTAACTTGGGTTACATTATGAGATCCAACGCCAACCACAAATCTCTTACTTCATCAATAGTTCTCATTAAGTTGCTAGATAGTTGGCTTAACTCTGACTTTGTTCTGAGATTCAGCCCTAGCCACTCATTTTAACCTTACCTTGCCTATGGTTCATCTCTTAACACTAGATAACTCATTTCTTCTTATCTCTGAATCTCATAATAAACTTTACTAGGCTTGGCCTCAACCATGATCAAATATGGAGATTCAGAGATAAAGGAACCGCTAAGTCACCAAATAAAACTATTAACTTTAAGTTTCATTTGGAGATCTAGCAACAAGGGAAAAAAATAACTCTGCTCTGACTCTTAGTCTATCTAGAGATTCAAAGATAACTAAGTCTTTCAATCATTGAACACTTTAACTAACTCAAGATCTATTTTGAGATCATGCACACACCATAAGATTTAAATCATATCAATGGTCCAGATCTTTTCTTATCAACTCAGCTTTTAATTTTATTTTTACTTAATTCATCTAGATATTATGTGACAAGGCAATCTCTAAGTTGCTGAATGATTTATTTAATCTTGATTTTATTTGGAGATTCCATGCTAGCCACACAATGAGATCTTGATCTATGTCTTGTGCTGAATCTCTTAATCATTCTATACTTGATCATTTTATCTCGAGATTACATGACATCCATTGATTTTACTTTTGATCCATGGTTCGTGCTGAATATCATAATCCTTGGCACTGACTCTAGTCTATTTTGAGATTATGAGAAAAAGGCTATCTCACAATCTCCCAATGTTTGTACTAAATCTAGTCAAGTCTCGAGATTCAGAGATAAAGGCTATCTCTGAATTGCTAAATGATCTGTCTAACCTTGGGTTTACTTCGAGACTTAATGAACACCATAGATTTCCTTAGCCACTTAAACATGTGTCTGTATCCTAGTTCATTATCTTCTAATCATTGAATAATTCATGACCTCTAGACCTTTTCTAGTGATTCAACTATAAGATATAAAAATATATATATTTTTATATAAGAGTAATGTGTATTGTATGTGTGTAGGGGGTGAAAGTGTGTGTGGGTGTGATATGGAAATGTGTGGCCTCCTAATCTGAGACAAGGAGATCCCAATTGATTAATCGAAAGGAGACGATCAATGTGAAAAGGAATCAACTAGTTATGGATAAAGAGGGAAAGGGTGATCTAATTTATTAATTATAAAGTGAAACAATAGATTTGAATTGCTTAAAAGCTTAATTTAATGAAACATTTACCTTGGAATGTAGCAGATCTTGAAAAACCTATTTTTCTGATGTTTGTGTTGAGTTTCTGGAAATTCTGCAACCAGATCTAGAACATAAACACAAAAATGAAGAAAACCCAGAAATATTTTTCTTTTTCGAGTCAAGTTGACCTTGACCCAAATGCGGGGGCATAATTGTACCCCAAAATGTCAACCTTGACCTGCACTACTTCGACAGAAAATCTGTTCACGGATCTCAAAAGTTGGTTGAAAAGGGTATCCAAATCTGCTCTGTAATTTGCTATTCTATACCTGTAGCTGCAAGAAAAATGGTTTTTTTTTGTTGGGGGAGGGGTTTGCCTTAGTCAAACCCCAATTTAGGAATTAAACTTGAAATCAATAATTGAAATAGAGAATGCTAGCAAGTAGTAGAAGTAGATCTAACAACGAAGCTATGATACTCAAATAGATGTGCAATTGTATTTCAAATGTAAACAAGTATGTTAATATGAAAGCTTGGACTCAATATTAGAAATCAAAAACCTCCATGATTGTATGCTTGGAATCCACCTTGAAGGAAGAATGAATGAATCTTGAGAATGCACAAAGGATCTTGAAGGAAGATCACACCATGATGATGGATGGATCTAGGGTTTTAATGATGAATCTTGAATGCTTGAACCAAATCCCTTGAAAGGATTGAATGCTTGAATCCTTCATCTTCAATGGAGAACTTGAATGCTTGAGAGGAAGACTTGAAAACCTTGATTGAACACTTAGAATATTGAAAACATGCAGAATAATGGATGCTTGAAAGTAGACGATAATGTACTTATATCCAAGTAGGTGATGATTAAAAATGAGAGGAGAGCGCTTCCTTATATACAAGTCTAGGACACAATCTTCTAGAAAGGCCTACATAGGAGAATTAAATTCCAATTATACCTATACTCCTATAAGTGGACCTATATTAAATATAATTTAAGATTCGTTACTTTGGAACCCGAAACAACCAACCTAGAAGTGGGAAAATGAACTTTTGAGTGGCCCCCGGCAGTCGACAAACTTTCCAATTGCAAAGGGGGACCTGGGTCAAGGTCAAGGTTGACCCTGACCTAGGTCAAGGTCAAGGTCGACCTTGACCTAGGTCAAGGTTGAGGTTGACCTTGACCTAGTTCAAGGTTGAGGTCCACCTTGACCCAGGGGTCAGGACCCTTGGAAAATATGGCAGGTGGGATAAATAGTTCCTGGAGAGGCCCAATCAGAGTCCTAAACAAGCACAGAAGATGCAAAAGGGGAATAAATGAGAGGAAAATATGGCGATGGCCCAAAAAACCCCTTAAGGAGGGCTAAACTATCTTAATGTGGTAGTGCTTCCATTTTGAGATGATACATTAAGCCCCCACTTTAGCGAGAGTATGGAAATCGAACATACTTGCGGCAAAGTTAGAAGAAAGACTCGAGTGGATCACAATGAGGTAGAACATCACTTAGTCAAGAACATGAGCCCCCAGGCCAAGGATTCTACCTCAACATACACACTCAAGGTTACAAAAGAAAAGAGAAAATAAAGCCCAAATCAACTAGTAAAGGAAACCTTACCAAGAAATTCTTCCTATACTAATATCATATTTGGAAAGCTATCATAAAAGCATAAATTACTATATAAGAAAGAAAAGAGAAACACTATAAATAACATAACTTCATGATCTAATCCTACTAGCATTGGAGTGAAAGAAAGAAAAAAGAGAGTGATTACCTTGTCCAGTAAGATGCCCACCTTACTATGAATCATTGAGGGAGAGCCCAATAGGTTCACCCATAAACTGTGCTTTGTAGTTGTAATGCATCTTCTGATGGCTTTTGGAATACCCATAAATCCACATTCTTTTATAACTATGGAATATAAAATGCGTCTCTTCAGGATTTAACAACTTATGTGCGTTACCTTCCAAGGATTTAGCATATTTGAAATTGGAAATGCATATCTCTTCAGGATTTAGCAACTTATGTGTGTTACCTTCCAAGAATTTAGCAAAAATAAAAATGAAAATGCGTGTCTCTTCAGGATTTAACAACTTATGTGTGTTACCTTCTGAGGATTTAGCATGTTGTAAAATGTAAACTATAGTATAAGGGAGACCCTATATACGCCACCCTCCTTATTGTGGCTACCTAAGAGATAGGATAAGGAAGAGAAGGAGGATACCTACTTCAAAAATTAAGGAGATATCCTATTGGGTGATACCACAATAGTGGGTTACACTTTTTTGCCTAAACGGACATTGAAGTCTACATTTTGAGAAAAACTTTCACATTCAGATGCATATTGTCGTTAAACTGTTTGAAATCGGAAGATGAAGT
>MU223057.1:1335649-1361671 GCA_018584345.1 Thuja plicata | reverse complement strand
CTACTATTTTTCATTGAACGTCAAACCTGGAAGTGTATATTGGATAAAAAACCTACATCCGATGCACGTCAAAATACATAGACCTAATTAATTCAAAATTTGTCAAATCTATATTCGTTAGAAAGCTTGTTTAGAGTAATTGTGCGATGCAAAAGGAGGTGTCCCTATTCTTCCATTTGAGCCCCACGCTTGAGCCCCGAATCCATGAAAATTGTAGATTTTTTCTAGGCTTTGCAGATAGCCTCAATTTTGGGGGTTTCGATAGAAAGTACTTTCGATAGAAACTAATTAGTTTCGATCGAAAGTACTTTCTATCAAAAGTAATTTCTTAGTTTAACATGTGTATTGGTCAATATCCCACTAAAATCTTTACTAGCTTAGTTTCGATCGAAACTAACTTAGTTTCGATCGAAACTAGGTTAGTTTCGATCGAAACTAAGAAAAAAAGGTAGTTTCGATCGAAACTATGAATGTTTCGATCGAAACAATCAGGTACTTTCTATTGAAAGTACCTGACTAAATCCTCCCACCTCACGGATTCATGAGGAATTTATTCCTCCGAAAAAGTGTAACCCACTATTGTGGGATCACCCTATTAGAAACAATTTACACTATATTCTTTGCAAAGAGTATTGACCCTTACATCTACGAGCATAGATAATTGTGAAAAGGATATGTCACTTATGGAAAAAGAATCCTCAAAGAGGAAAATATCTTATCAACAAGAACCCCACTATATAGGAGTTCTTAGGATAAAATTTCATCTTTCAAAGAAAAGAAAAGAGGGATCAAAGACTCAATCATCAAGCCCCTGCAATCAAGAGGAAGATGAATCTTGGAATGAAGGAAGCAAACTCTAAAACAAAGCAAAGGCAAGAGTTTATAAAGAATATAATTTGAAAAATAAAGAAGAGGTGATGACCTAGGACAATCACATCTCATATAATAGGGTATCCGTAGCCAAAAAATAAGTCTTTATAAGGAAATAATGTTGCAAAATAAACAAATGCCACTAAGCTAAGGAAATTAGATCCTTAGACAGAGAGAAAGGAGAACATTTCCCCCCAGAGATGAAAGCAAGGGATACACCAATCAAATCAAGAGATGCTATAACAAAGAGATATCTTTGCAAAACAAATGTCTTAGAAAATATATCATGAATACTAGAAGAGAGCTATGGATGAATATGAGCAAAGGAAGGATGTACCATAATACAATACCATAGGGATAGAATATAGAAAGAATAACCAATTAAGCTCAAAAAAAAAACATGCTAAGAGCATAATGGATCCTAGGAAAATGGAATAAATACCTCTTGCCCCCAATGAAGAGACAAGAGGGAGAAAGATCTATATTATAGAAGAATGAGGGTTAGTCCCCGTATGGAAATTATGAAGAAATTATAATACCGCATGAGAGAGATATAATTCCTAAAGAAGCTCTTTCTCTAACATACATCTTGAAATGCATGCAATCAACAAGTACATGTGTATTACTATAATGAAAAGGACATCTGTACTTGGAGAGAGCATCTTTCAACATAGGTTTAAAGATTTATTTCTTATAATTCATTAACTGAACATATACCTTCTTAGCCACATCTTGAGGGGTATAAGGGTAATCTAAGGAAGGTGTTGGAAGAAGAACATGAAGAGGAGGGCGATGATCAAAATCAATCACCTTAAGTTGATATAGCAGAAAGCCTAGACCATGCCTATCTTGTTTAGGGGATAGATGAATTGGATATTTAATACCATGTTCATTAACACCAAGCCCTAAACCCTTATAACCTTGTTTAGCCACCATATTGTATATGGTAGTGTACATATCTTGTAAAGCTTCTACATGAGGTTATGGTTTACGGTGATCATGAGAACATGTTGTGTAAGGAGAAATGATAGGTTTAGAAGAAGTTTCTTTTCTCTTCCCTTTAACATCATCATGGATCAGATAAGAAGGGGAAGGTAAATCAAAGAATTCTTGCACATCTGCACCATGAACCATAGTTTGAGCCCCATCACAAGTGTGGGAAGAACTAGGGATAAATGATGGAGAAATAGGAGTGGGAATATTAGGAATTGGATTAGGAAGGATAGGATTAGGTTTAGGAAGATTAGGAAATGGGGTATCATCTACCAAATTCTTCACATAATCCAAAAGAGAAATAAGTCCGCTACATAAATTCTTAATGAAAGTTTTGAAAGTTGGAAGGCTAGTATTAGTTAATCTCAAAAAAGCATAAGCAAGTGAAACATGAAGAGTGAAAAATATAATGAAATGGATGATACTCTCATAAACATCATAAGTACTATAAAGAGATGCTAAGAGAAGAATAATGAGGAAAATAACCATACCCCAAAGCATCTTAGAGATCTTCATAGTAAATGAAATGAAAGAAATATTTTTTTATTTTTATGAGCATGTAGATTTTTTTGTATTTTAAAATGCAAGAGAATAAAAGAAAACTAATTTAATATGTATGCAAAATCTAGTCTCTAAGGATAAGAGGCAAAGCATCTAACATCGAAAAGAAAGAGTTGTCTATCGTGGGTTCACAAAAATGTAAGATACAAAAAAAATGTGTATATATAGATATGGAAATGTGTGGCCTCCTAATCCAAGACAAGGAGATCCCAATTGATTAATCGAAATGAGATGATCAATGTGAAAAGGAATCAACTAGTTATGGATAAAGAGGGAAAGAGTGATCCAATTTATTAATTATAAAGTGAAACAATAGATATGAATTGCTTAAAACCTTAATTGAAATGAAACATTTACCTTGGAATGTAGAAGATCTGGAAAAACCTATTTTCTAATGTCTGTGTTGAGTTTCTGGAAATTTTGCAACTGGATCTGGAACAGAAACATAGAGATGGAGAAAACCCAGAAATCTTTTTCTTTTCTGAGTTAGGTTGACCATGACTCAAATGTGGGGGTGTAATAATACCCCAAAATGTCAACCTTGACCTGCACTGTTCTGACATAAAATCTGTTCACAAATCTCAAAAGTTGGCCAAAAAGGGTATCCAAATATGCTCTATAATTTGCTGTCATGTACCTGTACTTGCAAGAAAAATGGTTTTGTTTGTTGGGGGAGGGGTTTGCCTTAGTCAAAACATGATTTAGGAATTAACCTTGAAATCAATAATTGAAATAGAGAATGCTAGCAAGTAGTAGAAGTAGATCTAACAACGAAGCTATGATACTCAAATAGATATGCAATTGTATTTCGAATGTAAACAAGTATGTTAATATGAAAGCTTGGAATCAACATTAGAATTCAAAAAAATCCATGATTGTATGCTTGGAATCCACCTTGAAGGAAGAATGAAGGAATCTTGAGGATGAACAAAGGATCTTGAAGGAAGATCACACCATCATGATGGATAGATCTAGGGTTTTAATGATGAATCTTGAATTCTTGAATCCTTGATCTTCAATGGAGAACTTGAATGCTTGAGAGGAAGAATTGAAAACCTTGATTGAACACTTGGAAGCTTGAAAACATGTATAATAATGGATGCTTTAAAGTAGACAATAATGTACTTGTCTCCAAGTAGGTGATGATTGAAAATGAGAGGAGAGAGCTTCCTTATATACAAGTCTAGGTCACAATCTTCTAGAGAGGCCTACATAGGATAATTAAATTCCAATTAGACCTATAACCCTAGAAGTGGACCTATATTAAATATAATTTAAGATTCGTTACTTTAGAGCCTGAAACAATCAATTCCAAAGAAGGAAAATGAACTTTTGAGTGTCCCCAATAGCCGACAAACTTTCCAATTGAAAAGGGGTACCTAGGTCAAGGTCGAGGTCGACCCTGATGTAGGTCGGGTCGAGGTTGACCTTGATCTAGGTTAGTGTTGAGGTTGACCTTGACCTAGGGGTTAGGAACCCTAGAAAATGTGCCAGGTGGGATAAACAGTGCCCAGAGAGGCCCAATCAGGGTCCTAAACAGGCACATAAGATGTAGAAGGGGCAAAAATGAGAGGACAACATGGTGATGGCCCAAAACACTCCCTAAGGAGGGATAAAATGTCTTAACATGGAAGTGCTTCCATTTTAAGGTGATACATCTATGTTATATAATCATATATGTTCTGATTAATGGTCCATATTCTCTCTTGGGAAACTGGACTCAACTTTGAACTAACTCTGACTTGACCATGATTGATTTGGAGATTCAGCGACTGAATAGATCTCTAATTCATTGAATAGTTCTTATAACCCAGGTTTAATCTATAGATTATGCACTATCCCTTAGATCTTTCTTTGATTAATGATCAGTGCTAAGTCTCAGAATCATTCTATACTTGACCATTTATTCCCGAGACTAAGAGATGACCCTTGATTCTTCTTTTGATCCAACAACTCACGCTGAATCTCAGACAATTTTCTTAACTACACTTTCATTATGAGATCATGTGACCAAGTTACCTCTAAATATCGCAATAGACTTCACTTGACTTAGCTTAAACCACAGGTTCATCTAGAGATTATGTGAGTGCTTTATATCCAAGTCGCTAAAAGATTCATTAATTCTGAGGTTAAATTGGAGATCACGCACAGACCACTCAATCAAACCAAGGATAAAACAAGATTGAAGACCCTCACTCAATCATTGAAGAAAATCTTGACCTTGGCTATTAATTAGAGATCACGCACGACCTGCTCATCTAGAATGAGATCAATGATCCTCGTTAAATGTCACAATATTTCACTTATCTCTGATTTCATCTGGAGATCTAGTGACAAAGTAAAAAAGTAAAATTTTTCCTGACCTTGGGTTGGATTACGAGATTGAACGATAAGGCTATTTCTGAATCTCCAAGTATTTCTTATAACTGGAGTTAAGTCATGAGATCTAGCACTAGCCACATGATGAAAACTGCATCCATAGTTGTCACTGAATCTCTGAATATATGATTTGACTTCACCTTTGTCTAGAAATCATGTGCCAACCACACAATGAGATCTTGATCTACCACATGCACTTAATCTCTGAATTCATAAGGGAATATTCCTTTCTTCTCAAGATTAAGAGATAAAACCTTGTACCAAGTCTCCAAACCATAACAAATATTTGGTTCTAATCATGAGATTAGGAGATAAAGGCAAAGACAAAAAAGGAAAATGACTTAAAACCACTTAAGTTACTCGACAAAAGTAACTTCAAAATAGAACAAATATTATTAGGGTTTAGGGTTTTTTCATAGTAAATACAAAGGAGACCTAGGGTTTAAGGATTTCAACCATTTTTTGCACTGCATTGCTTGGGAAACATACACTTATAGGAAAAATTTGAGGGCATGCTCAAAAACACTTTGAAATTTAGGGCATAACCGACACTGGGAACCAAAACCTTTAGCAAGACTTAGAAAACTAGAAATATACCCAACATGGGAAATGTAATGTTTTGGCCATTTTAAATCCTATTGAAGGAGTTTTCTTCATTATTTTTTTGTTCTTTGTATATCACTTTGGGCTTTTCAAAGTGTAATTTTCTTTGTGAAAGATAAATGCATTTTGAATTCTGAGACTATGGGAGGAAATCTTAAGAGAGAGGAACCTAGTGTGTGCAAATGGAAGGAGGACAAGGTGTGGAAGAATCTAAAAGAAGTTAGAGGTACATCTTTTATGGAGAGGCTTCATGGCTATGATAAAGACATTTCAAAGGAATTTTCCGATAGCTGAGATAATGGTAAGGCTACTCAGTGTGGGAAAACTTTCTCTGTCACTGAAAAGATTATAGTTGATATCAATGGTCTTAATATGTCTGGCTTAAAATACAATAGGGGTCGTATCATGGCCTAGAATTCTGCCCGTGTGTATCCCAAAACCTCTGTGGAAAAAAACCCTCTTAGTGAAAAAAAAGGTGATTTCTATTTGCGTAAGAATATGAAAATTCTTTGGACCAAACTTATTAAGGATTTAATGCAGTAATTTACCTTGGAAGGGTGTCACACTAGAGTATACAATTTCCATTTTATGTTGGTCAATCATTTTAGATATCGCAGGAAAATTTCTTTCTCTTTTCTGCTTCTAAAATCTCTAGAATCGAGTATCATGGAGAATAGGAAAAGCCTTGATATGAACATTTTGGATGATGGGTTAGTTTTTCTTATCTGTGACCATGAAAAATTTAAGCTACAAGACTCTACTCTAGTGTTTGGAAGGAGAAACACAAGAAAGGAAAAAGAAATATTACGAATGAGAAAATCCTTAAAAAGAATAAGCTCAAAGAAAACCCTAAAACTGATAAGGCCAAAGCATCCCAAATCCTTGCTGAGGAGAATGGGATGGATATCAAGGATGAAGCTGGAGGGCAGGAGAAAGACAAGGATAAAAGTGATTTGTCTCACTAGGAGAATATGGAGCTGGACTCTAATGAGGAAGCCATGGAGGAGTCCTCAAAAATGGAAAGTGATGAAGCCACTAGTGCTAATTCTGGTGATATGGATACAGAGGACCCTAATTCTAATAATGATTTAGAGGAGGAGATTAGTAAGAAGGATATTGAGGAAAGTAAAGAGTCTGATAATCCAAGCCCTAATGTGGCTGAGGAGGTCCTTATACCTAATGCTGCTGAGAACCTGATGATTAGGACTCTGGGTCATCCTGTGTCTGGAAACTTGGAGAAGATTGTTCCCACTTCCCCTATTCTTGTGGACTATGAGGACTCAACAAGAATTGAAGACACTCTATCACCAACTAATTTTGGGAATGAAGAATTAAAAATTGTGGTTAAGAAAGACAAGATAGGTGAAGAGAAATAAGAGTCTGCAAAATACTAGGAGGAGGCCAAGGAGAAAAAGGTGGGGGAAGGTTTCATCCAGGCGGCTAAGGATCATGCAGATGTGGATATGTAGATGAATACCTAGATCTACGAAGAGATCAAAGATGTTAACCTCAATAAATTTGAGCTGGAGGAAAGAGTAGATAAAATTGCCCTAATTATGGCCAAGAATACAGGCCCTTCTGTGAAGGGAACTGGTGCTAATGCTGCTGAAGATGACAAGGTGCTGATGGAGAAATTGGAGCTCAGAATCAATGTTGTGGTTAATTTTTTCTTACAAACTACTTCCAAATACATTCAAAAAATTGAGGAAACTCTTAATAGAATCATGAAACAAAACTTCAAAGGTATGAAATTTACCACTGAGAACTTGCATGCTCTCCTAGCGATGCTGGAAAGAAATACCAACCCTATTATCAAAATTTATGATGATGGAGATAAAGGGGCCAGCTCTGCTGGTTCAAGTTCAAGGACTAGGGCTAGTTCCAAAAAGAATAAGATGGACAATACCAAAGAGATTGTGAATCTCAGGGAGTCCATTCACCAATATGAGTTTCTAGAGGATGAAATTGAGGAATTCATGAAAAATATGAATTAGTCTGGTGGTTTCTTGGCCTCGTCGTTGTTTTCGGTATTTTTTCTATGTTTTGTTGGTAATCTGTGTTGAGGGGTTCTATAATGTATTTATCTTTGTCTCCCTACACTCTCTTTTAGGGTTGTTCTTCTTTTTCCTATCTTTTTCTATTGTTGTAAAGGGTTACTGTTCCATTCAAAAAATATTTTTTACCATAATAAAAAACAAATGAAATACCATTAACGCTCATTTTTAACATCACGACAAAGGAAATGTTTAGGTCTCAATAAATTGAACATCAAATCACACATCTAATATTCAAGCCCTCGTTCTCTTTTGGAATTATAAGGTTTCATGTATGTGAAGTGGAAAATCCCAGATTAGGTTCATATGTGATAAAAACAAAAACCCTCTTAGTTTTTATGTTTACAGAGAGTTTGACCATGAAGGATTTTGTTCAAAGATTAGTATCAATAAACCAACAATCCCAAACTACACAGCCATAACAAATAGAAAAATCGTAGAACCCAAATACAAAATGAGGTCTCATGGCTCATATATTTCATTATAACACAACAAATGCAAAAAATTACCAACTATTTCCATATCTTGCTGTTAAATTTTAGGTTCAAAATATCACAAAGAAAATATATAGGAAAATAATTTAAAGTAAATTCCCTGTAGTATTTTGAATACCTAGCTCGAAAAGATAAAAGAGAACAAGGGAAACCATGACCTACAAGTTTTTTAGCATTTCCTTTCTTTTCTTTAAAGTCCTAACCATTGAAAATAACGATGATATGGAACCAAAATAAAAAGCACAAGGTCCAACAATATATATATATATATATATATATATATATATATTCAGAAAGATTCAAATAAGTAGAGATTTGTATGTGAATAGAGAGTCGAGTCAAGTTATGGATGACCAACATAGTAAATTCTATACTTGAAGAATAAAGGAAGATAGAACTTCAAAATATTAAAATACAGAGAGGAGGTATAAATTCTCCATTTACCTTAATAGGCATATAGGTTTCTATAGGAATCTCAGTGAGCATCCATGAAGTTCATCAATAGGGCCTTCAAAATCCCATGAAAACTCCTCATAAAAACCCCTAGGTGGCACTCAAACAAAAAGGAGAGGTGAAAAGGAAAAGGACAAATGAAAAAAATGAGTTGTATTTTTGTTTTAGGGTTTTCATACTTGATCACATCACTAGAGTAGGTAAAGGCATTTGACGGATCTTTTTGTTTGGATATTGTTAATCAAATTTCGTGGGAGAAATAAGTAATATAAATGATAGGTGACATTTTTGTTATCTTTTAAGTTTGTATCTATTAAGTAACGTTCTTGTGTTGCTTAATAAATATAAATTAAGAGATAAAAAATTATTTATTTATTTTCTTTTTGCATTAAGTCAATAAAGTTGATATTTATAGCTTGGTATTTCATAAGCTAGGTAATAAATATTAAATTTAAAAATAGAATAAAGATAAATGCATGTGCATGTGGAGAGTAGAGTTTTATTTTGGTGAAGAATGGGAGATTTTTTTTCATGTCTTAGTTCGGTTGGAGAAGCATTTTACTCTATTTTTGCATGCACCTTGTATGCAAAATATTAATTAATTGTCATTTATAAGCACTTAATTAAATATTGTTTTAATACAAAAATAAGAGGGTAAAGCATGCATATTTTTAGTCTGATTGCTAGAGGAGGGGGTTTTATTTTTCTTGCATTAGCCATGAGCCTCATAGATCATATTAGAGTTGTTTGTCATCAGTAGGGGTTACTATTTATTTCTACATGGATTTGGTACACTTCTTGAACAATCTTCTTTATGTTACCATCTGTTAAGTCCCTTGATTAAAGGGATTTTTTGTTGCATCCTACCTATGGATATTTTCATATTGTATGGGACTTTTGAGTCAGTTATGAATAGTCCTACATTAGTTCAGAGTGCCACATGGATAGTGCATGGGTCTTGTAGAGTTTTGAGGTGGTCAACTACATGTTTCTGGAAGATTGACCCCTCCTTTCACTAGAGTCTCTTTCTTGCTCGACCCTTAGGAATTTTGAGATCTATATCTTACTTTTTGACCTCATTATTGGGGGGGGGGGCTCTTTCTTTAGGCCAATTTTTGTATTCTAAAAATTGAGGCTATTATTGTTTTGGACTTCAAACTTGATGATTTGTAGCAGATTTCCTGATTATTGATATACAAAAACTAATTCCTTCTCAATTTTTCTATGTCCAAGAGTGATTGTGAGTGATTTGATTTAAATATTATGTTTCACCTTTATTTTAATTAGTATCTTTTTAGTGTTTAATGCAAAATTTGACATATCAAAGTGAAAATCTATGATTGTGTCTTTCATTTTGATGTTGAAACTGAGAAAACATTATTATTTTTCTTTTCAAAACATTAGAATACCAGGGCTTGTCATAAGAATTTATTTTGCAAGATGTGTTTTATTGGGTTTGTGAGTTTTGAGGTTTCCTTTATGAGTAATCTTGTGAAGTTTTCCAGCTACAAATTAGATTATTCATTTGGTGCATCACTCAATAATTTTTAGGTTTTCTTTTCACAAGCATATCTTTCTATCTCTTTTCCCATCATCAAGGGATCCTAAAGGGTCCTAATGATTCTTAGGACACATTAATGTGTCATAGGACCCCTTATGATCCCTTACCATACACAAATGTATGGTAAGGGATCGTAAGGGGTGGTAAGGTGTCCTACAACCCATTAAAATACATCTTAGGGGTTGTAAGGGGTTTTAAGGGATCCTACGACACATTACTGTGTGTAAGGGCCCCTTAAGACCCATTAAAACATTTTTGGGACCCCTAAGATGTATTATTAGGGATCCTAAAGGGTCCTAAGGGGTCTTAGGATGAATTAATATGCATAAGGACCCCTTACAACCCCTTACAATACACAAATGTATGGTAATGGGTCATAAGGGTCAAATTACCCCTTACCATACATCTTAATGGTTGTAAGGGTTATTAAGGTGTCTTAGGACACATTAATGTGTACAAGGACCCCTTAAGACCCCACATGGTGTTTTAGGACCCCTAAAATATATTCTTAGAGATCCTAAAGGGTCCCAAGGGTTCTTAGGAGAAATTAATGTTTCCTAGGACCCCTTAAGACCCCTTACCATGCACAAATGTATGGTAAGAGGTGGTAAGGGGTCCTATGCCCCTTAACCATACAACTTAGGGGCTGTAAGGATTATTGAGGGATCCTAGGAAAAATTAATGTGTTGAAGGATCCCTTAAGATCCATTATCATACTTTAGGACTCCTAAGATGTATTCTTAGGGATCCAAAAGGGTCCTAAGGGGTTTTAGGGTAGATTAATGTGTCCTAGGACCCCTAACAACCCCTTACCAAACACAAATACATTGTAAGGGATTGTAAGGGGTACTAGGACCCCTTACCATACATTTTAGGGGTTGTAAGGGTTGTTAAGGGGTCTTAGGACTCATTAATGTGTCCAAAGACCCCTTAAGACCACCTACGATGCTTTAGGACCCCTAAGTTATATTCATAGGGATCTTAAAGGGTCATAATGGGTCTTAGGATACATTAATGTATCCTAGGACCTATTATAACCCCATAAGACCCCTTACTATACACAAATGTATGGTAAGGCATCATAAAGGGGTGGTAAGGGGTCATATGAACCCTTACCATACATTATAGAGATTTTAAGAGTTGTTAAGGGTTCCTAGGACATATTAATGTGTCCAGGGAACTCTTAAGACCCCTTATAACACATTACGACCCTTTAAGAACCCTACAATGTATTCTTAGGGATTATAAAGGGTCCTAAGTGGTTGTAAGAGGTCTTAGGACACGTCCTAAGACACCTTAGGACACATTAATGTGTCCTAAGACACCTTAGGACACATTAATGTGTCCCAAGACCCCTTAGGACCCTTTGGGACCCCTAATATGTATTCTTAGGGATCTTAAAGGGTCCTAAGGGGTTATAAAGGGTCTTAGGACACATTAATGTGTCCTAGGACCCTTTAGGACCCCTTACCATGAAAAAATGTATGGTAAGGGGTCCTAGGATGCCTTATCATACATCTTAGGGGTCGCAAGGGTTGTTAAGGGATAATACGATACATTAATGTGTCTGAGAACCCCTTAAGACACCTTATGATGCTTTAAGACCCCTATTATGGATCCTAAAGGGTACTACGGGTTCTTAGGGAACATTAATTTGTCCTAGGACCCCTTATGACCCCGTAGGACTACTTATCATACACAACTATAAGGTAAGAGGTGGTAAGGGTTCCTATGGTCCCTTACCATACATCTTAGGGGTTGTAAGGGTTGTTAAGGGATCTTAGGACACATTAATGTTTTTGAGGAGCCCTTAAGACTTATTACGTCACTTTAGGACACCTAAGATGTATTCTTAGGGATCATAAAGGGTCCTAAGGGGTCTTAGGACACATTAATGTGTCATAGGACCTGTTATTACCCCCTAACATACACAAATTTATGGTAAGGGGTCTTAAGGGTGCTATGACCCCTTAACATACATATTAGGGGTTGTAAGGCTTGTTAAGGGGTCCTAGGACACATTAATGTATCCAAGGACCCCTTAAGACCTCTTATAATAATGTAGGATCCCTAAGATGTAATATTAGGGATACTAAAGGGACACATTAATGTCTCCTAGAACCCCTTATGACCCCTTTCCATACACAAATGTATGGTAAGGGATTGTAGAGATGTGGTAAGAGGTCCTACAACCACTTACCATACATCTGATGGATTTTAAGGGTTTTTAAGGAGTTCTAGGACACATTTATGTATCCGAGGAACCCTTAAGACCACTTACAACACTTGAGGAATCTTTAGGACCCCTAATAATAAATCTTAGGGGTCCTAAAAGTTCCTAAGGTGTCTTAGGACACATTATTGTGTCCTAGGAACCCTTACAACCCCTTACAACCCCTTCCCATAAACATATGTATGGTAATGTTTCTAAAGGGGTTGTAAGGGTTGTTAAGGGGTCCTAGGACCCTTTAAGACCCCTTACGACCCCTTAGAACCCCTTACCATACACTAATGTATGGTAAGGGGTCCTAAGGGGTTTTTTAAGGGTTCTTAAGGGGTCCTAGGACACATTAATGTGTTCTAAGTCCCCTTATGACCCCTTATGACCCTTTAGAACCCCTTAAGATGTATTCTTAGGGTCCTAAGAAGCATGTAGAAAAAAACATAAAAAGGGTCAAATGATTGAGGTGGGGGATGTGAAAAATCTAATAGTAGAAAGACTTGATGAAATGATTAACTCAATTGAAGGATTTGATCTTGTAATAGGTGGAAGTCCCTATAATAATCTATCAAGAAATAACAAGTGCACTAGGCTTGAACTAGATGGAAATTAATCTTCTCTTTTCTATGAATTATCAAGGATTTTGAATTATGTAAGGGGTGTGAAATGTATTTGAGCCTAACTTGACACAATAATATCATTATAAAAGGTGTAATGTTCAAACTCTTACAATTTTTTAATACAAACCCTCTACAATCACTTATTACAAACCCCCTCTCTCTTTGATTTTCTTATTCTTAAATAGGGCATTTTCCCTATAGGGAGTATGTTGTATGTTAAACACTTCAAGTGGCCAAGTCATAATCAATGCGATGTTTTGCATAGGGTGTATGCCCTATTAACTCCAGTAGGATCTACCAAGCCCAAGGCTTGGATTTTCATTGGGGATCCAACCCAAAGGCTTGGAGGATTCAAACAGGTCTTAGACATGATTTCCAACAAACATTCCAAAAATTTACATTTTTTGGTGTGTGCTCCGCGTTAGGTTTGCATATGGTTCAATAATGAAAAATTAGGTGACATGATATTATAGATCTCTCAATTAGCTATCTAACCATACAATTTATTTTAAATTATGATTGTGTTAAGATTTTAATCTCTAATTTCTTTTGTAAGTATGACCACTTTTTGTCAAAAACCAACGTGTAATATTTTGGGCTTAGATTTTGGCTCGTTAGTCAAATCTTGAAACAATTTACTTTTTTAGAAACTGGACTCTATTTTACACACTTTTGAAAATTTTTTATTTTTTAAATTAATTTTTAATGATTTATAGTGGGAGCACACACAAATTTCCCATTTTCAGGATGTGTCTATTTCGGAAATTCGTAAAAAGTAATACATTCATAAAAAAATTAATAGAAAAATATGGGACAAACTATGTGGTGTTAGATAACTTCTCATTGGAGCGATTAAAAAAATTAAAAAAAAATTAACATTTTAGGGGGAGCACACCAGACACTTTGTTATGTTTTTTCAACAAAAACATTACCACTTTTTGTGCTCTCCTTTTTTGAGGGCCTTGATCTCTGCCATTTTAAAAATAAATTAGTTGTTTAGAAACTAGATTTGGAGTACATAACTCTTATTCTTGTTGCATCTTGAAATTTTGAATCTAACTATCTTCAATTTCTCGTTGAAGCTCAGAGTTTGATGATTTCAAAAAAAAAGTGGCACCTTATACCCCATTGTTGGTCCCTCATCTTTTTGCACTTACCCTAATGTGGGGGCATACATTCTTCTCATTATTTCACACTTTGTACACACACACACACATAATTATTCAATATTATCTATCATGGATACTTAGACCAATCTCTCTTTTATTGGTCCATTATTTGACCGCAAACACTTGGTCCTTTGACTGACTGCACACACTTGGTCGTTTGACTTACTACTTTTTAGATTCTTAGATTGATCCTCTTCGATGGGTTGACTAGAAACTACACAACTTGCTTGAATTTCAATACCATCTTTTGCAACACCTTTTCCTTTTCATTACACATGGTAAGGAAACTCCTTACTAGGCCTCTCTCTCTCTCTCTCTCTCTCTCTCTCTCTCTCTCTCTCTCTCTCTCTCTCTCTCTCTCGACACATTAATGCGTCCAAAGACCTCTTAAGACCCCTTACGACTCTTTAGGAGCCCTAAGATGTATTCTTAGGGATCCTAAAGGGTCCTAAGGAGTTGTAAGGGGTCTTAAGACACATTAATGTATCCTAGGACTCCTTACAACCCCCCAGGACACTTCAAGACCCCTAAGATGTATTCTTAGGGGTCATAAGGGGTCTTATGACACATTAATGTGTCCTAGGATCCCTTACAATCCCTTAGAACCTATTACTATACAAAAAAGTATGGTAAGGGGTGGTAAGGGGTCCTAATACCCCTTACCATATATCTTAGGGGTTTTAAGGGTTGTTCAGGGATCCTAAAACACATAAATGTGTCTGAGGACCCCTTAAGACCCCTTATGACACTTTAAGACCCCTGAGATGTATTATTAGGGGTCCTAAGGGTTCTTAGGACACATTAATGTGTCTTAGAATGCCTTATGACCCCTTAGGATACCTTATCATACACAAATGTATGTTAAGGGGTTGTAAGAGGTCTTGGGACACATTAATGTATTTGAGGACCCCTTACCATACATATTAGGGGTTTCAAGAGTTGTTAAGGGGTCCTAGGACACATTAATGTGTCTGAGGACTCCTTAAGACCCCTTATGACATTTTAGGACCCCTAAGATGAATTCTTAGGGATCCTAAAGGGTCCTAAGGGGACTTAAGACACATTAATGTGTCATAGGACCCTTATGAGACCTTAAGACCCCTTACTATACACAAATGTATGATAATGGGTTGTAAAGGGGTGGTAAGGGGTCCTATGATCCCTTACCATACATCTTAGGGGTTGTAAGAGTTGTTAAGGGCTCCTCTTTAGGACCCCTAAGATGCATTCCTAGGGATCCTAAAGGGTCCTAAGGTGTCATAAGGGGTCTTAGGACACATTAATATGTTCCAAGGCCCCTTACAACCTCTCAGGGCCCATTACCATACACAAATGTATGGTAAGGGGTGATAAGGGGTTTTAGGACCCCTTACCATACATCTTAGGGGTTGTAAGGGTTGTTAAGGGGTCCTAGGACACATTGATGTGTTTTAGAAACTCTTAAGACCCCTTACAACACTTTAAGATCCAAAATATGTATTCTTAGGGATCCTAAAGGGTCAAAAGGGTTCTTAGGAAACATTAATGTGTTCAAGGACCTATTAAGACCCCTAAGATATATTCTTAGGGATCCTAAAGGGTGCTAAGGGGTCTTAGGACACATTAATGTGTCCTAGGACCCCTTAGGACCTCTTACCATACATAAATGTATGGTAAGTGTAAAGGGCTGGTAAGTCATCCTACAACCCCTTACCATACAAATTAGGGGTTTTAAGGGGTTCTAGGACATATTAATGTGTTTGAGGACCCTTTAAGACCCATTAAGACCCTTTAGGGCCCCTAAGATGTCTTCTTAGGGATCCTAAAGGGTCTTAGGACACTTAATGTGTCCTAAGAACCCTTACAGCCCCTTAGGGCCCTTTAGGACCCCTGTTATGTAATCTTACAGATCCTAAAGGGTCCTAAGGGGTCTTACGACACATTAATGTATCCTAGGGACCCTTAAAACTCCTTAACATACACAAATGTTACCATACACAAATGTATGGTAAGGGGTTAGAAGGGGTCCTAGGACCCCTTACCATACACCTGAGGGGTTTTAAGGATTGTTAAGGGATCATAGGACACATTAATGTGTGTGAAGACCTCTTAAGACCTCTTAGGGCCCCTTAGAACCCTTTGGGCCCACTAAGATGTATTATTTGGAATCCTAAAGGGTCCCAAGGGGTCATAAGAGGTCTTAGGACACATTAATGTGTTCCAAAATCCCTTACCATACACCTTAGGGTTTATAAGGGTTGTTAAGGGGTCCTAGGACACATTAATGTGTCTGAGGACCTTTTAAGACCTCTTATAGTCCCTTATAATCCTTTAGTAGGAATCCTAAAGTGTCCTAAGGGGTAATAAGAGGTCTTAGGACACATTAATGTGTGCTAGGACCCCTTAACATACATCTTAGGGGTTGAAAGGGTCGTTTAGGGGTCCTAGGACACATTGATGTATCTAAGGAACCCTTAAGACCACTTAAAACACTTGATGACTCTTTAGGACCCCTAAAAGTACATATTAGCAGTCCTAAATTTCCTAAGGGGTCATATGGGATCTTAGGACACATTAATGTGTCCTCGGACCCCTTACAACCCTTTACAATAAACAAATGTATGGTAATGTTTCTTAAGGGGTTGTAAGGGTTCTTACGGGGTCCTAGGACACATTAACCCCTTAGGACCCCTTAGGACCCTTTATAACCCCTTAAAATGTATTCTTAGGGTCGTAAAGGGTCCTAAGAAGCATGTAGAAAAAAACATGAAAACAATTAAATAATTGAGGTGGGGGATGCGAAGAATCTGATAATAGAAAGACTTGATGAAGTGATTAACTCAATTGGAGGTTTTGATTTCATAATAGGTGGAAGCCCCTGTAATAATCTTCCAAGAAACAACAAGTGCACTAGGCATGAACTAGATGAAAATCAATCTTTTATTGTCTATGAATTCCCAAGGATTTTGAATTATAAAAGGTGTAATTTTCAAACTCTTACAAGTTTGTAATACACACCCTTTGAAATAACTTATTAAAAACCCTCTCTCTTTGCTTTTCTTATTCTTAAATAGGGCATTCTCCCTATAGAGCGTATGTCATATGTTAAACACTTCAAGTGGCCAAGTCATAATCAATGAAATGTTTTGCATAGGGTGTATTCCCTATTAACCCAATTAGGATCCACCAAGCCTCAGGATTGTATTTTCCTTGGGGATAAAACCCAAAGGATTGGAGCATTCAAATAGGTCTTAAATGTGATTTCCAACAAACATTCCAAAAAATTACATTTTTTGGTGTGTGCTCGCCATGAGGTTTGAATGTGGTTCAACAATGACTAAATTAAACGATGTAATATTATAGATCTCTCATTTATCTATCTAACCATATAGTTTATTTTAAAATATGATTATGTTAAGCTTTTTATCTCTAATTTCTTTTGTAAGTATGACCAATTTTTGTCAAAAACCAATGTATAATATTTTGGGCTTAGGTATTGGCTCATTAGTCAAATCTTGAAACAATTTAATTTTTTAGAAACTAGACTCCAATTTACATACTTTTAAAAAAAGGTTTGATTTTTCATTATTTTTCAATGATTTCTAGTGGGAGCACACACAAATTTCACATTTTTAGGTTGTGTCTACTTCAGAAATTTGTAAAAAATAATACATTCATAAAAATTAATAGAAAAATTTGGGATAAACTATGTGGTGCTAGATTACTTCTCACTGGAGCGATTAAAAAAATTCAAAAAAAAGTTAACATTTTAGGGGGAGCACACTAGACACTATGTTATATTTTTTCTTAAAAAAGCATGACCAATTTTTGTGCTCCCCCTTTTTGACGGCCTTAATATCCACCATTTTCAAGATAAATTAGTAGTTTATGAACTAGATTCATAGAACTACAACTTTTATTGTTGTTGCGTCTTGAAATTTTGAATCTAACTATCTTCAATTTCTCACTGAAGTTCAGAGTTTTTTGATTTCAGAAAAAAAGTGGCACCTTATTCTCCCTTTTTGGTGTTACTCCATATGAGTTTGAAAGTTGTCATTAGCATTCAAGTATGCATATTTCTAGTTGGTAACCAAGTCAAAGACAGACTATTTGGTAATGATCACAGAGCAACAGAGCTAACCGAGTGCAATGATCACTGAGTAATAGACTTACCGAGCACCGAGTAGTATACATCAAACACCAAGATACACTGACCACCGAGAAACATTATTTACCGAGTGTATCATCTTAAAATGGAAGCACTTCCATCTTGGTAGGTTTAGCACCCTCATTTAGTGCATTTACATGATATATTTGCATTTAGGGTGCATCTACACTTGGTAATTCTTCATTTCTCAGTGAAATTAGGGTTAGGATCCTGGGGATTCTCCTTGATTTCCTTCTTTGTGGCTCTATTTTATAGGTAGGACCTATGTACTGGTCCTCCTACCCTTCATCACATCTCTTTTAGGCCATTGTTCCCTTTTCAAACATTCTGTTCTAGTTTCCCATCATCCTAGGTCTTTGACTGACCTAGAGAGTTCATTGGCACTCTAAGTTGACTAGCCTGAAACCTTAGGTTAGGGTCGAGGTCAACCTTGACCTAGGTTAGGGTCAAGTTTTACCTTGACCTTTGTTGGGTTTTAGTTCCCACTTTCAAAATTGGATCATAGCGGGGCCCTAAATTCAAAATTGGCCCCCGGATCCGAATGCGGAAGGGTTTTTATTCAAAATATAATTAATGCATTTGCTCCTTAGTTGGTTATTGTGATTGGACCATAATTCAAGGTAAAATTTGAATTAGGGGTCCTCACATTTCCCTAGGAGGCTTACCTTGAAATCTCTTTATAAGCACTCTCTTTTGCCTTCATTTGAGATACATATGCAAAAAAAAGAGAGGAGATCATGACATGAGATAATGATATGAGATGATGATGAAAAAATGCAAGAGGATATATAAGAGGACAAGATATAATGGTCCCTTGATGAAAGCAAGAATTTCATGGACAAGCTATTGTGGACATTCATTAGAGCAAGAAAGAGTCCTTCAATCCTTCCTTCTTCTTTGATCTAGTATTTTCAACATTCAAGTATTCAAAAGATACAATCATGGGGTAGCAACTATGGATTGTGAGTTTGGTAGGAGTAATTTAGCCTTGGGGGCTTGGTATGATATCTTTATCATATTAAAATCTATGCATTTCTCTCTCATTTCAATTCATGCTAGGGTTTCAATCTAGAGGATTAGATCTTGGCATTGCACATTCAAAGCTCTTCCTACGACCAACACACACATATTATATTACATCCAGCTATTTGTGGAGGTGGAGATCACCAAAATGAGGGTTTTACTAAGGAAAAAACTTATATAGCCACCCCAAAAAACCATTTTTAGATATCTACAGTTGCTATTTCAGGAGTTGTAGAGCAGATTTGGATACCCTTTTCGACAAACATTCAGGATCTGCGAACAAAATTTATGTCTGAGCAGCGTAGGTCAAGGTCAACATAAAGGGGTCAAGGTCAACCTTTCTCAGAAAAGAAAAATATTACTGGGTTTTCTCCGTCTCTGTATTTCTGTTCTGGATCTGGTTGTAGAATTTGTAGAAACTCAGTATAGACACTCGAAAACAACAATCTCCAAATCTACTATGTTATGAGGTATGTATGTCATTTCATTACTCTTTGCAAAAATTTCCAGATTTATAGTCCTTATCATTAAAATTAAATGTATGTGGTTAATAGTGGCATAGGATCTCATATATGTGTAATCTCACATTGTTCTAAACCCTATCTATCCATCCATATTTTCCACCTTACATTTTGATGAACCCATTTATGACAACTCTTTATTTTTGGTGTTAGATTTTCATTTTATGTTAGATCTTATATGCATATAAAAGTAGATTTATCTTATGCACTTGTATTTATGTTTTAAAAATAAAAAAAATGACAAAATCGATTTAAAAATACAAAAAACATTTACATTTTTCATGCTTGTAGTGCTACTTTGTGTTCAACATGTATGATTTTTGTTTTGAATAATTTGATGAGGCTTTTATTGTGAAAGCGGATAGATCCCCTAATGAGGCACATGGAAGTGAGAATGAAAATTATTTGAATAAGATCTCTATTGATCCTATTACTATTTCATCCTCCTCTACAACCTCTTTAATTGACCTTTACCATAGGGTGTGTGCATGGTTACCTTCATGTTCCACTATTTGCAACATTGATGCACCTAGAATGTTATATCCTAAACCTTTGTTGATGGTAAAAGGATGTCCTTGAATAAAAATTAAGGGTAAACCTAGAGATCCTTTGGATTTCTTTGATAACACAGATTCTATTTCACATGCTTTTCACACACGCAATAACCATCAGCCTACTGTTCTAATTTATTTACCTCCTTCTCAACCTATGATTCCTCAGGCACCTAGGTTTCCATCTTCCTTTAAGGAGTATGACTTAGTTGAACAATTACGTGCTACCACCGCTAAGATATCTTTATGGGAATTGCTTCAAACTTCCCCAAAATATCATGAGGCATTGTAAAAGGCTTTATATACCCTTCCTGCTTTGCCTCCTAACCAAGATAATATTAATTACTTTTTGGAGTGCATGCATAGTATGCCTTCTATACCTCCTATTGTGTTTTATGATGATGATTTACCTTCTGTTGAGGTGCAGAATCAATATGATGCTCTTATGGTTGATGTTTCTATTAATTAGAGTATCATTTATAGAAAATTAATTGATAATGGATCTGGGCTTACTATTTGTAGCATGGATATTCTTAAGGCAATTAAGGCTGATCTTACAACTATTCAACCTGCTAATGTCCCTATTCATGGATTTGATAATATTGCAAAGAGAACTTTAGGCATTATTACGCTACCTGTTAAGGTTGGTCTGGTTATTCTCAATACACCTATTCATGTTATGCCTGGACCTCTCAATTATAACCTTCTTTTATGTAGACCTTGGTTACATAATATGCATGCAATTAATTCTACTCTTCGTAGAAAGGTTAGTTTCATTTATAATAATTTTGTGTATATGCTACATGTGGATGATGCACTGAATCCTTGCTTAAATGCAGAAAATTCTAAAGTTTACGAACCTCTCCAACCAAGTAAAGAACCTGAAAGGCCACCTGAGATTAAAAATATTGAAGCTCCATCTTCTTCTTTGACTCGGGATGATTGGGGAACGTTGGAATTTAATCCTTATTTTTTTGGAGAATATAAAGTTTCTGATTTGGAATTCATCAAACAACAAAGTGGGTTTGAAAAAAAAGCTTTTACTCCTTCCCCACTTTCTATGGAATTAAAAAGTAACTTTGTTGTTGCTTTGATTGATTAAACAATTGAAACAATAAAAATTGATTGCTATGAAATTGTGACATATGCGGCTCCTTTGACTCAATCTGATATGGACGATAGATATGGTTATGGTTACCATTTTCTCAAGAAATCAGAATTTAATGGGAAAGGATGTGGTAAATATGAACAAGGTATACAAGTACCTTTGGACACTGAAATTTATGATTATACATATGGATTGGGATTCAATCCTTATAAACAACCATCAGATTTTCCTCTCAATTTTAATCATATCTATGGTGGAAATTTGAAGTTGGTTAACCCCCTCCTCCTCAACATTGATCAAAAACCTATCTTGGATATTTTTCCCAAAGATAAAGTTGTTATGCCCTACATACCCATCCCTACATTTTGTTGGAAAAATGTTGGGTCCCCCTTTTTGCTTTTGCCTTGTTTCTTTTCCTTTTGTTTTCTTCCAGCCTCTGCTTCCACGGGGTCATTGTTTCCTTTCTTCTTGGCTTCTCTTGCTTTGGGACCCGATCTCAGAGTGTTTTTGTCTTCTGCATGCCAGCCAAATTCTAGACCCTGGGATCCTCTGTCACTATGTCCTATTTTTTTAGAAGGTGTGGTTACATGGAATCCCCGGGCCTGGAGTCTGAAGGTTTTCCTTTCTTGGGATTTGTGGAAAGAAGTGGTATGTTTTTACCCTAGGGGTATAAATAGAGTTTCACCAGTCATTGTTACATTCATCATGAAAAAATTATGCTAGAGCGATTCAAAGCAATTCAAAGCAATTAGAGTGATTTTAACAGCAGCTAAGTGCGATTTGTTCCCAAAGCTTAAACAGTGCCTGGCAGTGATTGAAAGTTGTGCATTCATGGTGATTTGAGGCCATTCATTTGCAAGGTGCCTCCCATGCTCATCCTCCCACATTACTCATTTTTAAGGTAGGGTCCTCTTTGCTTTCTGGTTTTGTTTTGGGTTTCTTTCCTTTTTGTTGTTTTTCTTTGTTTTCTATTCCTTTCCTTGTCGTCGCCTCCCGTTGATGGGATGGATCTTCCAGAGGGTTGTCCACCTTCTATGTAGTTGCAAAGTAGTGAAATTCTTGTACATTCTATAAATTTTGTAAATTGTCATTAGTTTAGTTGTAAATAAGTCTATTTCTAGGTTGGTCTGTAAGTTGCTCTTTGTCCCTCTTTACATAGGTGTTTGTGAGTCTGTAAGTACTTGTAAATTATGTATATTTCTGTATATTTCCACCCTATCTGGTGGAAATCTCACTGTGCCCCATTGCATGTGATCAAATGTCAAGCTTTCCCATCAGGTGCTTGCAAATTTGAACTCGACACCTTGCCTGGTCAAGTTTGTAGGCTTTCTCTCTCCTCTGTCATCTCCATTTTGATGGCAGGTTTAATTCCCCATGCGTGAGTATTCAAAACTGGCCCAAGTGGCATTCATTCCCTCACACGTTAGGACAACTATTATCATTATTGCAATTATTCCCTTTATTTTATGACCACATGACACCCCATGTCATCCTAGTATGACTAATTTCCAGTCATGTCGATAATGGTCAGTTTTCTGGACTCCGAGTCCCATGTTCCCCCTCGACCTTCACTTCATTCACCGCATTAGCCAGAATCACTGGAACCCCTAGGCATTGATCAAACTCCAAAGAAAGTCATTTCATTCAATATATTTTTTTTTTTGGGGTTTGATGCAAACTAAAACCTTTTTAGGAACAGATGCGAGGCAGTGATGAAATCTCCAGAATATAGAATTTTATTATGTTTTATCCATATTGATAGTTTTCCACTCTTGCTGGTTGCCGATAAATTCACAGATCCATCATGTCTGAAGAATTTTCTCCACCCAGGAGTTTGGAACTCCCAACCACTTCAACCAGGGTAGCTGCCAGGACGAAGGCTAAGAAGGCCTTAGAAAATCTTCCACTGACCGTGAAATATTTGAAGGAAGACACTATTCTAGGATCTAAGGTAGATTCAAATATACAGATGATCACTGACACAAGTGTCGGAGCATGGGCTGAATTGCATGCCTTGGTAAAAATGATGTTCATTCAGTGCAAGGCCAGAGATATAATGGCACTCAATGTGGCTGCCTCCAGAATCCTCAAAGCTGCCTGCTTCCCCTGCTCAGTGCAAGCTCTGGAGCTTATTCTTACATTGGAGGAACACTACAACACAACCGTCTAGGCTTTCATGGTTATTGCTCCTCTTCCCTCAGGCTACCCAACGCTCTTAGTGTCTCTAGACACTGCAACATTCACTTCGAGGCTAGGGATCCCCTAGTTCGCTAATTCTACTATTATCACCCGGGCCTTGGCATTGCTCGAATTCAAGAAGGTTTTGTAGATGGCCCGACAATACCTCAACTCCAACTGGCTCAAGACCCCAAGGAAAGATTATAGAAAGATGAAGTTGGAGATCCCCCGCACAGAATTCAAGGAAAGTATACAAACAAGGATCATTGCCTTGTGTAGGGTCTTTAGAGAATCCCATGCCCAGGAGTTTTTGGCATGGATGTCCTACTTCCTATTCAGCATCACCTTCATTGAATAGACTTTTGATTGGGCCACTATCATTGCCAATCATGTGGATGCCTAGCTTGTCAAGGTTACCCAGACTGCCAAGTTCTACATGACTTCATATGTCTTGTGGGCACTGGCGCAACAATGACCCATAACTTGGGGTTTACTAACTATCGGCATCCTCAGGATTGGCCCAGGCTAGAATGCTCCATGGGACCATTTCCCAAAAATTCAATGAGAGGCTAGTTTCTATAGTTTTTGCAAAGTAAATGATGCCTTCATTTACTATAACATTCTTACACCCACACGGGATGTCGGTTACCAACTTTCAAAAGAGGTGACGACCCTGGTCAGTTCTTATGGCCACTACTACATCTAATTTTAACAACACTCTTACATTTGGGTGATGAGATTCTCTAGAAAACCCTACCTATTGCCCAAGAATTATGGGGATAGGATCATTCTTTTGGAATATTGTAGACAGATCCTGGAGCTACACACTCTTTTTAGCCTCAAGAAGGTCACCAATATTCCTTTCCTGATCACCTGCAGGAACTACACTTGCAGCCTTGTGGCAGTGAAAGAAGCCGACAATGAATTAAAATACCTGGGGCTAGAAAAATTTTACTTGGCATGGATGAACTTTGATCTGTTGGATAAGATAGCTTCAACATTGCCCCGGGTGTCAGACCCCCACAAGCCTCACATGGAGGATTTTTGGGCAGATTGCCAAGATGATTTTGAAGTTTGGAATCGGTATTTCATCAGAATGACACAAGGTATGATGAAGCGTCTCAAGCTTCAGACCTTTCCAAAGGATTTTTTAGATACCGGGTCCACAGAAGACCCGCAGTACAAGGCTTAGGGAGTAGACAATATGGCTCTCCCTCCGATGGATTGGGACACCCCAAAAATCCTAGAAATTGAAGACATCACCCACGATGTGATTGAATGCAGTCATGCATATTTTTCCAAGGTATGTTTGAAGAGAACTTGCAAATTTGGCCCATTTTTGCATGGAACCACTTCCAGATCTGGAACCTCTAGCCAAGGCAGGGATAAAGGAAAGAGAAAAGTTGATACCCCAGCCTGGATTCTATTCATAGTTTTAGAATAGGTACACCTTCAGCTAGAAGCATCCCATTAGATGAAGGAAGAAATAAGCACTCTACTTGGCATCGCAATTACTCTGGCAGAACTTTCCCTCCCTTCTGGATCTCCTTTGCTTGTAGAACTTATGGTCTGGGCAGCAGGGATGGGAGTGGAGGATGAATGTGCAACCATTTTGGATGTCAGACCCCCATTGGTGATGAGGAGGAAGAAGAAAAGAACAAATGTCCCTCTACCAAGGGCAGATACAAATCTCAGGATGCCCAACATCCCCTAGGTGGAGATCATCCTGGACTCCCCTGAACTAGAGAATCACCCAGAGACCTCCCCTCCACATGATGATTTTGATGACATCTTTGGGATTGATAAACTTGTAAATTTGCAAGGAGATATAGGAAAGGTGATGGAGGAGATCGCCACCTAGGAAGAATAAATAATCCCCATTGAAGGGGTGATACCAGAGAAGGAATTCGTCGTAGAACAAGAGGTCTAGGTAGAAAAAGAAAAAGAGAAAGAACAAGCAAACATCCCTGATGTTCAAGAGATACCGGTCTTAGGGACTGAAATAGGAGAAAAGAGGCAAGTACATGATGAGAAGCTGGCTTTGGCTGAGGGAACTGAACCTTCAAGAGTAACCGTAACCTCTGTTGTTCCCTTTTCTTGCTGATATAAAAATACCCTCTGAGGGTTCACTCTATTAATCCCTAACACTGACTCAGCATAGAGTAGAATAACATAAACAAGGTTTTGAAACCTTCTGCACTTTGAGTTCCACAAACTCGGGCGGGAATACCCCTAAACAACTTTGAATAATGAAATCACTAAATTATTCAACCTTGCTTTTGGTGGAATTACAGGAAATGTTCACTGTAACTTTTACTGAAACAGACCGAAACTGAAAGTAAAGATTTTGATTTTAAAAGATGATAATCATCTCACTGAAAAAAAATAGACCAGTGTTCAATCCTAGGGCATGGAGTCATATATAACTGGTTTTAAAACATCATGATTAAGGACAACAACTGAAAGCAATTACAAGATCTGACACAAACATAGATATACCTTATATATCTACCTTA
>MU223057.1:1313945-1335549 GCA_018584345.1 Thuja plicata | reverse complement strand
GACTAAAGATGAAATATGACTTCAAAAAGTGATTGACTCATTTTGAGCGGTAAAACCAAGATTTTGAAAATAAGAAAGCCCGGGAAAATGACAAGACCAAGGGATTCAAAAACTTTTTTTTTTGATACAGTGCTAACAACCTCAACCGCCATGCTCCAAATGCCTCTGTCCACCCAGAGTAGTGTAACCTTTGGTAAGGTGATCCCTGTAATACTATGATCAGATCCAGTTTGGACACCTTCGCCACCTCCGGAAGATAGGCCAATGGATGAGAATGTCTTGATAGAGGATGCTAGAGAATAGCAGTAGTAGGAGAATGAGGGGGAGAACCCCAGAGATATGGATGTTGACCTTATTGATGCTGCTAAGGACAGGAATGGTAAGGAAATAGATGTTGATACCACTAAGGTGGATATTGGAGGTAATCCTAGGAACCAAGAGGAAGAGTCCAAAGAGGCCATAAATGCTGGAGATGAATAGTAAAACCCTGAGGAAGACCCAAATAATCAGGCTTTAGCAGCATGACCACCCCCACTGCCACAATGGTTTTTGGAATCGAAGAAGGGAAAGGCCCCAGGGGCAGAAAAATCCCATCTCTCCTTGGCCAAGATGATGGCCCAAAGTCAAGGCATCCCCAAGCCGAAGAAGGCCCAGACCCTCCATTCCATTTGGACTGGTCCGGGCAGAGATACAGTCATAGTTATTGTGACCCCCCTAGACAAAGAGGAAGCAGTGGTAAGTGCTGCAGAATATAATATCATAGAGGTACCTCTGGGGAAGAGGGACAAGCAAGGTGAATTGGACTTGCTAAAAGAGGCTAGCTGAGCAATTGAGGCCTGATACAATAAACAAGCCTAGAGACTGAACGAAGAAAAGAAAAAAATATAAATCTTGTCAGGATACTAACAGAGCTAGCACAGCCATTGACTGCAATTCATCCAAAAGCTTCTACATCTAGAACACCGCTCCCATAGGGTGATGTTGACGTGCTGAGGAATATGAAAAAGAAAGCACAGGCAGTAGATCATTGGGTGGCTGAGCAGGCAGGAAATGTCTAATATTTCTTAGCAACAACACTCCCAGACCTGTATATGGATAGAAACATCTTGCACCATGTGAAAGGCACCATTTCTCTATGGGAGGGAGAAATCAAACAATATGAGGCATGGATGAGTGAGTTAGGAGAACTCATGATCCTCAGAGAGGAACTTGTCATGAAGATGGGAATTTTGGGGGAAGAGTCTTTCAATTTTTTCTGGGTCCAACACTCTAGACTTGATCTCAAATTGGAGATTAGCAAGAAACTGGTAGCGGCCCTGAAAGACAAAGTCCCAGGAGTTGAGTATTATTTGAATTTATATAAGGCTTTTGTTACAAGGGTTTCAGGAGTCGATCCCTTTAGTACATATACATGTACTCCAGTAGATTATGTTGTGGGGAATTTTGATGAACTGATGGAGTCACGGTACCATTCCTCGGGAGATTTTGATAGAGAAAAAATGTCACGCTTATCCCGCATGATGCTTCAAGCCCATGATGCAGCAAAGATGGCCACAAAATTTAAAGGAAACACCCTAGATATGGGTGAGCAATTGGAGGCGGCCAAGTTCCACCTAGCAGACATCAAGGACATTGACAAAGAGGGAATTCCCTAGCTTTTGGAGGCATTCAAAACATATAAGGCATAGTAAAGTTCTTTGGACTCTAGAGATTCTCACCAGCAGGGTTCAAGTTTTGTAATTTCTTTATTCTTTGAGTGCAAGCTCCTGAACTCTGGAATTCTGGGTCCAAAGTTTTGTATTCTTTCACAGTGATCCATGTCCAGGTTCCCTAGAGCCAACTAGTCATTGTCAAGTAGTTAATAAGGTGTCAGAAGGTAGGTGATCCTAATAAGGCATGTCAGACAGATGGATGGCTTTGACAAATGGTTCTCTCGAGGCACCACTCCTATATTAACTACTTGGTGCATCAAAGATAGTGAGCTTCATTCTACATTTATGAGGCATGTAGCCTCAAATACTGGGAAGAATAGATTTCCTTTGTTAATACCCCAACACTCTTCTCTATGCCAATTCTTCCAACTTTCTCTTCTTGTCTTCTTCCTCTATCTTGTCAGACCTCTTCTCTTTTCGAGGTGATTGTAAGTGGTGCAGGTAGTACCGACCACTAGATAATATATTTTATATATTGAGAGTACAGTTAGGTTAGGTTAATTTTAGGGAAAACTATGTATAAATAAGAAGTCCAAACTAATAACAAGGGTCAACAAAATTAATGATTTTGCAGTCCAGCAAGTAATAGAAGATAGCTTTTCATTTTCAGTAGTGTTAGGAGCTCAATTCTCAGTAGTTCTTGATAGTTTAGAATGGTCCCTTGGAGCCATGGATGTATACACCAGTGATGCTGGAACACATTAAGTTAATGAAGAAGGAGGAACACCTTATGACTATTGGTTATGTGTTGTTCTGATTTTGGAGTTCACGAACATCTTTTGTGTTGTATGTTTCTAATATCCTTTTCTCTAGTGTTTTTTTAATATTAATGATCTCATTTCCTCTTGCTATTGAATATGTATGAATCGTTGGTTCTTTATGTATTCAGTATTTAGTGTATTTATTACATTGGAGCATTGTCGATATCTAAAATATGTTGTATAACTATAAGTAGAAGTAACAAAATCTAACTCTAGTTTATCTTTTGCAATTTATTTGGTGAAAATAACATGCTTGTAGGAAACCCCATCCTCATTGTTGAAATCCTTGAAAAAGATGAGTAAAACTAGTTATCCCCTTGAACAAACAGTCACCTGCTCAACTTAGCTCCCCCGCACTGTCAAGACCCAACACTCAGGTGCTTGAAGGCCTAGAGAATTCATTCTCCAGAGAACCTTTACAGGTGAAGTTGGCTGGTACCCTGGTACCTGGTGACAACTTATCACTGTAGGTAGAACCGGTCACAAAGACCCATCAACAGAAGCCTTAGTGCATTTTTAGGATCTTATGAAGATCTACCTATGTCTCATCATAAAAGATGAAAGCCTTATTGTCTAAATATAGAAGCTTATTTTGGAGAGCATGATGAACAAGATGTTTCTCCTTGACCAATGGATTCTTGGATACAAAGTAATTTTCTAATAACTAAGACTATTAAGGTTCAAGTGGATGCAAATGACTCTAAGAAGATGATAAAAAATGGGAATTGTTTGGATCAAGATGAACATGATCAGTTGGTTTCCCTTTTACTTGAATTTAAGGATATTTTTGCTTGGACATATTCGGATATGTCGGGTATAGATCCTAAGATTGTTACTCACAATATTATTCTCAAAGTAGAAAATCTGAAAGATGAATCTAGGAATTGCCTTATAAGTTAAGGCTAAAATTAAAAAATTATTGGTTGCTAGATTCATCCGCTCTATTGATTACTCAGATTGGATTTCAAATATTGTGGCTATTTCAAAAGGAGAAAATAAGATAAAAATGTGTACTGACTTCTGAGATTTAAATAAGGCATCCTTAAAAGATGATTTCTCATTACCTAATATTGACATGATTGTGGATTCAACAGCGGGTCATGCTCTATTATCTTTTATGGATGGCTTTTCAGGCTATAATCAAACCTTTATTCCTATCGAATATCAAATTAAGACCGCATTTATAACAGCTTGGGGAACATTGTGTTGGGTCATGATGCCTTTTGGATTAGTAAATGCAGGAGCAACTTATCAGCAAGCCAAGAATTTGATTTTTTATGATTACATTCATAAGATTCTTGAGGATTATTTGGATGGTATCTTGGAAAAATCTATATAAAGATGAGGTCATGTTAATATTTTACAACAAATATTTTAAATAATTAGAAGTTACAATATGAGATTGAATCCTAAGAAATGTGCCTTTGGAGTTGATTCTGGTAAATTATTGGGGTTTATAATCTCTAAGCGAGGCATAGAGGTAGATACTGAAAAGATTGATGCTATTGTTAATATACCTCCTCCTAAAAACATTTCTCAGTTACAAAGTTTACAAGGTAAAATTCAAGCTATTCATCGCTTTGTTTCCAACTTAGCTGATAGAACTGTTTCTTTTACTTCCTTTCTTACAAAGGACACCACTTTCTCTTGGAATAAGGAATGTAAACAATCCTTTGAGAAATTTAAGGAGTATCTTGCCAATCCTCTTATTTTTCAACCTACTCAATTTGATAAACCTTTTTATCTGTATACTTCAGCCACTTTGAATGAGGTAAGTGTGTTCTTGGCTCAGCATGATAGTGAAGGTAAGGAAAGACCTGTGAACTAAATTAGTCAGAATTTACTTGTTTACGAAACACGATATATATATTTGGTAAAACAATTCTTAGCTTTAGTTTATGCTTTTCAAAAACTCAAGCATTATCTATTAAATGTTGAAGTCAATGTGGTTGTTAAATTTGATCCTTTAAAACATCTTTTCTCAAAGGCTGATCTCTCTGGCCGTCTTGCAAAGTGGGTGATGTTACTTACAAAATTTGATCTTAATTTCATTTCTCAAAAGTCAATTAAAGGAAAAGCTTTAACAGATTATTTGAATGAAGCTCCTTGTCCTCATTCCAATACATGCTTAACTTCAATAGAATTCCCCATTGATAACATTCTAGCTATTAAACAAGATGATGTTTGGGAATTATAATTTTATGGATCTAGATGTAAGACAAGTTCTGGTGTTGGAATTATCTTGATCCCTCCTACAAAAAAACCAATCCCTATGTCATATTAATTGAATTTTCCTTTTACTAACAATATTGAGGAGTATGAAGCCCTTATAGCTGGTTTACGAGCAACTTCATCCCTTAACATTAAAAACATGGAAATTTATGGAGATTCACAATTGATTGTGGAATAGATTAAAGGAGGTTATTAGAATAAGAATGATAAAATGACACAATATAGAGATTTGGCTCTTGATATTCTTTCACAATTCTCTTCTTATACGATTCAAACTTTACCTAGGAAAGATAATCGACATGCAGACACCATGGCAAGCACAACTTCTTTGGTTTTGTAAAGGATAAGAAAATGGGTTGTGTTCATGTGTGTTGATTGATTGTTATATATATGTATATTGAATGTGATGATTTTTATGTGTAAGGAAGATAAGATGTTCCTTCTAACCTCAAATACACAAAGGAAGGATCCAAATTGATTAACCCCAAAGGAAGGATCAATGCATAAATGAATCGATCAATTGGAAGTGAGAATAAAAAGGAAGACCGTAGATTCTGTTTTATAGAAGAGAATGTGTGATAGATTTAGGAAGAATAAAAACATTAATTGAAATGAATTGAAGACAAGTACTAACCTTAAAATATTACAGATCTGAAGAATTCTATTTTTGGGTGTCTACACTGAGTTTCTGAATAATATGAAACTAGATCTGGAATAGAAATACAGAGACGAAGAAAACCCATAAATCTTTTTCTGACCTGGCTCAGTTCCAATTTTGACCCAAAAATAAATGTCACCTTTGACCCAAAATTTTTGATTCTGATTCAGAATCTCCGATTCTGACCCAAAATAAAATGTTGATTTTGATCCAGAATAGAATGTCAATTCTGACCCAAAATCTCTGACAGAAAATCTGTTTCCAGATCCTGATAGTTTGCCGAAAAGGGTATCTGAATCTACACTCCAACTCACTATTTCAAACTTGTCCTTGCAAGGAAAATGGTTTGTTTGTTACGGGAGGGGTTTGCCTTAGTCAAACCCTGATTTAGGAATTAACCTTGAAATGAATAATTGAAATAGAGAATGCTAGAAAGTAGTAGAAATAAATCTAATAATGAAGCTATGATATTCAATAGATATGCAATTGTATTTTGAATGTAAACAAGTATGTAAATATGAAAGCTTGGACTCAATATTAGAAACCATAAACCTCCATGATTGTATGCTTGGAATCCACCTTGAAGGGAGAATGAATAAATATTGAGGATGCACAAAGGATCTTGAAGGAAGATCACACCACCATGATGGATAGATCTAGGGTTTGAATGATGAATCTTGAATGCTTGAACCAAATCCCTTTAAAGGATTGAATGCTTTAATCCTTGATCTTCAATGGAGAACTTGAATGCTTGAGAGGGAGACTTGAAAACCTTGATTGAACTTTGAAATCTTGAGGACATGTAGATAAATTTCAAGCTTAGATTTCACTTATGTTTCACTTAGTTGATGGTTAGTGCTTAGATAAAATGAGAGCAGAAGGCTTCCTTAGATATGAATCTAGGGCACAATCTTCTAGAGAGGCCTAAATAGAAGAATTAAATTCCAATTAGACCTATACTCCTAGAAGAGGACCTATATTAAATATAATTTAAGAGTCGTTGCTTCAGAACCCAAAATAGCCGACCTGGAAGTGGGAAATGAACTTTAATGACCCTCAACAGTTGACAAACTTTCAAATTGGAAAGGGGGATATGGGTCAAAATTGAGGTTGACCTTGACCTAGGTCAAGGTCAAGGTCTAACTTGACCTAGGTAAAGGTTGAGGTAGACCTTGACTCAGGGAGTCAGAACCCTTAGAAAATGTGCCAGATGGAATAGATAGTGTCTGGAGAGGCCCAATCAGGGTCCTAACATGCACAAAAGTAGGAGAGGGTGTAGAAATGAGGGGATAATATGATGATTCTCAAAAACACCCCATAAGGAGGGCTAAACATTCTTAACATGGAAGTGCTTCCATTTTAAGATGATACAAGTTTGTCTTGAGAATAATGCTAAAGAATTTCAATTTGCTATACATACTCTTAAAAACCCTGCAATTTCCAATAAGGTTACCTTTGATTGTTTCAATTTGCATTTGGATGAATGGTATTCTCATATCTTTCATTTTTTGAAAGATGGTACTTTTCCTGAATCAACAACAAGGAACATGTGTAATCATATTAGGAAGCTTGCAACACATTATATCATTTTATGAGATACACTTTACAAATGCTCTTATGATGGTTCGCTATTAAGATGTCTTGGTAGAACCTAAATTCCAATAGCTTTGGCAGAAACTCATTATGGTTCTTATGGGGGACATTTTGGTGGAAAATCTTTAGTCAATAAACTTCTTAGAATGGGATATTATTGGAAAATAATGGAGCAATATTCTTTCATGTTTGTTAAGAATTGTCCTCAATGTCAGTAGCATAGTAATTTTATTCATGCTCCTTCTCATGAGCTTCATAATAAAGTTGCTCCATGGCCTTTTAGTATTTTGGGTTTTGATCTTATTGGAAAAATATCACCAGTTTCTTCTCAAGGACATACGTACATCCTGAAAGCTACAGATTACTTTACGAAGTGGGTGGATGTCCCTCTCCATTCAACTATTGTGGATGTTATTTTTGATTTCATTCTTAACAATATTATAACATGATTTGGTATTCCTTCGACGATAGTTTCGGATAATGGTACCTGTTTCAAGAATAAATAAGTCACAAAATTCTTGGAGAAATATTGAATTCAGTATAGATTTTTGACTCCCTATCATCCTCAATCTAATGGTCAAGCTGAAGCATCAAATAAAGTCATTGAACAAATTCTAAGGAAAATAGTTAATAAGCATGCAAAATATTGGCATACCCAACTTACCTATGCTTTATGGGCTTATAGGACTAGTGTTCATACTACCACAGGTACTTCTCCTTATAATATTGTCTATGGTACTGATGCTATTATGCCTTTGGAATTGGAAATACCTTCTTTACGTGTTTCATTTCATGGGATAATTGACAAAGACACATTTCGAGAACAACGATTACAAGAGTTAGAAATGTTGGATGAACAACAAATAAATGCTTTGGAATATATAAAGGATTATCATAAATCACTTTAGAAGAATTATAATAATAAGGTAATTGAACGATCATTTTCAGTGGGTGATTTAGTGCTATATGAGAATCAAAGAAATGTGAATCCTTTACCTGGTGAAAAAGGAAAGTCTAGCCCAAATTGGCTTGGACCTTTTGTTGTAATTGAGGACTTTGGTTCAGGTGCTTGCAAAATTGTTGATATGGATGGTGTACCTTTTAAGGAACCTATCAATATTATGCATCTAAAACATTATTATCCTTAGTACATCATTCTTTCCTTGTGTATTAATGTATTCCTTATAAAAATAGTTATGTTTATAGGTTATGTGATTTTAGCGGATTACATTTGAATACATTTATACACGTTCTTTCTTTCTATTAAGTTTTATTTTATTGGTGAAAATATAGTAATCAATCAAAGAACTAACTAGAAAAAAGATTTTTTCATCTATATATAATTTTTGTTCTTTTTTTGAGTTTGATACATATGTGGCACAATGCCCTATCTATCACTCTCTCTATTCCTATGCTTTGATGGTTGATGGCTCCCGGACCTCTCTGATCTATGATGTGAATATGAAGATATATGTATGGTATTCTGCAAGTGGCTCCTTGATATTCTCAAATCATATACACGTTCATGTGATCTCTGTAGGTCAGCCATCAGCCTCTCCTCTCTCTCTCTCTCTACATAGCCTCAGATCTCGTTGGACACAAGCAAAGATGTCTGCATGCCTGTAAGGATCTCTGTGACCAATGGGGAACTCTTTTTAGCTGGCTGCTAGTCAGTAGGACAAGCATCTACCCTTCAGGACCTCGGATACAAAGCTCCTCCACTTTGCTACGCTGGCTGCATAATTAAAATATATTTATCTTTCAGTACTTTTTCTTCAAAAAATTAAGTTACATATTTAAATAAAATACATGTTTTATACCTGGATCACCCTCTTGGGTATCACTAAAGGGTCTGGATGGTGGGGGCATGTAGTGACTACTCTCTCCATGCTCGCTACATCTAGGTCTTGGAGGTGGTGTCTCTGTATAGGCGCGTGAAGGTCGTCATGATCTTAGTGGTGTTGCATGAAAAAAATTCTTATCCACACTGGTACTATCATCTGGGGGAATCATGTATGCTCCCTCCTTTGATCTATCCTCCTCCATGGGATCTCCCTCAGAGGTGGCTCCTCCTTGTCTCTGTGATACTCCTCCTCCTCTAGTATGATACTATCTTGGTGTGTCCTCTTTGAAATGCTTGGATCACTTGTTGGATAGTCATCAGGGAATATGGGGTGGGTTCCCTGCAGACTCTAGTATCTGATGTAGTCCCTGCTAAAGCCTGAATAGGCCACATCGGGGGCTACCTTTATATACTCTCTCTCATCTATATCACTGTCTATGATGTTCACTGTCAATGGCCAGTATATAGCATTGGGTCTCTGATAGTATCTCGTCAGATGTGTATACCAAGGTACTACTCTGGGGACCCTTGTGTAAGAACAAACTGTCTCATCACTCTGTCATAATAGTACAAAATTACTATGTGACTAGAATGACCCTCTAGAATCTTATGCTTCTGTGAGTGTCTCATCTGATGTCATGTATCTAGCCACTCTATCATGCGACATTATGGTCTGCATATCACATCTATGTCTAGTATATGGTCTAGACGTACCCTCCAATGGAGGATATCTCAGGGCTGCCATAGATCTCTTAGTGGATAAGCAAAGGATCTAGGTGTGCCTGCATATACCATCACAGGAACACCCTATGGTCGCATACATGTGAAATGCTTGAACAACCAAATCTGTAATAGTGTGCATATCGTGAGACTCTCTCACTTATATCTCACCAACTGACATAAATCAGGATATAGATGGGCTAGCATGCTATGGCCCCATGCGAAGATGGTCCTATCACTCTCCATCCTACATACGAGATGGGTAAAAGGTGCTGAAAAGATTGTACCCTTTGTGTTGGGCACTACAACCAAATAAGGTATACACAACATAACCCTCCGTACCAAAGGTTTTGGACCTCCCAGTATGGCTGATAGGGTGACATGGTCTACTTGGGTTTTCATTTGTGGAACATATCCTAGGCAATACTCTGCATCTGCATGAATATTTTTAGAACCCTGCTGTACTCTCGATCTGACGGGCTCACCTCAAACTAGAAGTTGTAGGATCCTGTATACATCCTCCAGTGTTAGTGTGATCTCTCTTAAGGGAAGATGAAAGGAAAATGTGTCCTAATCCCACCTCTCTATAAGAGCCAATACCATGGCTCAGTGGAATCTCATCTATGGTAGGACTGTTACCCACTAGAGTCCTACATCTCTCAGCAGTTGTGTTTCATCCTCATTTAGCTCGGACAAATTCTCTCTGATCAGTAGTAGTGTCCCTCCAAAGGGGTTGTCTAGGAGACGAATTAGGTCCTGTAAGCACAAAAAAACATCATATCAAAACTATAGAACCACTAAACTATATATCCAACTTGACTAGGTTAAGGTCGAGGTCGACCTTCCTAGGTTGAGGTCGACCTTCCTAGGTCAAGGTCAACCTTCCTAGGTCGGGGTCAAACTCACTTTAGAAAGGGGGTAGACCTTCCTAGTTTGTGTTGACCTTAAAGGGTCAGCGTCAACCTTGCCTATAAAAACAATAATTTAAGATTACAAATATAAAAAAAATGAACTTACCTCAGGAAGCGGTTGTCCTGCGACCAGGCACTATCTCAAGAGCTCCATTTGTGTTGCTCGAAGTTCTTCTCTGACCAACATCATTATTTCTCTCCTAAACTCTATAAATGGTAAGAATAAGGAGGTATGTGATCTATTCCCTTATTTATAGATATAAATTAGGGTTTTTATTAGGGTTTATTTAGATTAAATTCGAATTTCCCTTCATATGCTTTTAGATAGACATTCACTCTTTTCATCATAACTTGAGTTCTGTAGCTCCATTTTCAGTATCGTCTAAGGTGTTGGAATCATGATTCAGATACCTAACTCCTTGAATCACTTTAGGAAAGTTAGGAATCATTATAACTAGTTTAGGAAAATATTTTTCAACAAATTGCATATCCAGTGTATAGGGCTATCCTTATCACCCTATTTTACCCTTCCAAAGTAGTTAGCCAAAATAAGGGGGGAGCATAAGGGGATCTATGCAATTATCAATTTAATATTAGTAAGCCTTAGGTGGTTTATATATTTCATTAACCTTGTGTGCTGCAGGTTGCGGGTACTAACAATTTCTTGCAGGGTCTCTACATTGAGGACTTGGCTATATCCTTTTTATTTATTATGATGCTTTCTTACTTTAGATTGCATATTCACATAGTGTCATATATAATATAAAGTGGGGCTAAATGTATCATCTTAAAATGGAAGCACTTCCATATTGGTAGGTTTAGAACCCTCATTTAGTGTGTTTACATGATAGATTTGCATTTAGGATGCATCTACACTTGGTAATTCTTCATTTCTCGATGAAATTAGGGTTAGGATCCTAGGGTTTCTCCTTGATTTCCTTCTTTTTGGCTCTTTTTTATATGTAGGAACTATGTACTAGTCCTTATAGCCTTCATCACATCTCTTTTAGGCCCCTGTGCCCTTTTCCAACATTATATTCTATTTTCCCATCATCCTAGGTCTCTGGTTGACCTAGAGACTTCACTGGCACTCTAAGTTGACTAGCCTAAAACCTCAAGTTTAGGTTGATTTCAACCTTGACCTAGGTCAAGGTCGAGGTTGACCTTAACATTTGTTGGGTTTTGGTTCCTGCTTTCAAAATTGGATCATAGTGGGGCCCTAAATTCAAAATTGGCCCCTAGATCCGAATGCGGAAGGGTTTTTATTCAAAATATAATTAATGCATTTCCTCCTTTGTTGGTTATTGTGATTGGACCATAATTCAAGGTAAAATTTGAATTAGGGGCCCTCAAATTTACCTAGGAGGCTTACCTTGAAATATCTATATAAGCACTCTCTTTTGCCTTCATTTGAGATACATATGCAAAAAAAAGAGAGGAGATCATGACATGAGATAATGATATGACATGATGATGATATGAGATGATGATGCAATAATGCAAGAGGATGATATAAAAGGAAAATATATAATGATACCTTGATGCAAGCAAGCATTTTTTGGACATTCATTTGAGCAAGAAAGATTCCTTCAATCCTTCCTTCTTCTTTGATCTACTCTTTTCAACATTAAAGCATTCAAAATATACAATCATGGGGTAGCAACTACGGATTGTAAGTTTAGTAGGAGTACTTTAGCCTTGGGGGCTTGGTATGCTTTCTTTATAATATTCAAATCTATGCATTTCTCGCTCATTTCAATTCATGGTAGGGTTTCTATCTAGAGGATTAGATCTTGGCTTTGCACATTCAAAGCTCTTCCTATGAGAAAAACACACACATATTCTATTACATTTGGCTATTTGTGGAGGTGGAGATCACCAAAATGGGGATTTGACTAAGGAAAAACCCTATATAGCCACCCCAAAACACCATTTTTAGATATCTACAGTTGCTTTTTTGGGAGTTGCAAAGAAGATTTAGATACCCTTTTCGGAAAACTTTCAAGATCTGTGAACAAAATTTCCATCAGAGAAGCATAGGTTAAGGTCAACATAAAGGGGTCAAGGTCAACCCATATTTGGGTCAAGGTAAAACTTGCTCAGAAAAGAAACAGATTTCTAGGTTTTCTCCGTCTCTATGTTTCTTTTCCAAATCTGGTTGTAGAATTTCCAGAAACTCAGTACAGACACCCAAAAATAGCAATCTCCAGATCTGCTATGTTATGAGGTATGTATGTCATTTCCATATTTATATTCCTTACCATTACAATTAAATGTATGTGGTTGATAGTGGCATAGGATCTCATATATGCACAATCCCCCATTGTTCTAAACCCTATCTATCCATCCATATTTTCCACCTTACACTGAGTAAACCAGTAGTTACATAAAAGTTTGAAATGACACATCAATCTAGGTAACAAATTTTTTCCAAGCTGGATAATGGTTTACAATGATCAAGGAGCATATTAATTACAAATGCAATCATTAATTGTTTATGTTTCATATGTATAGATGATGAAGGTAGATTTTGTACATCATTGATCTTAGGTTTTCTAAGATATTTTAAAACCCTAATTAGGTCAAGAGGTTTGATATATGTAATTTTTGCAAGTATGATGATTTAATTATGATGAAGTAGCTTCCACACCAAGGACATCAGAAGATCGGACAAGGGTTTTAGTACAAGGATTTCATTGAAGCGTTCAGTTTTTAGAACATAGACAAGGCTACCAAATAGTACATAAGGTATTATCAGTCACAACAAGGTGATAAGTTTATTGTACTTAAAGGATCTTTTATCCACAATATTCAGATTGTATTTGTTCATATCACAATTTTGTTACTCTCTAACAATTGTAACAGACCCCAAAATATCTTAACAGAGTAGACTTAAAAGTCTTTGCCTAAATATATTAACAAAGTACACACATACATTGTGTTACAAAACCTCACATTAGGTAGATCTAATCAATCTTATTGTTACTCCTAACAGGGTAAGGTCACTAGAAGTAATCAATCTTTGTAAGCTCTAATAGGCTACTTTATAACTGTAGTAGTGAAGCTTTGTGGGTCTCATCTCCACCACATTTTTTACCTTCTAATAGGGGTTTTCTATGATACCAAAATACATGTATTATGTGTACTTAAGTTTCATTAATGTTTTATTGTTTTGATTACATGCATTTACATTTCAACAATGACATTACATGTATGGTGAAAGCAAACTACACAGTTGGTTATTATAGTTTATGATTACAAAGATTTGTTTGAAAAGTTTGTAAGGGTACTGATTCACCCCTCCCCTCTTAGTACACACCTTTCTATCATTCCAACAATTGGCATCAGAGCTAGTTCTCTTATTTAGAAATTTTAATCAATGAAGAGAAAATATCTTACAATGGAAAGGTATACACTTGACAAAACTATTGAGAATCAAAAATTGTAGTTGTAGATCTACATTGAACAATATAAAGAAGCCAAGGAAAAACTAAAGGAGATTTTGGTTAAGAGAAAAGATATGGCATCTCCCTGCAATGAGACTGATTATCAGGAAGAAGAGATACATGATCCATTTGATACATCTGGATCTGAATCTAGTAGCATATCTGGTGCATCTGAAGGAATCATATCAAAACTATCTGAAAGCAATCAACAACTTACTGAATAAGTGAAAGCACTGCAGATTGGTTAAGATACACACATGGTTAGAATGGTTGAAGTCTTGAATGATGAAAACAAAGATGAACAAGAAAGAAAAAAGGTTGTTGATGACAAAAGACAAATGACTGAAAAGCTACATGAAAAAGAATTTGAAATAATGAGGCTTACCAAACATTACTTTGAGATCACCAATTAGATGGTTGCTATGAGTCATGAGGCCAACTGAGTGAATATTGAACTTGCTAGAAAATTGGAAGCTATTGGTGAATTAAAAGAAGATATGAAAAACTGAGAAATGAAGTGAATATTCTACAACAACATAATGAGGTGATTAAGAGATCTGAAGAAAGTACTAAGAGGATGGATGCATTTATGAACAATCGAAGGAGACTTAACAACAATACCGGTTTAGGGTATACTGAGCATGGAGACTCATCAAATCAAGTTGAACAAAGGAATTTATACACAAATCTGAAGCCTAACAAGCCCTCATGCCATCATTGTGGAAAAACAGGCCACACATCTGTTTGCAGAAGAAAAGCAAAAGGTATTTCTAGAAACTCTCCTAAATTCAATGATAATTTATATAACTGTAAAAAGCATGGATATCAAGCACATGAATGCAGATCTAAGATGAATAAACCACATAAGAAACCCTACATAGAAAAATATTATTGCACTTGCAAGATGCATGGTCGCACATCACAAGCATGCAAGACTAATATGAAGCAAATCTAGAAACCAAAAGGACAAGAGAAAGCTTTTCAACTGATAAGACAAGGTAATGAATATTCTTGTGATTATAGCACTTGGGATAGTTGCACAACATGTGATAGGTATGGACACATTGCAGCTAACTGTATGAGACAATGGATAACTAAATCTATAAATTGGTCAAACTCTGGAATGGCATGCACACACTATCAAAAAGTCGGTCACAATCAAAGAAATCAGGTGGATAAGTAATACTATGTGGAGGAGAGCATCAAATAACAATGCTAGGCCAAGCACAATAGTCAGTGAAACCTCATCTGATGGATTAGGTGATTCCACCACCTCCACGTAAGAAATATAAGCAGGCATGGAGCTATGTTTTGTAAATTTATATCTTACATTAGTTCCTTATATTCATTGTACAAATGCCAAATCAACATGAATTAAGATGCACTATGGTATTATTATTTTAATAACTTTGAACTAGTTGAATCGGTTAATCTGTACTGACCAAGAAATTCTAGTTGGTGAACATGTGAGAGACAACCGAGTTGCTGAGTCAATCAAGCATTTTTTGTACTCACCAAGCTAAGGTATCTTTAGTGTCAACCAAGTGATTTTTTTGTCAACCAAGTGGTTGTTGATGAGCATTTATTGCACTGACTAAAGCATTTTGGTATAAATTTGAGGGAAGTGAACTCATTTGTTCACACAATGATCAAAGAGAAGAGCATAGAGATTAAGACCGAATTCACAGTGGAGCATTTAATAGAGATTCAAAGATTATTTCAAGCAATTGAAGGTTATATCAAGTAAGAATTTGCACTTACCAAGCTGCCAGAGTTTTTCATTGGAATCCCTAATTTTCAAAACACAACATGGCGTCTTCGTCTCGAACCATGAAATCAAAGAATGAAAAGAGCAAGAAGGTAATTTTGATCAAGAAATTGACATGCACAGAGCCCAACTACAAATTTCATCTAGAGGTTGTTTCTCAACCCGACAATAAAGGCATGTTGTCTATGATACCTCCTAGGGTTCTCTTGGTTCAAGACGTGAGAGCATTCATTCATTACAAAATTGGTGAAATAGGTGATTTTGAGCTCATTGTGACATTTCAGGAGCTTAGTACTAATGAGAAATTGAAGGACGATCACAAGCACCTGGAAATAAAAGGGTCTACTAATGACCTACATTTCTCAAAGGAATTTATACAAAGTGGATACACATTGTATTGAGCCAAGTACACAATGGGAAACTATGGTTGGATGAACTGGAGAATATCAGTAAAGATGTTATACATGCAGTAATTGGGTATCCAACAACCGACAAAAAAAAATCCCTAAGGCACCCACCCAAATAGAAATTGAGAAGCTAATAGGAGTTGAGTGGGATGGTAGAGGTCTAAGGATCAACACCACCAGCGATCCTGGATTAATATTTGGTGCACATGTTATTGCATACAAAATAGTTCAATCAAGAAGACCTAATAACATTGCATGTGGAACATTCGATCTCGTATACAAAATAGTGAAAAAGGGTTTGCATATCAACCTAGCTGAGTTATTGCAAAGGCAACTGGAAGAAAACATGAGGACAATTAGATCAGCAAGATCAAATACATGTAAGTTTGGTTCTCTTTTGATGTGTACATTTTTCTATCTACAAAAATTCTTTCCCTCCGTCGGTCATGTAACTTGAGAGACCAACCGACCAATCACTGTGCAAGTTGGTGAACTCATTAGGAGTCTAGGAGAACATTTTGATCCTATTATGAATGAGTATTTTATGAATTTCGAAGAGAGAATGGAGAAAAGAACAAGAATACCAATCCAGTTGGTAGAAAAGTATAAAGAAGATATATGTTTTGTAGTTGACACCGACACAACTCTCATGAAAGTAGTACAACCTAGGATAGCATGGCTACCTCCTATGGATTATGAAATTGACATAAATTTATCTTTTGAGGCTATAGAGGAATTTCTTAATGAACCTTTTGACAAATATGTCATGAGATTTGGCACATATGATGAAGCTAAAATAAGAATACAGATTGGAATACAAGTAGAGAAAATGGGAAGAAAGAAGACTAAGATTGCCAAGACATTGAAAAGGAAATTTTTTATCACTAATGAAGAACTTGACAGATCTGTTGATGACACTGAGGAGAAAACTACAATCGATGAAGGAGAAGCAAAGGATACTGAGACTACCGAGTGAGATGAATCTACACATGACATACAAGAAGAAGCACGTAAGGATAAGAAGGGAAAAGGTATAAAAGCTGAGACTCCACCGAGGACAAAAAAAAGATCAGTGACAACACATTTTCCACCTTTGAAGAAAGGCATTTCTAAAATCACTAGATCCTCACTAATATATACTTATCAGATGAGGAAGTCTAAGGCTACCACCAAGATCCAACCACCGAGACAAAGGAAAATGTATGTTAGAGAAAAAGATGAAAAAGATGAATCTGATGATAACATTGATCAATTCAAGGTTGTAAGTAATAAGGTACCATAGACTATTGATGCAGTAGCATAAGTAATAAGGATGACCGGAAGGTTAGGACATCCGAAGCTACAAAATTATGAAAACTTGGAAACCAAGAATAAGGATAAATTGGAAGATGCAATTATAGGTATGATGATTACTTTTAGAAAAGTTCCTGTAGAATTTTCTACAGACATACCACAAGAACTTTATGACAAGATATCAGCTAGATGGACTTATGCATTGATGACAGAGAAATAGATGAGAGAGGCATCACTCACTATACTTAAGGAAGAATACATAGTTAAATAGATTGATGACACAATGATAAAGTACAAAAAACAATTTCCAAAGAAATCCAGAGCCTTCAATATAATTTAAGGGAAAATGAAAGAGGTTGATGAAGAGAGTACTATGACTTGGAAAAATCTATTAAGTCCAACCGAGAAAATAGAGGACATTGTATCCAGAGTCGATACTAAGGGACATTGACCGAGTACCAAGACAAATAATGTTGAAGATGCAACTGTTGATAATATCTTGGATGGTATTCCTGAGCTAATCACAAATCTTGGACATGCAGAGATTACAATAGATGACATAACTGGATGAGAACCTGATGACAAAGCAAATGAAGATAAAGTAATATCTAGAGCTATCAAGAACCTTGAAGGAAAAGATAAAACTAAGGTCTCCTAAGCTATTGTACCAGGTAATCTACCCATACTGACTATAGTGGCAATTGATATTGAAATTGAAGCATCAAAGGTTACACCCAAACAAGTCATCGATACACAAGAAGACAAGGGTGAAGAAAGTAAAGAGACTAAACAAAGTGGAGATTCACAACAGTGTGATGAACCAAAACATACAATTGATGCAATAGAAAAGGCTGAAGGAAACACAGAGACAATGGTGGACACTTCTAATAATAACACAAGGTTCATAACTGAGCCATTAAAATAAGACAACACACCCACCGAGCCACCAAAGCCAAATACCGAGCACAAGGCTCAAATTTTATTGATACAATCTCCTACCTCTAGTTCACATGAGAAGAAGAAGAAGAAAAGAAAGCAAGGGAGAAAGGGTAATGTCACACTTGATAAAATCATTGACATACCTGAATGTGACCAGAGGACACTTGATCCTGAATCACTTAAGAAATATGGAGAACTATGCACCTGAAAAGTAGGACAAGAACAACGGAGGTTAGAACACAAGAAATCACAGGTGTTAGAAGAAGCTAGGGAGATATTAATGCAAGTTTATTGATAAAAACATTGATTAATCTTCCCCAATAATCGATCAAATCACAGTGCTTACCGAGACAATCAATGACCCTAACCACAATGGTGAGCAACTGGTAGAAGAAAGAGCAGAAAAGAAGATTCAGTACAAGCTTACTGAAAAGATTAGCCAAGCAGTGGAAGTTAATAAGGTAACACTCTCAGAATCTGTAACAACATTAGAACTATTATTACTCAAGCCATTACAATTCTGTAGAAGTTATGTACATTAGATCACTTCACTACCAAGATTAGTGAAAAGCTAAAGAAATTAGATAATGATCTAAAAGATAGTGCAAATCATCTCACAACAGAGAAACATAATTCTCAAGTGCATTATTCCAAGGTTATTCACACATAGTGGTTGAGACTGGGTATGTGCAAAATCATGGTATACCAAGCTATGGCCTTAAGTGACAATGAAAATTCAGAAAATCAGGGTTGGTCAACTTGACGTAAAAAGTTGAACATGTTGGAGATTTGATTCTGAACAGTTGATTGATTGTATGTTTGTCATTGATGACAACATATAATACACAGTAGTAAATTTGTGTGTACTTATCAATATGATGACATGAAGACCAGCGTGGATAGATACATGTTGTTGACATGTTTACTATGCTATGTTCATACACACAGACCTAGATATTATGTTTCAGTAAAGATATGTAATTCTGTTATTGATGGTTACAGTTATGTAGGAATAACGGTTTAAGGTCGACATATGTAACATGTTGATCGAGCTGCGCCTATCTTTAGGATATGCGTGTGTATATTCATGATGAGTTATGATTTGTTGATATTAATCTAAACACGCCAAACATATTTCAAGAAGATTGCAAAGTTATGATTAATTTGGTGAAGCCGACTTAGTGAAGTGACGCGTCTGTTCAGCAGTGACTTGCGCGGTTGTAATTGTACTTGCGTGATTAGTAGAGCCGACAAGGATGTTATGAAGAGTCATCCTATAGGTCTCATGATCTCATACTTGGTGTATGTACTTATAGAAGGTCATTTGTGATAAGAAGAGTTGCGAAAGCCAGAGATTGACAAGAAGAGCAGAGTGTTGATGCAGCAGAGCTATATTTATCATATGTTGATAATATATATTTTTATGTTGAAGCATTCAGAATACAGATTAGATTTTTATATTTCTTTACAAGAGGTTAAAGCATCGGCGCATAAAAGGAATTAATCAGACAAGCAGTGTCACAAACAACAGTTCATCTTGTTGATATAGTGTGTATCAAATAACCAGAAGGTTGTAGCCTTCACCGCTTGGATAGTGAGTCCTCCACCCCTAATAGGGTTATTGTAAAAGACTCCTAACAAGGTCCGACCCTTAACCAGGTCACTATACTACTGCATTGTAATGTACAACTCCTAACAGGGTTGGAAGATCTTTTAACAGGGATCACTATAAACAGTATAGTTCTTTGTGGGTACTAATTCCCACTGGGGTTTTTACCATTTGGTTTCCCCGTAACCAAATTGATGTGTTGTTTAAAGTGTTATCTGTATGTGCATTTAATTTCTATCAATCTGGATTAATAAGTATAAGATAAAGATTTAAAGTTGTAGATAACCGATTCACCCCCCCTCTCAGTTATCTCTGAAGTATTCTAACAATTGGTATCAGAGCCAAGTGCCTTGGAGAGAAATCCTAATAGCTTAAGGTAGATTAGATGGTATACTTCAGAAAAGAGTGCCCTAAGTTCAATGGAGAGAACTATCTGGATTGGAAGAACAAAATGATAACACATCTACAGTACATTGCATTTGAGATCTTTGAACTTGATACACAAGAAGTTGTAATCCCATCTCTGAAAGACCTTGCAAAGGATGATGCTACTAGAAGAAAAAAGGAAACATTTACCAATAATGCAATTGCCAAAGAATCCCTAATCAGCGCCTTATCTGACAGTGAATTTTCAAAAATCAAGAAAATTGACAAAACACATATCATATGGAAGTATTTAGAAGAGATGTTTGAAGGAGATGTTCAAGAAAAGAATGCATGCAGGAAGACATGGAAGAAGAAATACAATAGCCTTGAGATGTTACGTAAAGAGAACATTAGAGCTTATAATAAGAGGATAAATGAAGCAGTATCTGGAATCAGAAACAATGGAGGAGAAATATCAGAAGAAGACATAATGGATAAGTTGTTAACTACTTTGACATCATACTATGAAAACAAGATCATTATTCTAGAGGAAACAATGCAATTCTCACAAGACTTCAAGAGAGAGACTTTGATCAGAAAAATCTCTGCATTTGAGATATCAAGATTGAAGACTGAACCTAAGAATGAAACAGCCTTCAAAGCTTCAATTCATGGTAAGAAATCCTCACACATCTCTAGTCATAATGAAAATAAAGAAACTGATGAAGAGCTAGAAGAGATAATTGCCATGATTGCTAAAAGAGAAAAGAAGGGAAAAGGAAAATATGAAGGACAGCTCCCATTCAAGTGTTTTTCATGTAATAAGATTGGTCACTTTGCATCTAAGTGTCCCACAAGAGTAAAGAAGTTTAGATCTGATTACAAACCTAAATATAGGAAGGAATGTTACCATGCTAAAGAAGGTGTAACTGATGAAGATTCAGGAGAAGATGAAATTAGATTCATTGCCCTCAAAGACATGGAAAGGTTGCTCAAAGATATAGACACTACAGACAAAGAAGAAGAACAAGAATTAGCCTTAATTTCCAAAGCAGATATCAGAACTGATTGGATCATTGGCAGTGGATGCTCACATCACATGACAGGTGATAAAGACAGATTTGTTCATCTAGACAAATACAAAGGTGGTATGGTTAGATTTGGAGATAACACTCCTAAACCTATCATAGGCATAGGTTCCATCACCTTGGATGGAAATAATAAGACAAATGATGTTCTATATGTTGATGGATTACATCATAACTTGCTGAGTGTTGGACAACTACTTGACAAAGGCTATCATTTGGAGTTCAAAGACAACAAGTGCATCATTAGCAACAAGGATG
>MU223057.1:1230480-1258305 GCA_018584345.1 Thuja plicata | reverse complement strand
TCTATTTCATCAAGATCATCTTCTTCACTTTCACTATCACTATCTTTTCTCATAGTGTTTTTGTGACTTGATTTACTTATTCTCATAGAAGTTTTAAATGTAGACTCTATGTTTGGTAAGACACTATAATCAAAGTTATTCATCTCAAATGAAATCAGTCTTCCAATTAAAATGTCTAGAGTAACATTTCTATTTTCTACTTCTCTCATTTCTTGAATGTCAAATACTCTAATAGCATAAGTAGGTAGTAAGGTTCTTAGAATTTTACTTACCACTGTATCTTCTTCTAGTACACCTCCAACTCCTCGGATAGCATTGACTACCTCTTTAATTCTTGTGCTGTACTGAGTGATGTTTTCTCCTTCTTTCATTTTGAGATCATCAAGCTTTCCTCTAAGGCTTTCTTCCTTGGCTCTCAAAACATTTTTGTCACCACCATTTACAAGCTTCAATCTGTCCTACATCTACTTTGCAGATTTTCATTCTTTGACATCTTCAAATTCAGCATCAGAGAGTGAGGAAGGAAGCTCTATCATCATGCCATTATGTTCATGCTTCTCTCTCATTTGTTCAACTATTGGTGCTCCTGTGGGAAACACATATTTAGTTTCAAGGAATTGAGCAACATCATTACCAATACTTGATAAGAGGAGTCTTATCCTGCTTTTCCATGAATCAAAATTATCTTTGTTTAACTTGGGCACATCTCGTCTGTTCATCTTGTGATCTTTGACTTAGGTCTTGAAACCTTCCTTCTAAGCACACAGGCTCTGATGCCAATTGTTAGTAATAACTGTGCGGGGGGGGGGATGAATCAATGGCCTCAAAAACTTATCCTTAATCTAACCACCAATCAAATAAACCTCAGATTATTATATCCCTACAAGATGCATGCCATGAAATACTTATAATGATTAACTTTCTGTTGGTTTTCCTTGTCTGTCCTTATTCTCCTTGATTACCAATAAGCAGTATAACTATTTACCGAAATACAATAAATATGCAGAGTATACCAATAAATCTAGAAATGCATATGTGAAATGTAAAATAGCAAAGTAATAAACCATACACACATAACACATGAATTTTAACGTGGAAACCCTGTTAAGAGAAAAAACCACTGGGACAGGTACCCCAAATGGTCACTCTTCTAAAGTGAGCCCTGTTAAGAGCCAACCCTGTTAAAGGTTACAAACACAATGTTAGGTGTGACCTTGTTAGAGGATTTTACACATATAGGTTGTCACTTAGTATTAGACATCTAATGCTGCCATCCTTGAATCAGCCCCTCTCTTAGAATTTCAATAGGCATCGGGCATATCCAATGCTACTTTCATGAATCAACCTTTTTGGCACTCCTTGGGATGTATCTCAATATATAGAAGATTGTTAAGTCATGCTCTGTTAAGAGACTTGATGCTTCAATGGTTAAACTGAAACAAAATAACCTATTTCTAATGCAACTTGAATTGTAGATTTTTAGATTTATTTAAGTACATTACCTCTCTGATCAATGTATCAATTCAATTCTTTTGTGCTCCATACTTTCTTCTTTGTGATGTTGTGTTCACTGTTCGTCGGTGTCTGTAGAATTCCTTAGCTCTCCTTTAGCTTGATTGATTAGTACTGCATGAAGTTCTTCTTCATCAGTTTCTCTTCAGCATCCTCTTTCTATTCACTCCCCTTAATCCCTTTTCATGTGATATAGAAATGAATTAAGCTTGTCTCTTATATAGACATAATATTCATTGATTCTTGATTCTTGATTATTGGCGTGAAAAACAATCCAGCCAATCTGATTTAAAGCATAACTCTAGATTTATCTCGTAGTTAGCTTCTTGCCAACTGTACAAATCTTCTTTAAATAAATTACTTAACTCTGGTCGAATAAAACAAAGAAAACAACTAGTTAAGTCTATCTTTAGCTCTTGCCAACTAGATATTTTATCATTTTCTGAACTCTCTATTTCGTCAGTCAACTCTTCAGTTAGTCGTCGGTTACAACTACTAGTTCCATCGGTGTGACTCTAGTTAGCTTCAGGATCTCCGTCTGTCGGGCATCCTGTGGTTTTGCTTCATCGGGAAACACTGTCTTCTGCTCGTCGGGTATCACTGTGACTTTTCTTCTTTGCCTTTACCGATGGTGTGCACTCCATTAGTGTTATTTGTCACTTAGTGAATACTTGATTTTTATGCATTGTTGAAAGCATAACCTTTGTTCCATTTGATTCTTTGAAGTCTTCGGCATTTTATACATGACCGTACAGATGATATCAATTTGACATCAATGACAATACAAACCATTAACTGATTTAATGCCTTGCATTATCTTCAAATTAACATTATCAAACATTTAATAAGTTACATGTCATCAAATCCATGTGTCAAATGTGTATATGGTTTATTTCTTTGATGTTTTTCTTTACACATTACTAAAACAGGATTGGTCGATAGACACTAAGTTTAATTGCTTCTATTCGGTAAAGGCTAGAAACAAATAAACAATATATTCATTGAGCAGTATATATTTTCTAGACTTACATAAGGAATACATCTTGTAGGAATGAATGATAGCTGAAGGTATTATATTTTGGATATAAGTTTTGGTTGGATTATTGGAATTATTGTTGAGGCCACTGATTCACCGCCCCTCTCAGTTATTCTAACAATTGGTATCAGAGCTTTGGTGCTTGGAAGAGAGTTTCAAGACTCAAGCTAAAGATCACAAGATGAGTAAAAGGGATGTGCCCAAGTTGAACAAAGACAACTTTGCATCATGACAAATCAAGATAAGACTCCACCTATTAGGTATTGGAAATGATGTCACACAATACTTGGATACTGAATATGCTGCACCGACAGGACCTCTGAATGTTGATCAATTGAGAGACAAACATGAAAACAATTATATGATGGTAGAACTTGCTTCTTCACTATCTGATGCTGAATTTGAAGATGACAAATCATGCACCACTACAAAGAAAATGTGGGACAAACTCAAGCTAGTACATGGAGGAGATAAAAATATGATGAGAGCTAAAGATGAAATCCTAAGAGGAAAGTTTGATGACCTAAGTATTAAAGAAGGAGAAAACATCACTTAGTACAGTAGCAGAATCAAAGAAGTTGTTAATGCTATCCAAGGAGTAGGAGGTTTAATTGATGAAGAAACAGTGGTAAGTAAAATTCTAAGAACCTTACTGCTTGTTTATGCAATTAGAGTATTTTCTACTCAAGAAATGAGAGGAGTAGAAAATAACAATGTTACTCTTCATAGTTTGATTGGTAGACTTATTTCATTTGAGATTAATAACTATGACAACAATGTCTTACCAAATATTGAGTCTGCATTCAAATCTTTTATGAAAATAAGTAAATCAATTCATAAACACACTATGAGAAATGATAGTGAAAGTGATAGTGATGAACAAGAACTTGATGAAATTGAAGCACTAATGGCTAAAAGATTGCAAAGAGGCAAAGGTAGATACAAAGGCAAATTACCATTGGTCTATTTTAATTGTAAATAAATTGGACACTTTGCTGTTAGATGCCCTAACAAGAGAAAAGATGAAAGAAACAATGACAGATCTTATGAAAAGAAGTTTGACAAAAGTGATGACCGAGATTACAGAAGCAACCCACACTCTGAAAAAAGAGATAACTGAGATACAAGGACAAAGGAAAGAAGGCTTGTTACCTGGTTGAGAACAAAGATAAAAATACTAACACCAAATCTGATGAAGATGTTGAGGCAGTATTTGTTGCTATGAAGGATGATTCAGACGAAGAAGAAAGGTATGTTGAAACTGCACTCATATCTAAAGTTAGTATGAATGTTGTATGGATTAGTGATAGTGGTTGTACTCACCACATGACTAGAGATAAGAAAAATCTTGAAACTTTTGAATACTATAATAGTGGATTAGTTAGGATGGGTAATGACTCACCTTGTCTAGTTGAAGGAAAATGAACCATCATGTTGAAAAATATGATCAGATGTGAAAATGCATATTGGTTGAAAGGACTTAACTATAATATATTGAGTTCAAAGATGAACAACACAGGTCACCGAGTTGCATTTGAGAACAAAAAGGAAAAGATCTATAATGGAACAAGAAGGTTGATCGGTTCTGGTGAACAAACAAAAGGTAACCTATTCTATCTTGATAATATTGAGACCACTTATTTATTGGCTAGAAATGAAGACATTTGGTTGTGGAATAAAAGGTTATGTCATGTGAATTTCGACAAATTGGCTAGGATAAGAAAGAAAAGAAAAGTAAGAGGCTTACTGAGCATGTCAAAACCCGACCATGTCATGTGCAAGAATTGTCAAAAAGCTAAAATGACAAAGTCTAGTCTCAAGAGAAAAATCTACACATATAATGATATTCTAGAGTTAGTCCATACTGACTTATGTGGACCAATGAGAACACATAGCTATTACGGTGATAGATACTTCATTCTATTTGTTGATGATTATTCTAGAATGATGACTATTATGTTCTTAAAAGAGAAATTAGAAGCATTTAAGATGTTTAAATGGTATAAATCTATAGTAGAAAAGAAAAGTGGAAAGGAACTAAAATGTTTAAGATCAGATAGAGGAGGAGAATTTATTTCTGATGAATTCAATAACTTTTGTAATGAGCATAGAATTACAAGACAGGTTTCTGCACTGAGAACACCACAACAAAATGGGATTGCTGAAAAAAGGAATAGATCAATTGTTGATTGTGCCAGAACACCGATGATTGAAAAAGGGATCACACAAACATTCTGGAGAGAAGCTATAAGTACTGTTGTCTATACACTAAACTAAGTTCAATTGAAGAAAGACACTAATAAGACACCTTATGAGATATAGTATGGATACACACCAAATGTGAGTTACTTTAGAATTTTTGGAAGTCAATGTTATATATTGAAAGATGATAGAAATGGGAAACTTGACTCTACAAGTGATTAAGGAATATTTCTAGGATATTCTACCAAAATAAAAGCTTATAAATGTCTTAACAAAACCTCTAACAAAATCATTGAAAGTGCAAATATTAAAGTGGATGAATTTGCTGAGGGGTAAAAGCACAAAGCTATGTCACGTTTCAAGACCACTTATCAGCATAGCTAAATTTGAGTATTTCTAAATAAAAATTAATTTTCTTTAAACATATGGTCTAGCTAGATTCATTCAAGCTAAGCTAGATAAGTGGTTAAAATTTTCCAATTAGAAATGTTTATTAAATGCATGTTTTATACCAATTACCAAAGAAATAAAATTATTTCAAAAAATCGATGTTTCAATAATTACTACTCTTTTTAATGATATTTTTTAAAAATATAAAAAATACCCTTTTGTAGAGCTCAGAGTCAAGATTATTGTCATATAACTTTTATAGTATCTTGATTAGATCTAATATATTATAAGTTTAAAATATAACAAGTAGGTATTTTAACATTCAAGAAGATGTTGCTTCAAATAAATTAAAAAATAGTAAATCATATCAAAAAAATTTAAAATTTATATTTAACACTAGAGGAGAGAGTCATCTTCAAGAATATGTAAATTTTTTTCTGAATGGTGTTGATATGATAGGGGAAATTTGGTGGGAGATGAAAACTGTCGATTTCAGAAAGTTCAACTTTGAGTAGTTATAACGGAGAAAATATAAATTGAAAACCAATCTTTCTTATTTTCTGCACTAGCTATACATTTTATCTATAACATATTTTGAAATTAGAGGAAAAATAGATTATTTTCATATACTTGTTTGGTGGGAACTAGACTCCATATTTTTAGCAGTTTTCAGCAATTAAAAAATGGACTTAAAAAATTAAAAAACTATTTCAATTCTTCTTAAAAAAAAATTTAAAAATTTATAGGAATAATCTTCATCCATTTTTACACATTTCATCAGTTTACATCATCCCCAAATTCTAAATACAAATGCCACTTTTTATGTCGTTAAAGTTGAATAGTTTGCATGCCGTGGTCCTTTTCCTTTATAAAATTGTGACACAGGTTTTTACTTTTACTCTGAGGAAAATGACGAGGAAAGAAAAAAGGAACTGGAAGGTTACAATAGATTTGTCTATAGTGAAGAACCTGACACCTTCCCTGAGAAGCAATGTATCGCTACCAAGCGACAAAACAATGCAATCAAGCAACATGCTGCACACACCGAGAATCAGGAAAATGCTCACAATGCTGAACCGAGTGATGATGAACATCAAAATGAAGGTCAAGATGATGAACAAATATCTGAACCTGTACTTTCTAAGTATGTCAGAAGATACCATCCACAAAAATTGATCATTAGAGACAAAAGAGTTGGAATGAGAACAAGAAGTAAGTCACTGAACAGTAGATGTGTGATTTGTGATTTTGAGCCTAAATCTATCAATACTGCACTTAAGAATCAAGAATGGGCCAGTGCAATGAATGAAGAGATTGAACAGATTGAGGAGAACAAAACATGGACACTAGTACTTAGACCGAATGAACAAAATGTCATTGGCACCAAATGGATATTCAGAAACAAATTGAATGAGAATGAAGAAGTCACAAGGAACAAAGCAAGACTGGTATGCAAAGGGTATGCACAGGAGAAGGTATTGACTATGGAGAAACCTTTTCACCCATTGCTAGACTAGAAGAAGTAAGAATTCTACTTGCTTATGGTGCTTTCAAAGGATTCAAAGCATACCAAATGGATGTTAAATCTATATTTCTATATGGAATACTAGAAGAGGAGGTATACATTGAACAACCTAAAGGGTTTATTGATCCTAACATGAGGAACATCATTTGTAGACAACACAAAGCCTTGTATGGATTGAAACAAGCACCGAGAGCTTGGTATGAAAGACTTCACTCTTATCTCATTAGTATTGTATTTGTTAGAACAAGTGATAACAATAATCTTTATTTGAAAGGAGATACTGATGATAAAGTTTTAATTGCTAAGATATTTGTTGATGATATCATATTTGGAGGTAATGATATGCTCTATAAATCATTTGTTGATGAAATGAGAAAAGAGTTTGAGATGCCAATGTTTGGAGAGATCAAATGTTTTCTTGGTCTACAAATTCTACAATAGGATGCATGCATCTACATCACACAATCCAAATACATCAAAAAAGTTTTGAAGATATTCAAGATGGAAGACTCCAAAGCAGTTGGAACACCTATGGAAACCAGATGCAAATTGACAAAGGAAGACAAGACAACCGAGGTAAATCAAACCTTATACAGATCTATGATTGGAAAACTAATGTATGTTGTACATACTAGACCAGATATAGCACATGCAGTTGATATAGTTGCAAGATTCTCTGCTAATCCCAATGAATCACACATGGCTGCTGTTGAAAGAATTCTGAGATATCTAAAGAATACCAAAGACTGTGGTTTATGGTATAATAAAGAAGGAAAATTTGAGCTACAAGTTTATACAGATGCTGATTGGGCTAGAAACATAGATGATAGAAAGAGAACAATATGAGGAGCATTCTTAATGGGTGACAGACTTGTCACATGGATAAGTAAAAAGAAAGGATGCATATCTCAATCAACTGCAAAAGCAGAATATGTAAATGCTGATGCAAATCGCTCTAACATTGCATGGATCAAGAAATTACTAAAAGGTATGAATATGGAAATCCTTGAACCAGTAATTATCTATTGTGATAATACAAGTGCTATCAGCATTTCAAAGAACCCTGTGATGCATGCTAAGATAAAGCACATTGCTATTAAGTATAATTACTTGAGGGAAAAAGTACAAGAAAAAGAGTTGATACTAAAATATGTACAATCCAAAGAACAATTAGCAAACATATTCACAAATCCATTGCAAAAAGATACATTTGAATACCTGAGGAAGAGACTAGGGGTCCAACTCTTGTCTACTAGTCACTAAGCTGACTAGAAGGCTGCATCAGCCTACACATTATCAGAAGATCAATTATGTTGATGCAAGAAAATATATGAACTATAATGATATATTAGTACATAGAAAGGTACTTATCTACACCGAACACTAGAGAAATTGTTGGCTACCACAGAGTTGTCTTGCTGATGGACAAAATAATAAAATGATATATTTATGTTTGGCATTGATGTCAAAGGGAGAGAAGTATTCAATGAAATATCCATCAAGGAAAAGTACATCCAGAGGGAGAGAGATATCCAATAACGAAATATCTATCAGGGAGAAGAACATCAGTCAAAGGGAGAGAAAATATCAAAAAAAGAAGTTTCTACAAAGGGAGAGAAAGATCCAAGAAAGATTAAAAAAAACAACCATCCATCCAAGGGAGAGAATTGGAGAAAAGTTAACACTGTGCATATCTATCCAGAAAAGGGAGAACATATTATACAACAAAGGGAGAGACAAAAATCACAAGACAAAATTGCTACACCTATCCATTGAAGGGAATGAAGAAAACACTCTACAAGAATCAAATCTAAGCTAGAACAACTTATCGAGAATCAGATATTTGAATTGGTTATAGAAATATAAGTTTGGTATGTTATGGCATATTTCATATTGTTTTGATAAGTATGTTGCCATCAATGCCAAAGGGAGAGATTGATGAACTATAGCTGATTGAATGTTTGAAGATGATAAGTTTATGATCACCGAGTTGCAGAAAGTAAATGTAAGACATTAAATCAATTAATGTATTGTATTGTCATTGATGTCAACTTGATATAATATGATTTTTCATGTACATATTGTCATAGACTTCAAAGAAAACAAAGAGATAAAGTTTATGTTATCGGTAAACATAAAAAGCCAGTGTACACCGAGTGACTGTAAACACCGATGGACAGTGCACTCTGACGGATAGAGAACCCCGAGTAGTCACAATTATACTGAGCATTGCAACAATGAGCATAACTGAAGTGAACCTCAAGCAGTTCACAGTGTTTACCAATGGATAGACAACACTGACAGACAGTGCTGATGCCCGAGGACAACTGAAGTCAATGACTGAGCAAACTAAGAGTTGATCACAAATCAAAACTGGAGTTAGAAAATGACAAAACACTTAGCTGGAAGGAACTATACTTAGAGTTAATTGATTGATTAATTTATTTTCGTTGACTAGTTGAACTAAGGATTTAAAGCTAGTTTTATACACAATTGTCAAGGAGAAATCTACGGAATAAAACTAAAGCAAAGCTTTAAAGATTAAAGCAATGCATGGCGATATTTGCAGATCAAGAAGCAATCTACGTCAAGAACAAGAAAGACAAGGAGATGAAATGGTGAAATCATGTCTATATAAAGAGACAAGTTATTCATTATACGAGAGACAAATGCTGAATATAATTCTGGCGAAGATAGAAGTCTTCATGCAGATTTGATCATACAAGATGAAGAATAGAGCGAAGAATTCTGCAAACACCGAACAACAGAAGAAAGAGAATTCACCAAGCAGAAAGAAGAAAAAAGGGGAGCAAAGGAATTGAAGATAAAATTGATTAGAGAGGTATTATGGACTTACAATAGATCTGAGAATCTACAAGTTAAATTTGTATTAATGAACATATCATTTACTATTTCAGTTTAACCATTGATGCATAAAATCTCTTAACCGAGTGGGATTTAACCATCCTTATTGTATTGAGATACTCAAGAGTATCAAATGGTTTTCATGTTGACAACATAGTGAATGCAAGGTCAAATGATAAACTGTTAGTTTTTAATCCTGTAACAAGGTCGCACTTAATAGTGTGTTTGTAACCTTTAACAGGGTTGGCTCTTCATTGAGCTCACTTCAGAAGAGTGAAAATTTTGGGTTACTGGTCCCAAGTGATTTTTTCCCTTAACAGGGTTTCCACATTAAAAAACCATGTGTCAAATGTGTATATGGTTCATTGATTTGAAGTTTTTCTTTACACATTACTAAAATAGGATTGGTCGGTAAACACTAAGTTTAATTACTGTTGTTCAGTAAATGCTAGAAATGGATAAACAATATATTCACTAAGCAGTATATATTTGCTAGAATTACATAAGGCATACATCTTTTAGGAGTGAATGATAACTGAAGGTACATTATATTTTGGATATAAGTTTTGGTTGGATTATTGGAATTATTGTTGAGGCCACTGATTCACCCCCCCTCTCAGTTATTCTAACAAGTATAGAATGTTCCAACCATTATGTACCCCCCAAAACAGGCTCAAATTTTCAAGATAGATAGCAGATAGGTTTTAAGATCTAGATCTGGAAGTACAACTATTTTTGGGACTTTGACAGTTAGAAAAATAGCAGCAGAACAACATCTCCTTCATTTCTCCAAGGCACACTTTTATTTAATATTGCATTTTCATTTTCAATCACATAATCTTGACAATATAATTCTACTTTTTAAACCAATATAATACTTTAAGGAAGAACCACAATATCCCAATTAGAGCTTGAAACCTTATTTCAGCCTATCGAGGTGTTCATCTTCCTAATGTACAATATTTTCACATTTGAAAAGGGAGGAGTGATCTTGCCTCTATGTTTACGCTTCCCTTTTCATTTTGCACAAAGCTAATGGATGAAATGGACATAAAATTACAATAAGGAAGTTGTACTTGGTATGTAAATTTTATGACTACACTAATTCCTCGTAATCATGATCTCTTCATTATCCCTCCCAACATTTTTCTTTTCCTTATTTATACAATATAATTTATAGGATCCTTTTTCTCAAGCATTATTACCATAATACTCATCATTATGTTATAGACTATCCTCCAATTGAGGGCTACTAGTGTCATCACCATGAATACTTTTATGACATAATTCCATTATCATTTAATATTAGCGATTAAATTATAATATAGAATATTTATATCATACAAACTAAAAGAAATCAAAATATATAGTCCTATTTTTTTTTATAGATGAATATAATTTGTGTACACTATAAGTAATTAAAATTTCTAACTAAAGATAAAATTGTTTTACAATCAAGGAAAATCTAGGGAATGAAAGGGAATTGAAATTTTTTGAAAAAACTAAAAGAAAACCAAAATTAGAGATATGAATGTAAAATATAGCCACTAAAAATTCCTTGGAGGGAAGCAATTATCTCTACCATGTGTAAACTAGAAAGCACTATACAAATATGTATTTATGCAAGAAACTATAATAACATCGAGGTGAATTAGAAGTGATGTTCTCAAAATTGAAATACGTCATTCATCAATTCTACAACATTCATTTGTGCATATTTAGAAATTAATATTTGACATATATCATAGTGTCCTAGCTAAATAATTCATTGTTTTATTAAATATTCAAATCATTTGTTGATTTAGCATATTTATTTATTTATCATTTCAAAAAAATACTAATACTTATAATAATTTTAAGATATTTATACTATTTAATTTATATTTATAGAAAAAAAGAGATTTCATTCTTCCTCCTCTTAAAATAAATATTGCTTATTTCCTTTTCAATTACATTTTTTATCAATTGAAATATACATAAATATTAATATAGGAATAATTGGAAGAAAACTATTTAAAATGTAATTTTTGTTATTTTCATTTATTAATAGTAATGTACTTCCACAATTATATTTAGTCATTGCTCAAGATATTTACGTAACATAGTTAGATATGTTTATCTTAAAATTTAGTATGTGACTATAAAATTTGGTTGAGTAGAAGTCCCAGTATGATTGGTTTTTGGTTGTAAATTGGACATCTTTAATTGATATTTTCTAGAAGTTGATATTAATCAATTCTATGACAATGAAAAAAAACCTTTGAAAATTGAACATAATTTTATCAAAATACTTTGATATGTTATATAGTTTTTTCAATTTCTTTATATAATGAATAGTATATCTTTGAAAAAGGTTTGTTATTCAATTGATTGGGTATAATTGGTGAAAAAGATAGTATGTTTTTGAAAAATCATCCACCAAGATTCAGTGTCTTATATGAATCTATTTCCTTTCAAAAGGATTAAAAACATAAAGTAGTGTTTATAGAGAATTCCCCTCAACCCTAATGCCAACATTGGACCAACTACCCCTCCTAACCTAATCCCTTTGCCTAAACGTGTTTACTCATTGGGACACTTAGTAAGCATGAGATAACTGACCCTTCATCCCTTTAGTTATACCTTTCAAAAAAAAAGTTGTTGAGTTTTTACATGACAATTTGGCCAAATAGTTTTCAACTGAAAATATCATTCTTAGACACATAAATAATGCGACTTCAATTTTTTTTACAATACCTATAAGAAAAACAACACTAGAACAAATTAACTTGTTTATAAATCAACATTCTACTGATCACCACTTCAACTTCTCTGAAAAATACTCCAGTGTGATGCAAGTACTCTGAGTTTTGATTGTTTTTAATGTGATTCATCTGAAATTATAATAACAAGTGAATCTTATTAGAAAAATTATGTCAATGATTACTCCCCTTAATAAGTGTTTCTCTCTTGAACTTTGAACTTAGAAGGTGATGAAAGAAAACAAATAAACACTACCTCCACAAGCCTATTTCATAGTACGCTACCATTCATTCTATATGGTAAGCTCTCTTTCCCTGCTGTCATATGATATAGTATGATAAGCATACATAGCTTTAAAGTATACATTATTTATTGTGGTGGCAATGGCCATGGCATTATCATTAAACTATGGTGGCAATGAGAATGGAAGTAATGCATCAAGGATGCGCCTACAAGCACTTGATGAATGACATAGACCACCAAATTCTTCCGTGGTTGGAGGAATACAAGTATGTAAAGTTATATGCTCTGTAAATTAAGACAATAGGAATACAGGATCCCCTTACTAACAAAAAAAAATATGAATGTGCAACAAATACGACCTTTATAGAAAAGTGGAATTTGCACTGACATGGAGAAACTAAAAATGTACTATCAGTCTCTCATTCATAAAGTACGCTATAAATCCCAATCAATTTGAATTCCATTCATTTTTAAGGTTTGTGTCAAGTAATCTTATTTAAGCCCTTGTGTTTTATTTGGGTACTATTATATTAATTACTTGATACATATACTCGTCATTCCCCCACGACAGGGAAATATTTTCTAGTCCACATCTCTCTTGGTAGATTCTTGTACCGGTATTGTATTTGGGATCCCAAGAGTTGGGATTGTTGAGGAATATCTGCACATTTTCTATACTTTAATGTAATTTATTATAAAACAATCTAAAGACCTTGTAATATGATGATTTTCTTCCATTTTTGTTTAATATATGGTTAAATGTCTTTGAATTGAAGCTAATAAAGACATCTTCTCCAACATAAACATTCAATAATAACATTCAACAAATAACAGAAATATCAGACCTTTATCATTTCACACTCATTGCTTTCCTTAGAAAAATATTCTTCAATTACCCATATCTAATCAAGTTCAAAACATAACCTATATTAAAATCATTTCAGCTTAAATAATGGATATATTCTAAACTTTGATTTGTGTATGAGTTTTATCAAAAATCGTATTATTTTTTCAATAAGACATATTTATTTGTTTGATTTAAAATGATCATTTCTTTTTTATAATCTTACTCATTTTTCTAATAAGATGCATCTATTGGTATGATCTAAAATGAACCACCTTCACAAATCAAAACTTAGAGTGTGATGTGTAAATCTAATCGAATTAATCTGCATTACCAATTCAAATGTCTGATAAGCATGACTTTTACAATAAATCTCTTCAACAATATCCATCTGTTCACCATCTGTATAATAAGACCTGCAATGTGACAATCATTTCATAAATTTCTTCAAACATAAGAAATTGATACTTAAGTATATCAAATTTTCACAATCTATAATGATTTATTCATATCACTTTTAAATACAAATAAATATCAGATTTTTGAATCTGCAAATAATAAGAAGAAATTGATAACTCAAGATGAACTGCTACAAGTGAAAATTTACCTAAATTTTTTGCCAAATGCATTTCTATCAGGAACCACAAAACCAACCTCTTCTTCTACCTTATCACAAGAGTGGATATTCATAGGTAGTACTGATACGTCCATCTTTTCTCAACCAAACAAACATACTTCTTAGTAAAACAAAAACCCAACAAAGGCTTTCAAGTTTCAATCAACTCAATTACAAAGAAATAGTAAGAGGCAGAGTGAGAGAAAGCTGGCGCTTGCCTCTCCTATAGATTTTTAATCCACAAATGGCTAAGGAGAATGTTGGGGAAAGTGCTCATGAAAGTGCATGAGAGGAGAAGATGATAAATTTATTGAGGATGATTGTATTGTTTTTGTTTTTTATTAGGTGAAAAGTAGGTTTTGAAAGGACTTGAAATGTTGTACAAAATACTACAAAATATTTATTATTAAGACCCCCTAGAAACAACATGAAGACATCAAGAGGATAAATAGAGACAAATTTGGTAGCCAAAAAGTCAGAAAAAACCCCGACAACCAAAAATGGTAGCAGACAAAAAAACAAATAGCCAAAAAACCGAAACCCTAGAGAACAACCTAGTTAAGGTTCTTATGGAGCTCTATCGCTATTGTATAGTTTTAGTTAATACATTCTTGTTATTACATTTTATTTATTGTTGACATAAATTTTTTAAATTTAATTTGAAAAATGAATACAAAATTTAACATAAAAGGCTTTTATTATTGAAAGATATTTTCTAATAACAAGAATATAAGTACAATTCTATATGTATTAACGCAAAATCTTACTTTTTATCTTAAATTTGATAATCTAAATATTAATATTTAATAATAACCATTATATGTCCAATATCCTGATATGAAGGCATATAAATTTATACCCTTTTAACTGCTTATAATGGAGGACATTCCACTTGGTATGCAATTTCATTGGCCAAAGAAAAGAAATTTACACGACACATTTTTTATTCAATAGAAAGCGATATTCTACTTAGAAAGGATTATTATATTGGATGATTTTGCATCTTTGCTTCCACATTGCTGATTACAACATGACCTTTGATGGAAAATAATGCCAAATAAAACATAAGTGCCCCATGCATTGTTGTCATTGTAATTATACAAGTACATTATAGTCACTTCTCGCTAATTTTAACATCAGTTATACTTTTTATATCATATTATATTACATTGTATGACAATAGGGAATATAAGATCACCATAGAATGAATGGTAATGTACTATTAAATAGGCCTGTGGAGGCAGTGTTGATTTGTTTTTTTTCATCACCTTCCAAGTCATCTTCCAAGTTCAAGAGAGAAACATTTATTCATGGGAGTAACCATCCACAATTTATTTTTATTATAATTATACATTTTTATGTTGCCTTAAACCATATATTTTAAGTTTGATTTGTTTTTTTTTCATATTGTGTTTTCCACATAAATTTGGTGTTTATGTGTGTGTTTGTTATCGTTGGTATATTTTTTGTTGATGATTAGTTGGATTAATAAAAAGCAACTAAGAATTGTGGCATAAGTGTTAAGTATAATTTATTTATGCTTATTCAACCCCCCTCAACATTTGGTGGTGTTCAAAACTATCTTCAATTTTTATTGGGTTATATGTGTTGGAAAATGAGAACTCAACATTTGAACTAAGGGTTGTTATCGAGAAAACTCTCTAATTTTGTCTTGATTCTATAGTTAGGATTGAAAACCTATTTTTCATCCACGATATACATAATCGACCTACAATATCTGATAAAATTATTTGCATCATCCAGATCTAGCTTCATCTCATGTAGTAAAACAATATTGACCAATATATTCTCTAAATGGTACCTTGTTATGAATCGCTTGTCAGGGGTGTTGAGGCCTTGAAATTTGATTTTACAATTGTCATTATTCTCCAAGGGAGGGGTTTCCTCCCTTGAATATTAACATATAATTGTTGATGCTAGTAAGTATTTTTTAGGCCTCATCCTCTCTCTTTTCCTATTCATCTTCCTACCTTTATTGTTCACCTTCTGAGATCTTCTAAGGGCCTTTAATATAGACTAAATTGTACATCTTGGGTCTATTATACCTAGATTTTCTGTACCAAAACCCTTCCAAAAAAGAGACATCAGATCCCAACCTGATATATCCTCTCCACTCACCCTCACATCCAAACACTCTTTAAAAGCACGTGGGATGAATTTTGTAGCCACATCAGAGGCCCTAAGTTTTCCACTAGCCACATTGTCCTTAGGCTTATTCAAATTCTCAAGTATCTTCCTACTAGAATTTGTATTTGAATTGAGCACATTTGCCCCCCCCAACTGGAAACCTGACCATCCTACACATACCTTCTAGTGAGTCATGAATATTACATGATTGGTAGTCTCATTAATGAGATCATGATGGTCTACCAAGATTCAATCTTACATATTTTTCTAAGGATAGAAAGGATCAGTACAAGCACTTACAATTTTTTTTTAAAAGATACCTAGAATATGGGGTTTGTTTAAATCCCCCTCCCCCCCACAAAAAAAGTATTTGGGGATGAAGAAGGTAAGATGCTGGGACATATTGTGTCTAAGGATGGAGTAAGGATTGATCAAGAAAGAGTCAAAGCTATTGACCTTATTCCTAGGTCTCCCACTATCAAATGAGTGTAGTCTTTCTTCTGACAAGAAAATTCTTGAAGAGATTTACTAAAAAGACTAAAGTGATATTTGAGATGTTGAAAAAAGGATAATTAGTCATATGACATGATGAACTTGTTGAAGCTTTTATGGAAATAAAGGAACAAATTAAATATGCATTGGTCTTGATAAATTTTGGAATATTCCAAACTCTTCTAGCTTATTATCATACTATTGCTATTGTAATTCTTTAAGATAAAAAAGAATGGTTATGAGTAGCCTATTATGTTCTTTAGTAAGTATTTGCATGGAAAGAATTGAAATATTCTATAAACAAAAAACATTCTTATGTTTTGGTCAAGGTGGATAAGGAATAAAGGTCATACTTGATTAAAGAAAAAGTAGTAGCATGTGTGCCATGTAGTAAATGATATTCTCAAACAAAATGAGGTCCCTCAAGAAAATGGTGTATATGGATCAAGAAAATCCAATAATATGACATTGAAGTATAAAAATGAAGCTACCTTAAGAGCTAAAGGTTGTGGTGAGAGGTGAAAATTCAACTCTATCTTATTTATGTATATTATCCACAAAAAAATTTAAAATCTATTTCCTAGGGGACCTCTAGTATGAGGGGGTCCATATAGTGGTATTCATCCTCATTAATTTTGTGGTAGGATGGAGTTAGGCACAACATTTTAAGGACTAACACTTGGGTGTATACAATATTGAATCAATTGGAAATTAAATACAAGGTTAGGATAAGAGATGTGGATAAAAATCAAATGAAAGGGAACACTTAGGAAACATGAACAAGGTTATGAGATTACCATAGTAAAGAGGGATATGGATTGGCAGGGGTGACATAGGCTACAAGAAAAGGTTAAGAAAAAGAAGGCACATGCACATGAGCAAATGGATAAAATAGACATAAAATTATAAAAAGGAAGTTGTACTTGGTATGTAAATTTTATGATTACAATGATTCCTCATAATCACGGTCTCTTCATTATCCCTCCCAGCATATTTATTTTTAAATTATTTAGCTAATAGCATTCATATGATCCTTTTGCTCAAGCATCATTACCATAACAATCATTATTATGTTATAGACTATCCTCTAATTAAGGACTAGTGGTGCCCTCACCATCAACAATTTTATGACATGATGTCATTATCCCTTAATGTTAGCAATTAAATCAAAATATACAATATTTGTATTATACAAACTAAAAGAAATCAAAATATTAAGTCCTTGATTTCTATATAGAGGAATGTAGTTTGTGTTCACTATAAATAAGTAAAATTTCATATATAAGGTAAATTTTAAAATGTAGGCACTAAAAATTCCTTAGAGGGAAGCAATTGTCCCTAGAGTGTAAACTAGAAAGCACTATATGAATATTTATTTATGCAAGAAAATGCAAAGAACATCAAGGTGAATAAGAAGAAATGGTTCACTCAAAATTTAAAAGTAACCTTCTCAAAATTAAAATTGATCCAAAGTGACACATAAGTCATTCATCAATTCCACAACATTCATTTGTACATATTTGTTTTCTAACTAAATAATTTCATTTTTTTATTAAATATTTAAATCATTTATAAATTTAGCATTTTTATTTATTATCATTTCCAAAAATACTAATATCTAAGATAATTTTAAAATATTTATACTATTTAACTTACATTTATTAAAAAAATGGATTTCATTCTTCCTCCTCTTAAAATAAGAATTATTTATTTCCTTTTCAATTACATATTTCATAAATTGAAATTTACAAAAATATTAATATAAAAAAAATTGAAAGAAAACTATTTAAAATATAATTATTTTTATTTGCTAATAGTAATGTAGGGTAGTCACTTAACATCCCACATTATTTGAAACATTTTTATCTAGTCATTGCTGAAGATATTTTTGTAACATAGTAATGATGTGTTTATCTTTAAATTAGCAGGTAAATATAAAATGTGGTTGAGTAGGACCTTCAATATAATATGATTGGTTATTGTTGTATATTTAAGACATCTTTAATTAATATTTTTAGAAGTCAATATTAATGAATTCTATTACAATGAAAAATTCTTTAAAAATTAGATATAATTTTTATTAAAATAATTTTGATATATTATGACTTTTTTTCTTTTTATAATGAACAATATTTTTTTGACAAAGGTTTGTCGTTAAATTGATTGCATATAATTGGTGAGAAAGATATTATGTCATAGAAAAATCATCCATTAAAATTTAAACTTTCAAAAATGTCAGATCGTATTCAAATAACACACTTTTATGTTGAAAATAAAACTATGATACATGACACATTTTATGACAAAGTCTAAATAATTATTTAGAAAATAGAATTACACATATTTATAAGCACATAAATGAAAAAAAATCACACCCCGAAGATCCGATCATAATGTAAAATAGAAAGCCATACATTTCAGTGTCTTACGGACCTATCTGATAAGAGAGAGTAAACATACATGTTACAACAATTATCTTCAATAACTTTCAACTGAAAATGTCTTATTAATACAGCATTCAAATCTTTTACGATCCAAAAATAGACGTGCACCACTTTAATTTATAAGTCGACATTCTGCTGATTACCACCTCAACTTCGCTGGAAAGTACTGCCAAATAAAACACAAGCGGCTTAGACAAGATTGCATCACACCAACCGTAAAAATGAAAGGGTTTTGATTTGATTTGGGTGAATGACGTACTTTATGAATGAGAGACTGGTAATATGGTTTTAGTTTCTCCACATCAGTGCGAACTCTACTTTTGCTGTAAAGGTCATATTTGCTGCACATTCATTCATATATTTGGTTAGGTAAGGAGAGCCTCTATTCCTACTGGTGCAATTTACAGAGCATATATAACTTTACATACTTGAATTCCTCCAACCATGGAAGCATTTGGTGGTCTAACTCATTCATCAAGTGCTTGTAGGCACCTCCCTGATGCATTACTGCCATTCTCATTGCCACCACAATTTAATGAATACTTTTAATCTCTCTATGTTTATTGTATTATATCATATGACAGCAGGGAAAAAGAGCTCACCATAAAATGAATGGTAACGTACTACAAAATAGGCCTGTGGAGGTAGTGTTGATTTGTTTTCTTTCATCACCTAAAGTTGAATAGAGAAACACTTATTAAGGGGACAATGTTTTTTTAATAAGATTCATGTATTAGTGTGATTTCAAATAAGTTACTTAAATAAATCAAAATTTAGAGTGTTCTTTCACCATAGGGTTATATTGATTACCTGATACATGTACTCATCATGTCCCCACGACATAAAAAGCTTTTCAAGTCCACATCCTTCTTGATAGATTCCTGTGCCGCTATTGTATTTGGGATCCCAAGAGTCAGGATTGTTGAGGAACATCTGCACATTTTGTATACTTCAATGAAATTTATTACAAAACAATCTAAAGATCTTGTGATATGATGGTTTTATTTGATTTCTTTTACTAGAGGGTTAAATATCTTTGATCTAAAGCTTTGAATTGGTGAGGTCCCAACATAAACATTCAGCAATACCATTTAAATAAAATTTGAAGCTTGATAACAAGAACATCACCGCTAGAAATAACAAAAAAAAATAGATCTTTTATGATTGTAGACAATTTTTTCTTCATAATTTCTCTTACAAGTCATCACAGAGTTTGATACATCCCACTGGAAAGGCTCGATTTTATTTAGTACCTGGTGGTGTACTATAGCTTTATCAAATGGACACCCCACTGGAAATGTATCGCCTGGTCAAGGAAAATATGGATATTATTAGTTTAAACAATGTAACCCAACACACACAAAATTTATTTTAGAACATTATAGCTATTATAGATTTTGCACAGTTAAGCTTGATGGTTAAATCGAGTGAAACATACCGACCACAGCCCATTGAGGTGACTGCCCAAATTTTGGATGAAGTAAAACCTTGCCCAAGTCTGCATTATAGTTCCAAACCATCATTAGCATAGGGAAGAGTAGAAGAAAAAAAACAAGAGTAGAAATGCAGTGAAGATTGTGAGCCACCATGAATAAAGGCAGTGAGATGAAACCATTCTTGGTCAGGATAATCTTTTCTAATGGCTTCTGCAGTTTGTAGGAGGTGCTCGATCTGAGGCATATCCAGATCTGGGTCGCTCTCATCCACAATGCCATTCAATAACTCTGCACATTCCCAGATACCCATCTCCCCTTTGTTGAAGCACAAATGCTCTTCTCTCATTCTCTGCACCTGTAACCATCATACCATTGTCATTACACACTCACTTCTTTTCATTATCCATGTACAATAAGTTCAAGGCAGGGAAGAAGAGAATAATCAATCATCTCTTCATAACACAATAAATTGATGAGTACTCAAAATACAAGATGCATATTTTTTCACATTTTTTTCTTTCTTTGAAAACGCGCGGGACAATAGATTATGAAGTATGATCTAAACATTGATGCAAAAATTATTACATAATCAAAATCTACAAATCTTATGATATATTAGTTTGCATTACCAATTCAGACGTCTCATAGGTGTAATCATTATCTTCTACATGTAACAATTCGATGACTTACAGATGCAAGATGTTTAATTTCGTCTTCTTTGACTCTAACTCATCCCAATGACGATTTATAAAGTATGATGCAAAACATTAATGTAAAATTTATCACACAATCAAAATCCAAATGTCTCATGCATTCATCAATATAATCTGCATTTACCGATTCAAATGTCTGAAAGGCATGATTTTTACGGTAAGTCTCTTCGACAAGAGCCTTCCGTTCACCTTCTGTATAATAAGACCTGCAATATGATAACCATTTTATAAATATTTTCAAAACATAACAAGTTGATAATTAAAGACATCAGATTTCCACAATCCATATAATTTATTCATATTATTTTTAATACAAACAATCTTATACAGTTAATCTTAAAACGAAACGAATAAATAAATGGATGATTCACCTAAATTGTTTGCCAAATGCATTTCTTTCAGGAACCACAAAGCCAAGCTCTTGTCCTCCCTCATCACAAGGCTGGCTATGCACAGGCAGTGTTGCCACCTCCATCTTTTCTCAACTAAACCAAAAAAAATTGCCTGGTAAAATAAAAACCCAACAAAGGCTATCGTTCAAACTTTCAACTCAACTCAATGGCAAAGAAATTGCAAGATGCAGACTGAGAACAAAAGCTGGTAGTTGCCTCTATTATAGATCGACTATGCACACGTTTGTTTATTGGAAAAATCATGCATACATCATTCCTCGCTTACTTTACTGAACTTCTTTTTTGCTTAGCTGTAACTTATTCAGCTTATCATCCCGCAGTGTGGGAACAATCTGGTGATAAGATAAGGTTGCCATGACAGAGTGTTTGTTAGAGGCGGCTGCCACGCATATTTCTGAATAAATTACGAAGAAAAAACGAGAGAGAAAAGCGATAATTGCTGCTACTGATGTCTACTTCATATAAAGTATTACAATTACACGTCAGTTGTGAGGCATGCTTATCACATGCCATCGCTTTCCATTTCTGATAAGTCAGCCGCCTACGTAGATTATACTTCATGTTGTATTAAAACGGGCAATTTCAGAATCTTACATCGTGTCGTATTAAAACACAGGCAGTCTTGTCGTACGAATACATGTGCTTTAGACTAAAGGTACAATTGAAATGTGATTTATGTTTTTCAATACAAATCCAAATGTTGAATATATATATATATTAATAATAATATTAAAATTTCAATTTTAATGTTTTTTTTTGTCAAAGTGGTAATTTGTACCACTAAATTTTTTTATTATTATTTTTATGTAGGCATTTTTATTTTGGAGTGCTCCAACTTGTTTTGTTTGATCTACGGTTGCAATTGGTGGAAAAGGCAATGACTGTCATTGGAAGATTATTGGCCCTCCATCCTTTGTTTTGGAAATCATCGCTGGCGTAAGAAAACTGTAGCTCTCCGTCCCATCGGAAAATTGTTCATTGTTTGTTGTTTTTAGTGGTCAATGTTTTTTTGTCAGACATAACATCTTCTCACGTCACGATCATATTGAATCAACGACTTCCGATACACCATTTTAGTGCAAGACTATTAAATGCATCGCATCTATCTACTTCATCACTTCTTCAACACACACTTCACCTGTGGGTGATGGGATCGAAAGAAGAATCGAGGCCGACACTGGAGTGGAGTTGTGGAGTTGCAGACGACCATTGGAGGCTTGGGCACCATCTGATTATGTAGTCAGTATTTTTATCTCCTCATTTTAGCGTGTTGCCTTTCCCTTTGTAATTATTTATTTATTATTGTTGTCTAACACGTCTATTCCACCCACTTTCTTTTGATGCGTTGTCTGCATTGAAAACTTGATAGAATGTCCATTCCTCCTCCTTGGAAACCACATAATTGTCACGTTGATTAAGAATGTTTGGCTTGCGACCAAGTTGAGTTAAATTAAACTAAGAGAAAGCTTCCTTAGAGGCTTCTTCGAAAAAGGGACTTCCATTTAGGTTTTTGTCATTGGCTGAACGTTTTCTTCCCGAAAACCGTAATTAAACACCACTTGACTCCTTAGTCCGATGTAGCAAATTTACATCGCCATGCCAGTAAAACCAATTTCTTCTTGTCGTATGAGTTGGCAGGTGTACATGAAATTATGTGAAGGATAAAAAAGCTTTCTTTTCATCCGTGCTTTTTTCCTCATCACACTGCTCACACGACATAACTAACGTTTATTACATATTTTATTTTCTTTTTTCATTTTTGTATTTTGTTTATTGTTGTTGTTTATTATAATTTGGTTGTACAGTAATTTTTTAATAAAATAATGTTTTCAAATTACTTTTAAATTTTTTTTTTTAATATTTTTATATATAACATGTAATCATTCCTTTCAATATTCTTGACAATATATACTCTTAAAAGGGAGCTTTTTGAATGTCTAATTATGTATATTCTTTAATTTCCAGCTTAATTTAAATGTACACCTTAAATTAATATTGTGTCTGCATTTTTAACATAGTACAAGTCTTATTTAAGTATTTTATAGCAAATAAATTTAAGGATGAAAGTTATAACAAAAATTCAAACAATTATATTCCGCTTCAAAAAAGTTTCAATTGTATTAATTGAATTTAAATGAAATTCATTAATGACAAAAAATAAAAAATAGAAATTCAATGAAAAAATATGGCGTACCCATTGCACACTAAGATACGATTGCTAGTTTATTTTTCTTACAAACCTGGTTCAAAGAACACCAGTAGGAAAGAATCAGGTAAAGAAAACCTCCAGTCTTGCTCATAAATTTAAAAAGTCAAGTCTCCAACAAATGCAAAATGAGGAGACAACCACAATTACATTGTCGCTTTCAGCAATAGAAAAACCCACCCCGAGAAACCCATCCCAAGAAAATCATCCAAAGGACTAATTACAACAAGAACTAGAAAATTTGATAGATTAGGCAACTAGTCTACCCCACCCGATCCAAAAACCCACATGTAAGCACACTTAATAAACCCATCAGGTTAAAACAAAATCCAAGATGATCCCGAGAACCCAATCACCTTAATACATTCGAAGAAGACCCACCAGGGAAGAATAGGAAAGAAGAAGAGGGGAAAGAAGAGTGCATGTCGTCTCTGGAGCCTTGAATCATCCATCATGTTCATACAAGAAACCTCTTCTGACACAATGATCCCCCTGCATATACACATCATCTTCATTCTGTCAAGATAAATATTAGTAGCCTTGGTATGATTGAACCACAAACTATCTAGTAGAAAATGTAAAATAAGCAATAGTAAAAAACCATTGCGAACCATGAAGGAAACAATGAGCACACTAGAGATGTGTGAAGAAACCAGAGCCATATAAAAGAAGAAGGTGAACACCAACCTAAAGAAAGAAAATATGATAATGATTATAGGTGCCAGAGTCCCTATTATGCAGAAGGAATTGGAAACAGATTTATCACAAGTGAACCGAGCACCAAAGAAAAAAAATAAGCTCACTAAACAATAACTATTAGCCTAAGCCCAATGAGCCCACATGCACAATAATGGGCTCACAGATAATTACACAAACCACAGATCTAATTATCAACAATGACCATAGAAAAGGGTAGCATAGTAAATCCTGACCTTTTAATAAGCAGTATACAAAAAAACATCTCCATGAACAGTAAAGCAAATCACATCAACAACATTATATTCATAAATAGATCAAATTATTATGCAGACTGAATTCATCAGATTATGCCAATGTGAAAGTGTGAAAATTTAAACTCATTGATTGAGAAAACTAACCAGCATATTTCATTAAAACCAAACAAGTAGTGGAAGGGACAAGTGTCACCCAATAATTTTGTATGGAAGGCAATAAAAACTGCACATACCCATTCATGGCGAAATAGCGAAACTAGCAATGGTTCAGAATTCAAACAAAATTAATGCTTAATGCTTAGTGATATGATAAGCCTATAGCTGCCAAATAGTTGCATCACAATGGCAATGGGGATATGCAGAATACCCTTTGTTAAAGAAGTAATCCAAAACATCAATGAGTGATAAAACAACTATTGCATCTCCTTATCTAAAAATATAGACATGAATATCCCAATAAGCAACTTCACTCCATACACTTGGATAAGGAGGGATAAAGTACAAAATACACCATAAAAGTATAAGTTACATTGTTTTATAATTTAAATATTATATATTTAAATTTAATATATATTATTTTAAATAAAAGTATATATACTAATTTTTATATTAACTTACTAATACTATTGAATTGTGGAAAACTCATGCATTAAAAAAATACAAATTTAATAGATCAATATAAAATTACTAAATATAAGTTAAATTATTTTATAATTTAACTTCTCCAAACCCTGGGACAAAAGAAGGCCAAGGATTATAGATTTAAGGAAAAAGCTCTTGCTGTTAAGTTGAACTCGGCTGAAACTCTTATTCAAAACAACCCCTCTGATCCCTTTCTTGTCCCCATTGTTTCTAAAGCTAGAGATGACCTTCGGCGTCATCAATAGTCCTTAGTCCGTGGGGCCAAAATTAGATGCAGGGCCCACTGGCTGCAGCATGGCGACAAAGGGTCCAAGTTCTTTTTTAACTAGCTTAAACAAAAACATGCCAATGAAGCTATTTCTAGTATTGTGGTTGATAATAGGGAGATAGTTAATCCTAATGAAATCAAGGAAGCCTTTGCCTCATACTACAGTAATTTGTTCTCTTCTGAAGAAAATAAGGAGTCCTTTTCTCTCAGAAGAAATTTTAGTTCCATTATCCCAAACAAGATATCTCAGCTCGATTCTGTGCTTCTTGGGGAAAATATCAGTAAGGAGGAAATTGTTAATGCCATCAATTCACTTAAGAAAGACAAAACCCCGGGCCCTGATGGTCTCCCGGCTGAGTTTTACCAAGCCAATATTAGCTGGATTAGCTCGGATCTCCTTGACCTCTATAATGAGGCATATGAGAAAGGCATGCTGGGCAATATGATTAATAGAGGTATCATTAAGTTAATCCCTAAAGAAGGTGATAAAACTATTATAAAAAATTGGCGCCCTATCACACTTTTGAATGTTTCCTACAAAATACTTGCCAAGATTATGGCTCATAGGTTGGAAAGCATCCTACCCAAATTTGTTAAGTTGACTCAAATTGGCTTTATAAAAGGTAGATATATCCTCAAAAATCTCATAACAAGCTGGGAAGCCATGAACTGGGCCAAGGCCTCTAACCAAAATGCTACGATTCTTCTCTTGGACTTTGAAAAGGCCTATGATAGAATAGAATGGAATTTTATTGACTTGATGCTTAGGGCTTTTGGCTTCCCTAACCGCTTCTGCAATTACACCAAGCTCTTGTTGAATGATGCTATGGCCCAAGTTGAAGTTAATGGCTCTCTCTCTAACCCTTTCTCCCTGACCAGATCTATCAGACAAGGTTGTCTGCTTGCCCCTGCACTATTTGTCATTTCCTCTGAAGCACTGTCTTACATCCTTACTGACAATACCCTCTCTCCGGTGGTTAAAGGTATCTCTCTACCCAACATGGAGAATCTGACCAATTGTCAATTTGCTGATGATACTAGTTTATTTTTTGGCTTGGAAGAAGCAAATTTCAATTGTATTACTAAAAAACTTGATCTATTATGCTCTATCTCCAGAGCTTAGCTTTCCCAGTCTAAATGCATTTGCCTTGGGTGGGATGAGTAGCCCCCGAGTTGGTTTTTGAAGTATGGATTCCAGTGGGGTGGCCCCAGCAAAATTGTTAGATACCTAGGCATCCCCTTCTCTGTGGATCCTTCTCTTAAAGATATGTGGTTGTGGGTTAAAAAAAAGATCACTAAAAAACTAAACAGCTGGTATAACAGATCCTTGTCTCTTGCTGGTAGACTATAGGTCTACCAAAAAATTCTATCATCATATAATATATATTATGCCTCGGCTTGGATGTTTAATAACTACCAAATTCTGGAAATTCAAAAGGCCATAAGGAACTTCCTATGGTCTGATGGTAAAGGCAACAAAAAGATGCATGCGGTTAAATGGGACTGGTGCTGTATTGATAAGAAACTTGGAGGTCTTGGCTTAAAAGATCTTAGGCTTCAAGGTTTGGCGTTGGCCACCAAATGGATTTTCCACTGTGTAGATGGGGAAGAACCATGGAAAGTTCTTGTCAGAAGCAATATTAGAAGGGGATACCCCAAGAAGGCTAAAGCATGGAAAGATGTTCCTTTTGATGATCTTTTAATTGGCAACTTTCCTATCAATGTGCATGGATATGTTGTATTTAAAACCATTTGGAAAGCTTGGGAGTCTTCTAGGCCCTTTATCTCTGACAAATCCTTCCATTCTGATACCCTTCTGCATGGTGAAAGGTCCATTTGGTGGAACCTCCATCTTCAGGGGAAGCCTTTTGCTCTATCTCAAGGCTGCTCGGCTAAAAACTCGTACAATCTGGGTATTTCCACATTTGTTGACCTCTTTGAGAATGATTGTCTGATTAGCTGGGAGGAGTTAAAAGACAAATATAACCTTCCAGCTGCTCATAAAAATACTTATAATATGATCTCTAGAGCTTGTATTGATCTACCTTCCTCCTGCCTCATTGACTCACATAGATACCTCAATATCAAATGGCCTGATGGTACCTTGATTCATAAAATCAAAGCCAAAAATGTTT
>MU223057.1:1217504-1230430 GCA_018584345.1 Thuja plicata | reverse complement strand
ACCTTGATTCATAAAATCAAAGCCAAAAATGTTTACAATATTCTGAGCAATAATCAAAATATCATTGAACATATCAATGGGCTTTGGTACACTTCCCTGGAGTCTAAAGACTGGACCAATATCCTTATTAGGATGTGGAAATCCTCTATAGAACCAAAAATTAGATGTTTTAAATGGCTTATGCTGATTAATAGACTTCCTATCACCAGGTATCCTGCTCAGTCTGATATGTGTGGACTCTGCAATCGTCCTGACTCTTGTAGACATATATTTTTTGAATGTAAATTTGCGAAGAAGGTCTGGGCTTTATTTGACATAACTTATCCTAAGTACATTAATATCTTTGAGATTACCACTAGTCATATACAGGGACTTAAAAAAGATTGTAATATTCTATGGCACATTATTTCTTCTAACATTTTATGGCAGCTATGGAAGTGCATGAATGAAGAAAGGTATCAAGGTATACATAGATCTCTTACTGAGTCTTCATTAAAACTCACATTTTTTAAAATCCCCTCGCAGGTCTGCATCACGATGATGATCGAGAGAGAGAAGCTTATACGATTCCTCAAGATGGGACACTCCACAATGTTCGTATTTGAAATGAAAGATGGCTACGACTACTGTAATCATATGAACAATATGGCTCTTTTCAACAAAACTGTGAAAAAACTATATAAGGAAATCACCAAGGACAAGAATGTGACGGATGATCAGATCTTTATGATTGCTCAAATCCAAGCCAATAAAGGAATTGCTTGGATGGAAGGACCCCTTGGATGGACTGCTTGGGTGGAGCAGTTTGAAGATCTTCTTCACTAGGGCTTTTTTGTTTTTATCAGCTACTATATTGTTCATGTGTATGACAGTTACTCTATCTCTTTTTTGATCCTTGTCTCTCTCCGTGTGAGGCCTGCCTCCGGAGCTGAACTCTTCGTGGATATTTAAGATGTACTGATCTTTCTTTTTGCTCAATCTATAGTTAATATAAAAAAAATTATTTTATAATTAAGTTAATTAATATAATTGAAAGGAATAACATATAAATTATAATTACAATTATACTTTAATATTTATTTTATATAATATAAAATTATATATTTAAAGTTAACATATATAATTTTAAAATAATACTAATATATGTTAAATATAAAATTATTAACCACCTCTGCATCTTATAATATAATTTTAATATTTATATAAAATTAATACTATTATATAAAGGTATGAATTATTAATAAGATTATATGTACCTTACTTTAAATATAAGTAGAAATTGGCAAGAAAATTAAATTATTTAAATGAATAACTTCCAATGCTATTGACTGCTCTGACCGCTCTAACCGCTCTGTGCTTATGTCAGTCATCACAGAAGCTAATGGGGCAGGGCTGGTGCAAATATTGTGCCCCATAGCGATTGCCTCCCAATGATCACGGAATTGACTGAGCGGAATACGCGTCAACCCCAAGCCATGGAATCATTACAAAGGGAGAGAATCATATTTTATTCATTTCACCCATTTGGGGTAGTAGCTGTAAGCATCGTGGCCGACAAGCATGCCAAACATGAATCACAAGGCACGATACTATTGACAGTTGCCGCAAGAGATATCACTTCATGAACATCCATTCAGTGTTTACGATACTTTTTCCAAGATATGTGATGAGATAACGTGAAGGCTCACTAACTATAGACTTCCTTACTCAATCCTGCACAAGTATAATGGTGAGAATTTGCATTCATAGCCATCGAGTAAAAACTACAGAGATATTTAGAATCAGTTATTACATCCATTTGACAAGGAAGGAAAGAGGAGAATAAGAATCATTAACCAGACTCAATATAGGGACTTATTCAGGCAGATCAGTTAGCGATCACTTACATAAATATCCAAGAAGATACCAGAGACAATAATCCTAAGGATTACATAATTGTCATTGGTCAACCAGTGAGATCATCATCCTCATTCAAGTATTGTGGAGTAGTCAAATCCTTGCATATTATTTATTGGTATTTATTCGTTTTGATTAAAGTTAATTGGAGGAGTCTCTCGCAAATCGAAATAGTCCCAAAATTCTATCAGATTACAAAAGGAGTGGGGGACATCACACTATCACTTTTTGTGGAAGAAAGTTGTTGAGAAGGAAGTTAAGTTTTAGTATGTACCTATTAAGGAACAAATTGTAGATATTTTCACTAAATCTAAATAGTTAAAGACACTTTTGAGTATATTAGATAACAATTAGGGGTTATTACCCCTTCTTTTTCAAATTAGATGTATAAGAGAGGTACATATTTTTAGGGGAGAACTATTGGCTATCCTTTGTCTCTTAGATTGATGTGGGGACTGCTCTTAGGGGAGAAGTGAAGGGAGTGGATTGTGGAAAATATTACAAAGATTTGGTTTTCCTAACAGAGAAATTTTTCAGAGTAGAGATGTTTTTATTGAGGTTGTTGGTAGTAGAGTAAAGTTCAGTATAATTCTATTTCTTTGTTGTTTGAATTTCTTTGTTTTTTGAAAGAGAGAAAAATTGTTGATGTTCTTTGTCCTTAATTTCAAAGGGGGCTCGAAGAAAGTTCAGCTTTGTTTTTTGTTGGTGTTTCCATCAATGACAAAGGGGGAGATTCTTAGCTATATGCTCAGTGTTGTCATTGATGTCAACTAATGGTTTCATTGATTTCAACTTGTTGTGGTTGAGAAGTAAAAGATGGTAAAATATTGTATGCTAAAAGAGTACTTGAAGGATAATAGATGCTTGGCATTATATGTTAATATGATGATGCATATTAGGAAGATCAAATTATGATAGGTTAGATTATGCAAAAAAGAGTATTAAAGACCTTATGGGAGAATGCTATGCATTCCTCCACATAAGATGTTGACGACTTGTAGTTCTGGTTACAATGAATATGTACTGTGAATATTGGACTATCATATTTTTAGGTCCCCAACTATTCTTTTTAAGAAGTTGTGATGCATTGAGAATAAGGTTGACTGTAAAAAATGGATAGGATGGGCTCAGAGAATGCTCTATATAAGTATGTCATGTTTTACACCTTGCTGGACATGATCAAATATTTTGTGTAGCATTTTAGTCCTAACATTTTATGATGATTTTCTTTGTAAGTGAAGATATGTCTTATGTGTAGTATTGTTATCTGTATTAGCTTCTAGTCGACTCAGCTATTTGTGGTGACTAGATTTAAGTCTTAATGGTTTGTATATAGAATGAGGGAAGAGTTAAGAGGTTAAGAGTGATGGTTTCGTGTCATGTTGGGCTTTGCATGACATTATGTGCTCAAAGAGTGTAATTGAGCCTATTGATAATATATTTTTAATGTTTTTCTACACATTATATTTAGGTCTGGGTTGGAGAATATTGCAATGCATGTGCCTTGATTATATCATTTGAGGAATAATTATTGTGATGCATTTGGGTCCCATTTATCTCTTGGGGTGGGCTAACTGAGTGATTATGCTCATAATGGTTGACTTTGTATTTACATTTCTTATATTTCTTATGCCCAACCTTGTTGAAGTTTTTGATGAGTAAAATATTGTGTGTGTGTGTGTGTGTGTGTGTGTGCGTGTGAATGAGAAATGTAACAGGGTGTGTGAGGAATTTGTAAAGTATGTATGGATTGAATGTGAAGACAAAGTAATGAAGATAAGGAAGAGAATAAGTGCAAATTGCTAAATCAAACAAAGAGGTTATAGAAACCGATCAGGAGATCCTACATCTTTTTGTTTCATATTTTATTTGTGCCTAGACTAGAAGATTGTGCTCTCTCTTGGTAGCTTTATGCATATTTTTCTCTTCTTTAAGATTGTGCAAGTTTTCTCAAAGATAATGAGTTCCTTAGCAGTGTGCTTAAACATTAGGGACAATGAGTTCCTTGGCTTCTAGCCTAAAACTTTATAATCAATTATTGTATATAGAGAGTGTGATTCTCACTATGGTTTTTTCCACATTAGGTTTTCCATGTAAATTTGGTGTTTATGTGTGTTTTTTTTCATCATTGCTATATTTTTTGCTAATGATTAGTTGGAATAATAATAAGTAACCGAGAATCATGGCAAAAGTATGGCATTGGTCTTGATAAATTTTGGAATATTCCAAACTCTTTTATCTTATTATCATACTATTGCTATTGTGTTTCTCTAAAAGAACAAGAATGATTATGAGTAGTCTATTGTGTTCTTTAGTAAGTATTTACACATGGAAATAATTGAAATATTCTATAAACACAAAAATATTTATGTTGAATAAAATTTTGTGTATTCAAGAAAACCAAAATTATGATGCAACCCTCTGCACCCTCTGCATAGCAGCAGCAACATCAACAGAAGGACTTGCAGTGACAACACCAGTTTCAGCAGGGCCATTATATTTATCAGCATCATCACCCAAACCGTGTTTGGCGGTATGACTAGCAGGTAGACCTTTCTGAAGAATTCAAAAACATATTCCGATCTACGCCAATTGTTCAACCGGCCAAGAATAAATATGCATATCCATAGAATGTTGGGTTTATGAAAGTCTCATTTGCAGAGAAAAATATTACAGGTAACCATACCAAACCTATTTTTCATGGCAAAGCCATAGTTCAGCCAGTTAAACCCTTTTTTGTAAACCCACGGTTTCACTTTTATAACCGCAAGCATCATGAGGGTTTTTGAACCTATGAGACTGGGGAAATCTCGTCAAAAGTAGCCCTCGATGGCCATCCACCTCCATTCTTGGGTAAACTAGGTCAAAATTTTGAAAAAGAAATTGAGCGGGAAAAGGAAGTGACCAATGGTCAAGCACATAAAACATGTCCTGCAAACAAAAAATGACATTGATATAGGACCAGGACACTCCTCAAGTAGAAACAATCGATATTTGACATTTGCGAGGGCTCCCCTCCTGTAACACTGACACACATTTATAATGACTCTAGCAAGAGCAAGCATGGCCAGATCAACGGGCCCAATCCCCTACCCCCTGTGGGTACTTGCCTGGTTCGAGCCCCCTTCATTCCAAATAAACCCAATCAAGTCTGGAAAAAGAAGCAGCCCCAAATCACTGCAACTCTGGTCCCTGTTATGGCTTCAATCACTCTTCCGGATAAGATGTTGCAGATGCCTATTGGTACACTTCAACATTTAGCTCTGATAGGTAAGTTCTCTCCACATAACTTATCATTTAAAGTAATCCAAGAATGGGCAATGCAGTCATTCGCGAGCTTAAAAGATATATTCTATATAGATCCAACCAATATCAAAATATTTTGTGCTCATCTTTCATTCTAAAGAAGATAGAGATTTGGTTCATAAATTTAAAAGTTGGTTCTGCAAAGGATCGAGCCTCTTTACTATGATTTGGATCCCCAATTTTAAGCCCGACCCTGACCTTGCCCTCTTCTTCCCTTGTTGGGTCTCTTTTCCCTTTCTACCATTAGAATACAGAGATCCTGATACTATTGAACTCATTGCGAACAATGTGGGTATCTTCATAAGACACGACCTCATTCCATTTGAAGCTCCTCATCGAGAAGCATGAGTCTGTATCTTAATTGATAGCCAAAATTTTTTTACTAATTATATTGCTATCAAATCAAAATGGGGAGATTGGGTCCAACAAATCATCATCCAACAACCAGATACTATACACAAATATCAACATAGACTTGGCCACTTCACCTCCGACTTTCATAAGGAATACCCTTCAAAAATTTAAGTATGCTTAGATCATAGCTCAGATCCTTTGGAGTGCACTCATTACAGCTTGCAAGCAATAACTACATTTCAAGTCAAATATCATATTATTATAGAATCTCAAGGCTGCATTAGCAATATCTCAAAGCCTTAGGATCAAAATTTGGCAAGAATGTTCTCTATGTTATTACAACATATCTTCTCATATTTAACCCTCTGCTCGCAATGGAGAGATTCTCGATCCCTTCCTTGCATTGACAGACTGGTGAAAGATAGCCCATCAACCTCTACTACTACACTTGTCAACAAATTTGTCCATCAATTAATGTTTCAAGAGTCTCCCACCACCCTCCCTATTTACAGCCAGGAAAATTATGAGGCAGAAATATCGGGAGTAAACATGAGAACTGTAGCCAGTATGGAGGCAGATCATAGATCTGATCAGTTTCAAGGTACAACTAAGGAAGATAGAGAACATAGGTTAGAGGTTGCAGAAGTGGAATTTTTTGAGCATACAGATATAGAGGGCCTACCTCTCTACCTTGGACAAGGCAATGTACCCAAGGAAAATGATTCCTCAATTCAGAAATTGGCATGCCCTTTGAGGGGATAGAAGAATTTCCTGGACTGCATAAAACCTTCAGAGGATGAAAGGACCATCAACAAAAATTCCATTCAAATTACAGATGATGTCTTCCAAGTTATCCTGACACAAGTATTTGTGCCAATGTAATGGTCCATGATTGGGATGTTGAGGAATTTCAGAAAGAAGAGGATGAAAATCAGGATATACCAAGAGCTGAGGACATGCATGTACTTCACCAAATCCTCTCCATTGAGTAGATACCATCTCAAAATACTCAGCCTAACAAGACCCCTAAATCCAAAGGCCAAAGACCAAAGAGTGCAAAAAAAAAGGATGAAATAATAGCTGGCATACAATCCACTTTGGACGACAAGTTTGTTTCCATCAAAAGATCGACAAGGAGGACAAAAGGTCCTTCTTGTCAGCAATCAAGATCACTTCATGGAATGTCAGAGGCATTAAAGCCTCTGACAAAAGAAATAGAATCAAACAGATGATTGATTCTATCCAAGCAGATATTGTCCTATTGCAAGAGATGAAAATGTCTCAAGAAAACTATGCAAAGTCGATTGGAAAATGGGCTTCCTGGGCCTCGTTACATCAACAAGGGAATGGAGCCTCTGGAGGATTGGCTGTCCTATGGAACCCGAAGACCATTCAAGGGAGAATGATTGGGTAGGACTCTAATTGGAAACTTCTAGAGGTGACTAATTATGATTTCTCTTTTGTTTTGGTTAATGTTTATGAGCCTACCTCCACACAAGATAAGTAAAAATTATGAGTGCACTTAACACACTTAATTCAGCTTCATAGTGATCACAATGTTATACTAGGAGGAGACTTAAATACTATTCTCAGTATGGATGAAAAAGTTGGGGGAAAATGTCCCCCACCAAGAACTATTCAAGACTTCTTCTCATTGCTGAATGACAACAACTTAATGGATGTGGTCCCAACAAATGGCTCCTACACTTGGACGAATAAGAGAGAAAAATTTACACCAATAGCATCTCGTGTGGATAGATTCCTAATATCACAAGATTGGAAGCTTAATGTTCAATTTCAGTAGAAATTCTATCTCTACTAGGCTCTAATCACTTTCAAATAGTGTAGTCCATAGACAATGCAACCACTCACTGGCCACAAACCATCATTTAAGTTTGAAAGAATGTGGCTTCGGCACCCACATTTCATCCCTCTGCTTAAACAATGGTGGGTGAGTTCTCCATTTGTGGATGGCTAAAAAATGCACCAATTTTCCATGAAACTTAAACACATCAAAGGCCACATTAAAAAATGGAATGAACAAGTGTTCAAGAACATCTTCCAACAAAAAGATACAGTGAAAAAAACCAGCAGGAATATTTGAGTAGACCATACAACAAGGTATGGATAATGGCACATACCAGAAGAAGAAAGAACTACAGTAGGAATGGGAAGAGCTGTGTAGCAGGGAGGAAGAATACTAGAGACAAAAATCCTGTGAGTTGTGGCTGCGAGAAGGGGATAAGAACACAAAAAAATTCCATGCAATAGCCAAGCAAAAATGAGCAGCCAACACAATTTTTACCATCTCAAAATTTACAATGGGTAAGGTGCTAACAAATTCCCATGACATCCGACAAGAAGGGGTTAACTTTTACAAGAACCTCCTTTCTCCCATTTAGGGTCCTTCTCCATCGCAAGAGAAATTGGATGAAATATTGGAAGCTATTCTGGTATTAATCACACAGCCAGATAATGACATCCTAATGGCCCCTTTTACTATTCGGAAACTAAGACATGTGGTTTTCTCACTACCACCAGACAAAGCTCCAGGCATGGATGGTTACACAAAGCTATTTTTTCAAACATGTTGGGACTTTATTGGCTGGGAATTGCTAGCAGCAGTAGAAGAATCATGAAAAAACAAGACTATGCTGAAATACTTCAACACTACAAACATTACTATCATCCCAAAGGTAAAAAAATCCAAAAGAATTTACAGATTTCCACCCCATATCCCCATGCAATACAACTTATAAGATTATAACCAAAGCCATCTATCTGAGACTTCATCATCTCATCCCATCAATTATCTCTCAAGAACAAGGAGGCTTTGTTCCAGGAAGGGAAACTATGGAAGGAGCACTGGTTGCACACAAAGTCCTCCATTCGATTAATGAGAATCAGTCCTCTAATTTTTTTATCAAACTAGACATGATGAAGGCATATGACAGAGTTTGTTGGAACTTTCTATTTCAAGTCTTAAACCGGTTTGGTTTCTCGAAGCAATGGTGTAAATGGATTAGGGAAGGTATTACAGGGGCTTGGTTTTCAGTTATCATTAATGGAACATCAGTAGGCTTCTTCTCATCCACTCAAAGTGTTAGACAAGGAGACCCTTAGTCCCCCATTTTGTTTATTATTATGGCAGAAGCATTGAGTAGAACAATCAAGAAACAAAAATCCTTGGGGTTTTGGATCGATGCTAAGATTGGAGACATAGGAATTTTAGTTACGCACTCTTTATTTGGTAAATCTCATGTGAAAGAAGCCAGGAAAATAAATTATGTTTTAGACCTCTACTCTGCAGTCTCCGGGAAAAAAGTGAATTCCCAGAAATCACAAATTTACTTGTTCAACACGAATCAAATTATATCAAATTCTAAAATTCTTGGTTGACATTCTGCCATCAACTTACCTAGGGATCCCTTTCTTTGTGGGAACTAATAAGCCAGGATACTGGTCTTCATTCATTGATAGAATCAAAAATAGAGTCTTGGCCTAGAAGGCTAGGTGGTTATCCCTATTGGGTAGAATCCTACTAATCAAGTATGTTCTCTCAGAAATTCCTAATTACTATCTTGCTGTGCTTAAAGCACCATCCTCTATTAAACAAAAAATCCAAAAATCAATCAAAGGCTTTTTATGGACAGGGAACATGAACAATGAGAAGAAGATTTTGCTCATCTCACTTCAGGATATGTCACAAGGTCCAACTAGAGGAGGAGCAGGACTACATGATTTACATAATAGAAATAAAACATTTGGGGGAAAGCTTGTGTGGAAAATGTACACCAAGCCGAATAATAAATGGTTCCAAATCATGAAAAAAAAGTACTTGGATAACCATTATCCTTCAAGAGTTCTCTCTATTGCAGAGCCACCCAAAGGCTCTGTAATCTGGAACTTTATGATGTCAACAAGGGAATTGGTTTACAATTATGTCACATGGGAGGTAAATAGTGGATCAAGCATTAAATTCTAGAGAGATTCATGGAATGGCCTGCCTACCTTGTCATTCTCGAAGACTTCATAAGATCTTATAAATATTGCAGAAAATCAATGGGGCATTCACCTCATAAACTATGTTCTGGTCGTTAAAAACTATTCAGGAAAAGTCATTTGGAAGGACCTTGATGACCTGAACCTATCAAGACAAGATGTTGAACTCCTACGAAATATATTTTCAATTAGACAGATATACTTTTTAGACAAAGTAGATAGGCTACTATGGGCCCTCGCTAAGAATGGATTTTTACTCAATCAGAGAGGGCTATAACATTCTTCAAAACTTAGCAACTAATAAGGCCCAAGCATGTGCTTATAATTTCTTCTAGAATCATGTAGTTTTTCCTAAGGAATGCTTCTTTGCATGACTAGCACTAAGGAATAGGATCCTCACCAGTGACCGACTACAAAAATTTTGCATTGCACAAGCCTTCAAGTGTAAACTATGTGATGATCAGATTGAGACGGTGGCTCACTTGCTATTGCAATGTCCCTTTGCACATGAATGTTGGACATATGTCCTCAATAAACTATATTTTTACACCCCTCTGCCAAACAAAATCTGGGACTTATTTCAGTCCTGGCTCGAAATACAACATGGCTCACTTTTTGCAAACATCTGGAAGTGCACACCATCGCTTGTTGTTTGGTCAATCTGGTGGGAGCGAAACAAAAGATTTTTTTGAAATGAGCAGTCAACTCTCGGCGTAGTAATACAAGGTATGGAAAAATTAATATCATAAGTTGTAAATGCTATAATTTTTAGGTGTGGATACAACCCAGTAGTGACATCATGGGACAAAAATTTAATGAGAACTTGGGGGAGTCTCAACATGCCAATGGGCTGGGGAGCCTCAAAAAATATACCAGGTCAAGTGGATAGATCAAATATTAAATGGAAACCCCCCGATCACCATGTAATGAAACTAAACTTTGAAGGAGCATCACGTGGAAAACCAGGAACATCAGGCTTGGGTGCATGTATCAGAGATTCACAGGGAAACTTGGTAGCATGCATTGCCTTCCCATTGCCAGTAGGGTCTAATAATATTGCAGAAGTGCAGGCAATTCTCATAGAACTAACTCTGGAAAAAAATTGTGTCATCACAGACATACATGTTGAAGGAGACTCCATGGTAATAATTAATGCCTAGATCAAAAGAGTATCCCACAATTGGCAATTAGAATACATTTTGAAGCAAACTTGGTGAATAATGGACAGTTTTTCTAACATATTCCTATCCCATACACTTCAGGAAGGAAATCGGCTTGTAGACTATCTATCCAACTTGGGATGTGATGGAATTGATATTACACTTATAATGCCAAGTGTGATCCCAGCAGAGATGGGTGAATTAAGTAGGTTACTGGGATCTGGCATACCGAGCAAGTAAAATAATGATGCAGAGAGTACATTTAACACAAGTTCACTGCAACATAATATATAGGGGTCCAGACATTGTGTTCACCTAGCAACAATCACATAGGTATGCCATAAACTTACACCCCCATAGGCAACTATACAAAGATGTAAAAGGATAACTAATGAAGCCTTCTACCATGACATGCTGTGAAAGTCCAGTGCATGATGAGTAGCAATTTCCCATATGGGAATTGGATCCCCAGAATTGACCGCGATCTTTAAAAGGCTCTGGATAGATAATTAGATGAGATTGGAAGTACATGTATTTAAAGCAATAATGTAACAAAGGCCACCAATTCAAAAACTCTTAATGTGGCTATCTCTCTCGCGCATGTTTAAACAACAAGCTTGGATACAGATCAATATGTTCACATGGCTATCTGCAACAAGCTTGAGGCCCAAAAACTGAGCGCAATACATGTCAAATCAGGTATAACTGACATTAAAGCACATGATATTATGTGCTTCTATGAAATCATCACCCTTCTTATTTAGACCCTACACATCGCATTTGGTGACACAATGTGTTGAATACAGAGAAAATGGCTGAGGTCTATGTAAGTTGTGAACATTGTGCTATTTTTCATTCTGAATTGCTACCAAAAAATTATAGAATTTGGTTGCCGCCAAAGATAAATGAAGATGTGTTCCCAATGTGTATCACTAACTCTGCGATGGTGAAATTTTTTTGGTGCATTCCTCCACTATTCAGCACGCAATCAAACAGGTAATAGGCCATGACAATTTTGCCCCAAAAGCTAACTAGTTTTTGTTTCCTTCACAGTTAGTTTTGATATTTTTGTCGAATGCAATGGACCTCCTACAATCCCCATGCTTGTTAGAAGTTTTGGCCTTCAAAATGGTTCATAAGGATTTTTGGTTTGCTAACAAGCTCAAGCAAGCTATGCAAAACTACGACCTTTGGAACGATCGAGCGCTGATTGGGGGATTGTTTTCAACACATCAACTTCTGCATAACCATGGGTTTCTAGTTGCTTTTAATGGGGCTAAACGGTCAATAGAATTACAGAATGCCTAGGTAATGAGAAATGTATTCCATGATAATGGGCATGCCCTTAGCATGTTGCTTGAGGGGAAAATGATGGCTATGGTGCTCACGTTGACGGAACTTTTAGGGTTACCAAACTCTCCAACTATCCCAAGGCACATCAAGCTCCGCCGTCCTTCTCTATGGAATAAAGCAAACTAGAGGAGCAATTTGTGGTCACCAGGGCAGAGTCAAGGAATTATCTGCTCCGCACAAAGGGAAGATGCATGGGTAATGGTAAAAACTCCCATTACACAAGATGCCCAACACCTAGAATGGGAAACAACTGCAGTACCAAAGGTGGGGAGTAAAGCAAAGCTACACGATGTACAAGAAAGCGGTTGGGAAATGGTTGCAGAAATACAAATGGGAGTGATGAAAAGTTGCACGATGTGCAGGAAAGTGGATGGGCGACCACTTCCCCTACAACAGATCCAAGCAGGGGGACTACGGGTTGGATGCCCCAGTCAGAGACGTTGCCTAAGAAGAAGCATGATTCTAATGGGTGGGAGAGGACTACACCAGAGGATGATGCAAATGCATGGTTTGCAGATTGGACACATCATTCCCACTGGAACACCACTCGAGAGATGGTGCTGCGATGAAAGAATAAACAAGTATATGATGAAAATTAAGTGGGTTCAATTTTGAACATTTGTACAGTCGATGGTAACCCGAGTGTGCCAAATTTTAAAGAACTGTACATTCGATGACATAATGGGTGTGAGTCGATCAATATTTTGATATGGTCAGGAAGCAAAATCTACATGATATACTCATATGACTATTTTGTATTCGAATGTAAATATTCAAACCTTTCGTAATGTTATGAAAATATGTTATATTGTATTTGGGCAAGGATTCTAGGTTTTCTTGCTAAGTTCTTTCCCG
>MU223057.1:1154579-1191444 GCA_018584345.1 Thuja plicata | reverse complement strand
AGCTTGTTCATCTAGGAAGGCTTTCTTTTCATGCTCAATCCTCTTAAGTCTTTCACTCATGTATCTTGAAGATGTTTTGAGCGGTGAACTTGGTCTTGAATTTATAAACAAGTTGTTGGTATAGGTTTCATTGACATGAGTGTCATAAAGTTCATCTCCTTGGTTCTCATGTTGTGATAACTCATCCTGATAAGCTTGCCTCTTACCTCTCATAGCTCTTTGGTGTGCATCCAGATATCTAGTTGAGATAAGGGGTGAAGTTGGTTGACAATCATGAGAAGAACCACCAAATGAAATAGCATCTCTATGCTTCACAAATATGTCATCAAGGTGTTTATTCATGTCTTTCCTCTCTCGTCGAGTCATTGTGTAACTCGTATCTATATCCAATCGAGAAGATGCTAAGGGTGTACCCAACTCACTAAGGTGACTCTTGGAATCAAACCAAACTTCTGAGTTATTCCTAGGTGATTGATCAAATATAGGTTCTTTTCCCTTACATTTTTGGCAAGTTTGAACTAAGGGTAATTGGTTGGAGACCACTTGAGGTCATTTTCCTTGATTTACTTGATATCTTGTTTTAACTGGCATGAAATAAAAGGTACTAGCTGATAGGATGATCCCAAGAAATGTTGGTACCAAACTAGGATAGTAAAGGCATTAACTTGTCCAATAGAGAGGTGATAAGATAAAATTTTGCAAGAGGTATAAATCAACACTGCCACAGAGGTGCCCAATAAATGGGTGAATACCCTAACACATATGGATCAGGAGGATGATTTACCCAAGTTATATTTATTGAAATTGATTTTTTATGAAAGTGAATCGACAAGAGACTACCAAAACTCTCCAAGTGTGTTATCAAAGAATCTAAAGGTTTATCTTCTCAACAAGGATGGTTTCTAGCTTACCAAATCCAAGCAAGGTCACTTGTGAAATCAAAGGTTACTAGTTCAAGAGGTCAAAATGCAAGAATCCAAAGTGTAAAAAAGCTTCTAATAGTGGGGTAAGTGACCTAATCTGACCCAGATTGACCAAGTAAGATTGGAAATGAAAGGATAGTAAATTGAGCAAGTTGTAAAAAGTTGGTTTTTCGACTTGGGAACTCAATTTTTGTTCATTTTAATTGACCAACTAGATGCATTAACAATTTTTTATCATTAATCAGGCACACAAGACATCAATCAGGAATTTCAAGAATACAATTGTCTCCAAACAATGAGCAAGGGACAAAGCAACCTTGCACATGAACAAGAATAGTGTCGTAGTATTTCTACTCCCTAAAGATTCTACTTTTGTATGTTCTCAAAATATTTTTCAATCACGCACATAGTTCTAGAAAAGAAAAAGTTGGTTGCACTATGGTTCGTAGTAATGGTCAACTTTGCAACTTTTGCAATCTCAAGTGGGTGAAATCCAATCCTGGTGCACCAAGGTTTTGACATAGTTTGAGAATTTAATCAATCAGGAGCTGCTGAGGAGATCTGACAACCCAACAGGGGACCACACCTATGGATATTTCTTCCACAAGGACATTTATATAGCGGTTGTTTCTACCATGGAAGAAATGGCTATTGCTGCTTGAGGTTATGTCCACGTGGTTTACCCAATAAAGGGAGTATCCACTACAGTTAACCCTCTCTAACAAGGAAGACTCATAATATGGACCACATGGGGACTTAGTTCAGATTCAAGGGTTTCAAGTTTCTAATTCTCCCAAAAGTAAAAAGAGCATAATCCTCTAGCCTCTTCACCTCACCCAGACAAAGTAAACAAGATTAATTGACCCACTAATTTGAAATCACCTCATCAAAGGTTCGTATATCAACAAAAATGACCACCAATCTTAAGAGAGAAAGTACCGTCAGAAGTTGAAGACCAAACCAAGTGAGATAATAACAAATCCTTTCCTACATACAAGGGGATCTATCATCAAGAAGAGATTCACATGTAAGACAAGAGAATGAAGCTCACTCTCTCAAGATCACCACAAATAGTGTTCATAGGGCCTAATTAGTATGTGAAACATATATGCAAGAAAGCAAATCTAGGTTCATTCCTTTATAGCGAAAATTGGAAATGTGATCTATGAAAGCAAGAAATACTCAAGATAAAAACATAAGAGGTTCATTTTTATTTCCAAAATCCAAATATTATAGAGATGCAATAAAATACCTCAAGTCCAAAGCAACACACTTAGTAGATTTTACCTTATTGTTTCTTTTGTTGAGCTTTTCCGCGAAAGCAAGCCACGAACTCTCCAACAAGCAAGACAAGCAAACAAGCAAACACGATATGCAATGTATATTCAACTTATGAAAAACCTAGGGTTAGATCTAAAAATCAATTGTTAGGAGCAATAATAACCAAAAAATAATCCAAATAACAACTCACATCATGCATTGAACCATGTGAAATAAATGCAAGCTAATCATTAAATGCCCTTTTTAAATTTTGATTTTTGACGTAGTCAACAAGATTGGACCTATCTGAATTCAGATCCCAAACCCTAAATGTAGAAAAGAGACCCATGTTAAAAATTAGAGAGCTTTCCAAAAATGTCATAATTTTAAAAAGATCTTTTCATTTGTGCCCTAGGGAGCCATTTTCCCAAAATAGACTAGTTTTTATAAATCGACCAAATGAGCTATGATATTGCATCCAAATTTAAAACAAAAAGAATGGACCCCCTGTATAATTTAAAGACCTTTCCAAAAATGTAATTTTTTTTGAAAAATATGCTGATTTGTGCTAAAAATTAAATTTTTATCAAAAATAAAGAAAAAATTATAAAAAATGCAAACTACCTCAAAAAATTTTGAATTTTTTACTGAAGTGTATCGGATATGTCACCAACCTGCAAATAAAAATTCAAACCAAAAATCCAATTCATTTGAGAGATATAATCAAATCTTTGAAAATCTAGGGTTTCCATCTCCAAGCAAATCTAGACAAGGGGGTTAGGTCCAAAAATAACAAAAATTAGCATGTAAAGGTGGGTTGCCGCATAGTGGGCACCAAAAATGTGTCACACTTCTATGAATCATTGTATCCAAGATTTCTCAAGAATGAGATCTCGAATGGAAACTCATAGCTCTCTATTCATGGAGTGCAAGGGTTTGTAATGGAGGCCCTCAGATTGACCTAGTTTGTGCCCATGCAAGTACACCATAAAATAAGAGATTCAAAGAGGAAAAGCAAGAGTGCTAGTCTCCATGATCATCAAGTATGCATGCTAATGAAATCTATTCTATATGATAACAATGCAAGAAAGGAAATTAATCTATATGATAACAATGCATGATTATTCTATGAAAGGGAAGACAAATGCAAGATTAATCTATGAAAGGAAACATGAATCTAATCTAACATGCAAGTGAAAAATTAATCTAAATGGATTGTCATGGGACATGAAAGAAGAATACAAGAAGAGAGAAGTTGCAATATCCAAGCTCAAGTGCTCAAAATCTCCTCCAAAATTTCTCTCCAAACCTATAGCATAACAATAGCATGAAAAAGATGACCGATTTTTTGATTATCGATTATTGATTATCTAAATGAGAATGAGAGGTTTTCCTTATAAAGAGCAATGTACGATGGAGATTAAGAGGCAAAAAGAAAATAAGCAATGGTGGAGATTAAATCTTGGTTGATCCATGTGCTCATATCTTCAAAAGGCAAAATCAAAGGCTATGATTAAGAGACAAAAAGCACACCACTTAGGAAGATGTGTAGAAAAAGGAACTTTATTTATTTTTATTTAATTTATTTCCTTTTTCAATAAAGAGGGATTTAAGTGGGGGTTTTATTTATTTAATTAAAAGATGGATTTTCTTTTAATTAAATAATATTATTTTAGTTAATTAAAAAGAGAGATTTTAATTAAATAAGATAACATTATTTAATTAAGAGAGATTTTAATTAAATAAGTTAAGATTATTTAATTAAAAGAGATTTTAATTAAATAAGATTATTTTATTTAATAAAAATGAATTGTTTTCTTTTAATTAAATAAGATAATTGATTAAATGATCAAACCTTATGAAATATTGAAATAATTGAATTAATTACAATTTGATCAAGGAAATTGATTTGAAAAAATATTGCAAATCATTAATTCAGGAAATTGATAAATTGATTCTGGCATTTGATAAATTGGAGAATGGAGGCCCATAGTATAGGAGACCATTTTAGGGTGCATACAGTGACAAGATATCAACAAGTAAATAAATCAATATTTCTAAGAAGATGAAACCAAAAGTGCAGCCAATAATGCTCACTTTAGAATATTACAACAATGAATAGTGTCATTGACATAGGGTGAGTTGTTATAGTATGTATACAACCCAAGGATATAGGTTAGGGAGTAGTTCAAATTTATATGTAACCTAGAGAAATGTCAATTAGAAATATGAAGGGTACAAAGGCAATGGATTTCTCGCAAGGTCAAGAGCCCCAGTGTTACAAGGTGAGTTTCTTGAACTGCATCAAGGTCAAACTCAATAGAAAATGGAGCATCATTGTTGTTTTTGGAAAAAAAAATTAGTGCTATCAAAAGCATGAGAAAGAGCTAATATCAAGTTTTATGGGTCAAGAAAATGGCTAAAATCAATTGTTAATGTCCACAAGACAAAAGAAGCCTATGGGACAGTAAACCCTATTATTTATGCATTGTGAAGTGTTGATCTTCTACATTTTAGTTTAATAGTGAGCCCTCCAAATCTCTCAAACCATTCTTTGCTAGATAAATCTTGAAAAGAGGTGCTATTAAACCATTTATGATCCTTATTGTGATCGCATTTTCAAAACCCTCTCACATCCATTGCATCAACTCTACTACAGTCACATCTGTGATGAAAAACCATTAATCTATCTATCCACATTCAAAATTTGTTTGAATAATTAGAAAGTATAATGTAGTCCAACCTATTTTCAAACCTCAATTTATATCTTAAAGAAACAGACACAGCTGCCCACTACCAACTTAAGTGAAACATTCTAACTCTATAATATTGAGATCACTGAACAAGACAAAAGCAACACAAAATAAAACTACATTTCATTTATGTCTTTGCCTATTATATAACACCTTAATTTCTATCTAACAAAAAACACAACTACACACAAGATTTGGCTATGTAATTAACTTCCATTAAGATATCGCAAAAGGTTTTAATCTCAAGACTCAAATAATATCAAAATTAAATTCGGAAATCCATAGATTACACAAAACTTCAAACATTTATAGAAACTCAGAATATCAAACATATTCTCTTCAGAAGTAGACAAACCATAGATTTTAAGTTCCTTCATGAAAAATAATGGAAACTTAATTATATAATACTAAAAGAATACAAAATCTTAAACTAGATTACACATTTGTGAAGAGAGTTTCATTTTTCAGCTACACTACAGTCACATATATGATGAATAACCAGAAATCAATGTCACATCTATCTATCTACACACAAAATTTTGTTATAGTATCAGATCAACATGTAATTAAGAGATGGACTTAATTGCAATTCAACAAAGAAATCTGAATCTAGAACCCTGATATATATACAACAAAAAATAGTTATAGATCCAATATCTTTGCAATAGGGTTCCATAGCTAGGGCTTTTGGTCACTAGGTAGAGCGAAGTTCAGCTCAAACATTTCCTTGGAAATGTTGCCTGGCTCATAAAATCCAACAAGCCTTGCAATAATTTCAGTGTTGTCTTGAATATGATGATAGAGAGCAAGATCAAAAGGCCGAGAAAAACAAAGAGAAACAAAATAATCAAACAACAGATAAAATCCTAAACTTATGTTGATAGTGCAGAAAATTTACATATTAAAGAGCCTAAATAAATCACCATTGATATCATTCAGCGCAGATAAAGCCACATCTTTTGCCCCTTCCTCGTACACACGCATTGTTAGACAAGAAGGGCCAAAAACCATATCTACACAACAAATTTACAATTTCATCACAAACAAAGAAGAGTGTAAGTCCAACGTAGAATTGTAGAATACACATGTAAGTGCTTATTGCAAAGTGGAAAGCTAATATTAAATAATCTGGTTTGAGAATTTCAACTGTTATTGTACTTCCCAAGATTTTCATTTTTAGTTCAAGAAATTTTACCATAGTTGTATTTGGAAGAGTGAAAGTCCAATATTTATATTCTAGATTGTAAAATTTACTTTAATTATGCTTTGAAAGAGTGAAATATTCATTCATATTTGCAGACCAAGAACTTAATGGTAACTGTACTTCTGAAATTTGAATTGTGAATAATATCTTAGTAAGAAAAAATTAAATTTTGATTTTGTTTTGAAGAAAAAAGACTAAAATATGGAGATTCATGTTTCTTGAATTATAATGGTGATTTATTGCTCATTAACTTAAATTTGTCTTACCAAGTTTAGATCTGAGATTTGAATTGTGATAAGGAAGCTCAATCTATGTTGGATGTTGGTGTGCCGGGAGTTTGATCTACCGAAACTGTCACTTAGGGCCAAAAACCCTATCTACACAACAAATTTACAATTTCATCACAAACAAAGAAGAGTGTAAGTCCAACGTAGAATTGGAGAATACACATGTAGGTGCTTATTGAAAAGTGGAAAGCTAATATTAAATAATCTGGTTTGAGAATTTCAACTGTTATTGTACTTCCCAAGATTTTCATTTTCAGTTCAAGAAATTTTACCATAGTTGTATTTGGAAGAGTGAAAGTCCAATATTTATATTCTAGATTGCAAAATTTACTTTAATTATGCTTTGAAAGAGTGAAATATTTATTCATATTTGCAGACCAAGAACTTAATGGTAACTGTACTTCTGAAATTTGAATTGTGAATAATATCTTAGTAAGAAAAATGTAAATTTTGATTCTATTTTGAAGAAAAAAGAGTAAAATATGGAGATTCATGTTTCTTGAATTATAATGGTGATTTATTGCTCATTAACTTAAATTTGTCTTACCAAGTTTGGATCTGAGATTTGAATTGTGATAAGGAAGCTCAATCTATGTTGGATGTTGGTGTGCCAGGAGTTTGATCTACCAAAACTGTCATTCTTGATTAGCAAAGAGACTAAACTTTCTTCACTTACTATTTTCTTCTGCAGTCCTCCCGAAGCACTGATTCAGGAGGACTTCTAAACTAAACCTTGTTCCTGCCTTGTTTTGGATGGTTTATATATCATATGATACTTTAAAATGAAACTCATAATCATATGTAGAATAATAAATAGAAACAACATGAATTAGTCTTTATTTTCAACTCCTGTTACACCATTAAGAAAGAATTATTGTTTAAACTTCTAACCTAAGAAATTTTCTTTAGCAATCCAGAAACTTAACAACTACAATGAAATTAGTTGACCAGAATGTGCTTGTATTAATCAACCACAAAGAAAATTTCCTCAAATCTTGAATACCAAGTTCTCACACAACTAGAAGGCAAAGAGCGACGACTTCATGAGGACCAATGCACTGAAAGAACCTAGCAAGAAATGTATCAAAATGAGTGGAATATCAGTCGATATTGTACCAATATTCCTCCACAACCTACCTTGTTTCAACTGACTGTAAGAATCAAGTCAACCATATGATCAATTCTCAATTTCATGAAGGACTAAAACTTCATAAAAATGATGTTTTCAAGGTCCAAAATCCTAGATAAGGTCAATATTAGGTCTAGTAACTGCCCAGAAGGTATCAAGAACATAAAACAGGGTCACAAACACTTTGATTAAGACCAAGGAAGTATTACTTTTTTTCCATCGAGGTCATCTTTGCATATTATACTTGCTAAGTTATCATCATAAACAAGAAATGCATTCAAGACAACCATATGATCAATGCTCAATTTTTCATAGCCTCTTGTGTTTTACCAATAGTTGGTGTACCCAAGTAGGTTCATTGGGAGTGATTGTGCAAATCAACCCAAAATAGGAATTTCAATCATCAAGTTTGGATGCTATATTGAAGTTAGAAGTTTTTTTCAAAGGTGTAGAGCCTATAGTAAGAGATCTACTTGAAAAGTTGTGAGATTCAGTCCTAGAGGACAAGTGAAGCTATAATCTCTACATCAAGTGGTATCAGAGCTCGATAAGAGTTCTCAGGAGAAAGACAAGATGTTAGTGGGATATGGAGATACCACTTGAAGCCTTGAAATGTTGAGAGTGGGATAAAGACTACATTTGAGACCCTAGATAAGGAACAACCTTATTGAGCTTCACTTTGTTTTGAGAATAGTTTTATATTCTATACTAGAGAGGGCCAACCACGTGAAGGTGGAAGATCATTTGACCCCACCCCCCTAACAAGACTCTAAATTCCCCGTTAACATCTAACATTCATTCATTATTTCATCCATTAATAAAATATAACATTCATTAATTATCACACGATAACATTCATTAACATTAATTAACACATTATAAAATTTATGAACATTCAATAGCACATAATTAAATTCATTGGCACACAAAAACCATTCATTATCAATTAAGGTGTATAGATGACAATCATTTATTTATTTTATTTGGAACATGTTTTTTCACTTTTGAGAAGAAATCGCTAAGAGGAGCATCGATGCCATCATGATCATCTCCCCTATCATCAGATCTCAATGTAGGCCTAGTTCTCTGTTAATGCAAAGGGGGGTCATTTGCAATAACATATAAAATTTTTAAATTAAAAACATTTTATTATAATTTGTTACAAGTATTTCAGTACTTTAAAGGACATAATCATATAGCTCTTTATTTGATCTAGTCACATCATCAACTTTGAGATTAGTTTGTCTGGCCTCGGCCTCAACCTCAACCTGCTCATTAACAATGGCCTCTACACTCTCTACAACTGCAATACAAATTGTTACATTAATCCAAACACCTATTGCAATTAAATTTGTATTACTACACCAATCAATTTAAGATGTTTACTTGTATTAATAATTACATATAAAAATTGAATAGAAAATGTATACCTCCATCATTATGATGCACATCCGAAACAACATCATCACGCACAGGTTGTGTACCAGAATCGGCAGGTTGCATTCCAATTTCAGACGCATTCATGTTATCATTGTTTTCTTACTTAAAAAAAATATACTCACTTTATGTTGGAATTTAACATCAAATAAACTAATTGGTAAATAATTAAATTTGAAATAATCATCATTTAGCTTACTTACTGCGACGGATCCATCAGTAGAACCTTGTGCACTTCTTATTCTTTTAGCCATGACTTTATAGCCTTGTTGGAAACCAATTTTGTTGTCCTCTTCTGTGAGACTTTTATTGAACTTCGCGCCTAGCATTTTTGCTTGGTATCGTCAAATTTTATTTGATTGTTTCATCAAAACCAAAAAGATTGCAAATTATAAATAAATATTATAAAGATGAAATTATTATTTTCAGTGATAAAAGCCATCTACAGATTATATTTTTCTCATATATATACGATAATATTAACACTTACAACTCATGCAGCAAGTTTGGAATAACTACCAGAGTCGAGATTGTGTTTCCCGTGCTTTTCTAGTCTTGCCTTTGTTGCCTTTGATGTGTTAGGCAATCTATGAAGAGATTGAAATATGTTAGTTCATATAAATATGAAGAGTATTTAGTACACAATTACATTCTTAATAGTATCACATACCTTCTTTTGTGGTCTGGTGGTGTAATTCCTTTTTTATTTCATTTTTCTCGTTCGCATCCATAATAAGACATTGCCACTCTAAATCAGGAATGCAAGGGGGGCACTAGTACTTCGGGTTTTTTGATAATGTACACTTATAATGGTCCCTAATATACCTCAAACATAACCTGGCTTTCTGAAGGAGCTTATCCTTCTCAAATACACGAGGCCCAAATAAGTTTTTCATACTCTCTATGAGAGCATCCTTTAACTTTATATCTTGGACTTTCCACCTTTTAAGAAAAAAAAATAGTGTTAGATTCAAAAATGAAGTGAACTTACCTTTAATATAGTTTAAGAAATGGATGTAATGATAACTATCCTTGCACTTATATGAAATCAAAATAATGGATTGGGGTCTTAGTTCGGATATGATGTTCCACCATGTACAGATGGTGGGCCCGAATATCCACAAACACTCGTCACTAAGTTTACCATAAAAAATATCATTCCCTGCAAAATAATCATGGGATCATTAGTCGAAGAATATAATAGTATAAAATAACTAGAATACAATAGATGTAAGCTTCTCATATTGAATGCAAGGTGTAATTAACCTACGATTGTATAGTAAAAGAAAGGTCCAATCTTTAAAGTACCCGGAAGTTTTTCTATTTTCAAGGGAACTCATTCTTTGTCACTCACAAGCAATATGAAATCCTTCACCATTTCTGTCCTAGGAATACAAGTACATCTAGGAAATTCATCATCATGTGATGCATCTCCTATTGCATAAATTGAATCCATTACAAAATGCCCCTAAGAAAGAATACTTCAAGGGAAATAAACATATATATAATGACAGAGAAAATAAAATGTGTGTATGAGTATGTGGTTCCATGGCGTTTGTGGCCATGCTACGTGTTTCCAACATTGCAGGAGGCACTACATCTAAGCCTATCATCGTATGAGGTGGCGATAGTAATTGATCATTGATAGGTGCTAAAGAATAATATTGTTAGTGCATAGTAAAAGCATTGATTAGCATGGAAAATATTTTTATAGCCTAAAAAAAAGATAGTCCAACATGTGATCTACCTGAACCACCTACAGTACCCACATCATGGCCACAAGGATCAAAATTATGCAAAAAAAGTTGTAAAATAAATGCATCCGCTTATTTTTTAATGACATAAAAGACTAGTATAACATAAAAACTATAACATATTGTGAATTTTATGGAGTGGAAGTGGGGAGTGACTGGGAAGCGGGAAGAATGACGTGGGAAATTCAAATCTCTCTACGAAATCAGATTTTGCAGGAGATGAAGGTCCTTATGCCACAGAGGGCTCCACTGACTTTGTTAGGAAAGAGGACGGGAAACCGCAAGGATTTGCGGGAGAAGGGGACCCAGGTGGGGGCCCCATACTAGGGAAAGGGATAGTTAAATGGGCCTCCCTTTTTGGTGTAAAGCCCTCAGGTAAGTCTGTACACCCACCTGTTAGGAACATATCTAACATCTCTGAGGGTAGATATGATATTGCTATTCCTGATCAAGTAATAGATCATAATATTTAAAAAATGGATAATGCCCTAGTTGGGAGGTTTATTGGGATTAGGCCTAATATTGAAGTGATTAGAGCATTTGTTGACAAAAGATGGAAGCTCAAAGGCCAAGTTGAGGTGATAGCCATGAATAAGGGTTTTGTTTCTTTTTTTTTCTTGTATGAAGAAGACAGAAAACAAGCCATCTGTAGTGGACTGTGGTGTATAGGAAAAAATACTATGATATTGCAGAAATGGTACCCTAATATGGCTCTTCATGAAGATTTTAAGTCCAACTCCCTGTCTGGGCAAAGTTCCCTGGACTCCCCATGGAGTATTGGAATGAGATTATTTTTGCTGGTATAGCTAGATCCTTTGGAGAACTTCTTTCTATAGACCCAGTCATGGCTTCAAGAAGAAGACTTACACATGCCAAAATCTGTGTTGGTATTATTCTAGATGTTGATATGCTAGAAGAGATATAGTTGGAGTCAAGATTAGGGAAATGGACCCAAAAAATCTAATATGAGTCAGTTCCTTTTTCTTGTTTCAGATGCAAGAAAATGGGGCATTGGGCAAATAAATGTCCAATGAGCAAAGTCAAGAAAAATCAATAGAAAAAAGAATGGAAGCCGACTAGAAAAAGTGTAGAACCATTGGAAGAAGAAGTTAGTAAGGAAATCAAGAACATAGAGAAACAAATAGAAGAGAAAAATGGGTTGTCTAAAGAAAAAGAAAAGGAAGGGAAAGACAAAGGAGAAACACAAAATAATCAAGAGAAAGGTGTGACAGAAAGATCAAGAAAAGATGAAACTACGAAAGATCAGAAGGAGAAAGGAAATGAGACTGAACTAGCCAAGGATGAAAAGATAGACTTTGTCAAGGATACTCTAGAAGATGAGATCAATTATATTTGTAAAGCCCAAGATGAAAAGGACAAAACTGATCAAGAGGATAACCAGTCGAATACTCAAGAAGTAGAGGAACCACCAATAAAACAGGGAGATCAGGAAAATCTCTATGAAAATAACATCTTCTTAGATGCTCAACAAGATATTGTCTTGGGTCCTGGACTATCAAAGATGACACAAAATTTATCACAAGAGGAAAGGAAAGACTCAGAGGAAATAGATAAACCGAAATGGGGTGATCAAGAGGAAATAGATAAAATCCTCGAGAAACAAGACAAAACCACTTTGGTGGAAAAAACTAAACAAAAGAAGGGCACAATGACAAAAGGCCAAAAGAATGCAAAAAATTACCAACCAGATGTTGGAGAATGCCAAATTTCACCACCAAGAAGACCATTAAGCTCTATAAAAAGAAATCAATAGGCGGCTAGAAATATAACAGATGGAACACATAAAACTATTACCCAGTTGGGTATCTCCAAAAAGAAATGAAGATTATATCTTGGAACATAAGAGGGTTAAATAACCCTCACAAATAGGATCTTATCAAAAATATGGTTAGAGATAATAGACTGGATATCATTCTCATCCAGGAGACTAAAATGGCTAAGGAAAAATTTGAAAAGCTTAAATACTATAGAAATAATTGTTGTAGCAGAGGTAGCTCGGAAGGAGCCTCAGGGGGTATTGTAACTTTTTGGAATGGTGATATCATTGAGGGAGATGTTCTTATGCAGGAAAGTAACATGGCTTGTATTAGATTCCACCATATCAAGGAAGGAACCTATTGGATTCTTACCAATATCTATTCTCCTAACACGAAGAGTGGGAGACACTCCTTCTGGACTAAACTAGATTGGGTCAGGAAGTCTTTTGAGAAATAAAGTTGGCTCATTATGGGGGATTTCAATACTCCTCTCAAGGAAGATGAAAAAATGGGTGGAACCCAACCTAATTTGGAAAGCAGGATTGACTTGATGAACTTTATATCTAGTCAAGCCCTTACTGATATTGAACTCCAAGGCATCAATTACATCGGGTCTAACCGGAGAGCGGGCAATGATTTGATCCAAGTAAGATTAGGTAGAGACTTAATTTATAGTGAATGGTTTTAGTGGTATAATTTTTCTTTAACTTCCTTTATCAGAGCTGGGTCTGACCACTACCCGCTGTCCTTTATTGCTGATTCTATAGTTAGAAGTAAGAACTATCCTTTTAGATTTGAAAAAATGTGGACCATTCATACTGAAATGTACCTCAAAATTAGTGAATGGTGGAATATTAAGATAGAAGGAATGACAATGTATAGGATGACCTATAAACTAAAACATGTGAAAGATAGTATTAAGAGGTGGAATAAAGAAACTTTTGGCAATATTTTTTCTTCTAAGTCTGATATTATGACTGAGCTAAAAGAGGTTCAGGATTTTGTTCAAAAGGAAGGGTATGTAAATACTCTTAAAGAACATGAAACTGAAATATTGAGTAAATATCATGACATTGTGCACAAGGAGGAAATATTTTGGAAATAGAGATCTAGAAACACATGGCTTAGAGAGGGGGACAGGAACACAAAATTCTTTCATATGACAGCTACCAAGCACAAGGCAGCCAACAAGATATCTAAACTCAAAGTTGATAACAAACAAATGGATAAGGAGGAGGATATTTCCAAGGAAGCTAAAGTCTTCTTCTCTAATCTTCTATCCCAGGATGACTAGCTTGACCAGAACCTTCAAAGCAATCTTTTAGAGAGTATTCCTAAAATCTTGACGGAAAATGATAATCACTTTCTCTCAGCCATCCCATCTAATGACGAGATTAGAGAGGCTGTCTTTTCTTTTGATGGGAATAAATCTCCAGGCCTTGACAAATTTCCTATGTTCTTCTTTCATGAATATTGGGAGATCACACATAAGGATACTACTGATGTTGTTAAAGAATTCTTTGGATCTAAAAGAATTCTCAGAGAAATGAATGGTACTTTCATTTCTCTCATCCCAAAAAAAGCTGGGGAAGACACAATGGACCTCTTTCATCCTATCAGTCTTTGTAACTCCTACAAAATTATATCAAAAGTTATCACTTCCAAGATTCTGAAACTGCTTCCTAAGATAATTTCTCATCAACAAACTGGTTTTATTCCAGGAAGGAAGATTTTAGATTCTATCATTACTGTCCATGAGCACATACATTCTCTAACTATGGAAAGAAAAGAAGGATTCATACTGAAGATTGATCTCTCTAAAGCTTATGATAGAGTTGATTGGAATTTTATGCAGAATGTTTTAAGGACCTTTGGTTTCAACCCCAAGTGTATAAAATTGATAATGCAGTTGGTGTCTTCTCCCACTTTCTTGGTTCTTGTGAATGGGTCCCCTTCGGCCTTCTTTAAATCAACTAGAGGTCTGAGGCAAGGAGATATTTTATCTCCTTTTCTATTCATGATTTTTGCTGAATGTTTGGGTAGGTACATTGAAAGTACTGTTATAAAATGGGATCTCAAAGGGTTAAAACCATCCTCCTCAAACTATGTTTTCTCTCATCAGCAATTCATGGATGACTCCATTTTTATGGGGGAAGCTACCATAAATGAAGCCCAAAATCTTAAAAATGTCCTCAATAATTATGGTAAGGCTACTGGTCAGATTATCAACTGGAATAAAAGCTTTATTTATTTCTTTAACACACCCGAGTATAGACAGCACAAGATAAGAAGAATTATGAACTGCCAAATTGGGGAGCTCCCTGCTACCTATTTGGGCCTCCCCCTTGGGATTAATCCTCCTGATTCCTTTTGGAGCTCTCTGGTGGAAAAATTTCATAAGAAACTTGCTGGGTGGAAAGGAGCTCTGCTCATTCAGGCTGGTAAAATCCAAATTCTTAAATCTTCTCTTCAGAGTATACCAATCTATGCCCTAAGTCTTTATAGGATTCCCAACAAATTTACTGAGGCTATTGAAAAAATTCAAAGGCACTTTCTTTGGAATGGTGTTGAAAAAAATAATAGATTTTCTCTTATTGCCTGGGATAAAGTCTGTATGCCTAAATCCAAAGGTGGTTTGGGTATAAGGAAAATCAAAAGAATGAATGAAGCTCTCCTAGCTAAACTTGGATGGAGGGGTTTTACCTTGAAGGGTGAATGGAATTCTATTTGGCACAACAAATATAATAGGAAATCTAATTCAATAATTGATTTCCTTAATACTAAAGACATCTTGATGGGATCTTGTATATGGAAGAATGTGATAAAATTCAAAAATATTATAAGAAAAGGAGTGAAGTGGAAAGTTGGTAAGGGGAATAGAGTGGATTTCTGGGAGGATATATGGATAGGTAGCCAACCTCTTGCTATGAATACTGTTAGGGGTCCCTTTGCTGACTTATGCAAAGAAAAAATTGGCATTAAGGTCATGGATTATAATTGTAATGGGAAATGGAAGGATCTTACTACTGTGGATGATGGCCTCCTATCTCTAAATATTACTCTCAATGCCATGATTCTAAACTCAGAAGAAGATTCTCTTATTTGGAAATATATTGCGAATGGTAGTATCACTGTGGGATCGGCCTATAATCTCAATTACAAGAACAATGAAACTCCCTTCTGGGCCAAGGCTTGGATCAAAAAGCTCACCCCTAAAATCAACATCTTCTTCTGGACTATGATTCAAAACAAAATCCTCACTCTTGACAACCTCAAGAATAGAGGAATGTATATTACTAATATGTGTGTTTTGTGCAGGAAAGAGGAAGAATCGGTCAATCATTTGTTCATCCACTACAATTATGCTAATGAGGTTTGGTCCTATTGGATGAAGGCTTTCAATATTGATTGGGTCTTACCCAATGATATCTAGAATATATTCACTTCATGGGGTATTAATAATAAAAGTGAGTGCATTAGAAAGATTTGGAAAATTGCCCTTCCCCACATATCTTGGGCAATTTGGAAGGAAAGAAATGAAAGAATTTTTAGAGAGAATGAGACCTCCCCTAAAATTTTATTCAGAAAAAGTCAGAATATGATTATTGAGAACTTCAAAATTATGAAAATTAAAGAGGATTCTAAAGGGAAAGAGGATAGTGCGATTCTTGAAAAATGGGGTATTAAGCTTGATGAGAAAGCCCACAATAATAAGAGAGATGGAGTGGTTTGGGAAATTCCTCTGAATGGCTGGATTAAGATTAACTTTGATGGGGCTCCGAAGGGTAATCCTGGTATTTCAGGATGTGGAATGATCATGTGTGATGAGAAAGGCCATTGTATTGTTGTGAGGACTATCCCTATAGGGGTTCAAAATAATCACATGGCTAAGGCTTTGGCAGACCTCAATGGTCTAATAATGGCTAAAGAAAATAATTATAAAAATGTATGTCTTGAAGGGGATTCATTGAATATTGTTAAAGCCCTCAATAATATATCCAAACCCCCGTGGATGATTAGTAATATTATTGATTATTCCAAGTCCATAATCAAAAATATGAATAAATGTATTGTGACACATGTGTACCGTGAAGGAAATATAAGTGCATATTGGGTGGCCAACTATGCATGCATAAGTGACCGAGTCTATACTTGGAATGATGATATCAGTATGACATATGATCTCATATCCCTTACACATAAGGAGTTGATCTACGACATGCAGAGAAATGAAATTCATTTACTCAAATGAATACAGATAACACGAGTGATGTAAGTCTTAATTATGAGGAATTAATCCTCTGTAAAGCCACTTGGTTTCATAATACTTTTTTGCACAGATTTTGGGGGCTCACAAAAATTGAGGAGTACATTATTGAAAAGGAGAAAAACAGAAAAATCAAGCATAGAGAGAACCAGAGAAACATTTTTAGAATATACAGAATGGGTGGAAGGAAGAAAAGACATGAACCTACTGACTGTAGCAAATGGAAGAAAAATGACAAAGTATGGGAAATCCTCCAGAAGGGGAATTTTGTTGTGTATATGGAGAAGCTTCGTGGGGGAAACCCTACAATAAAAAGTCTCTTTATGCGTAATTGGAAAAAAGGAAAGGTCAATTTCAATAATCAATGGATAGAAATCACTGAGGAACTTATTGCGGAGGCCACTAGTCTCCCTATGAATGGCATGAAATTTTACCGAGACCATAGTTATTCTGATAAAGCATATGAGCGGTTCCCTGAGAATGAGGAGGAGGCTGATAGACTTGCGAAGAAGGTAGGAGGTTTATTTAGTATTGCTAATATCAGCCACCCTTAGCATTTGGTGTTATATACTGCTATCTGTTATCTTACCCCTAGATGGCAGATTTACTAGAGCCTACGGACATCACTTTGTTATCTTGAATTATTTTAGGCATAATGAATAAATTAGCATTCCTTTCTATCTCATGAGCTCTCTGAATGTCACTATGAAAGAGTTTCAGAAAGACCCTTTTGGGGATCATGCCTCCCACCATGGTTTAATGGTTCTCATTTATGATGTTTTAAAAATGAGGAAATTGGATAAATTTGTTGGTGAGGGTAAAATTCTCAATGATGTGGAGACTGAGGATGAAGAGTCAGGAGAAAGATTTGATGAAGACACTGAGGATGAGAACATTCCTAGAACCAGGGGTAAGGGAAGCTTGAAGGGTAACTCTTCAAAGATTTCCAAGAAAAAGCTGGAGAATGAGGATATGAACCCTAATTTGGAGGGTTTTAGAACTGAAGATGAGGAAACCCCCAAAAGCCAGAGAAAAAGGAAAGCTAATCTCAAGAATAAGGTTTCAGCCTTCAAGAAATCAAAGAGGAACAAGGGCATCCTTATCTCCTCTGACGAGGAGGATCCTGGTCATGAGTTTCTAGAAAATAAGGAGAAGGTGGAGAAAGAAAAGGAAAATACTAATACAAAGATCGAGGAAAAAGAGGTAAGTCTTCAGGAAAAGGTTAATTCTGAAACTATAGCGAATGCTAAGGAAAGCTTCAACATTGGAGCAGACCAGAAAGATAGAATCCTCTCTTTCAGGAGGTTCATGGCTACCATAGCACAGGGTATTATGAAAATGAAGACTGATATCAATGAACAAGCTAATATTGTGGGTATGATAAAATTTGCTACCTTCGGGGAAGAGTCTATGGCCACCAACTTGAAGAACTGGACTGAAGCTATTAAAAAAGGTGAAGCCTTTGGGGAGTTGGGCACTAAAGTGTTGACCATGGAGGATAAGATTAACAACAAAGAGGTGGAAGTCAGAAATATTGAGGAGCATCTTTCTTCTCTAGAAGGTAAAATGGAAAAAATGGATTTGATGGTTAGAAAAATCTACGAGCGGAGCTTTAACACTCTGAAAGTGTCCGTTGAGCAATGCAAGAACCTGATGAATAGATTTAAGGCCAATAGAGGGGAGGAGAGTAAGGACCCCAAAGAGGGTCTGGGTACTGGAATCCATTCTCATTAGAGCATAAAGAAGAAAGACACTAAAGACCTCAGGATTTCGATGGATAATATGGAGCTCCTTGCGGAGCAGGTGAAACACCTGATGGAGACTAGCTAGCTCCCTGTGCGCTTTCTTTTGTTTTCAGGCTGTCTTTTCCTCTAGCACTATCTTTTCTTCTTTTTGAGCTTGTAGGGCCTAGTGCCCCTATTTCTCTTTTGTCCTATTTTTTGGTTGTTTGACTGATCAACTTTGTCTATCTTTTGATCTTCTATACAAGGTTTTGAGACCTTTCAAATCCTGCTTTTACTTAATCAAAACATAAAAAATATTATTGAACTTTTGTTATAATTAAAAATTACATTAATACTTACTCTATAATTTTGAGATAGGTGCATCAATTTAGTTTCCCTCTTTTGTGACTTAAGAGTCAGAGGGAATATAGATTCCAATTGAGCCACTCTTTTTCCAATTTTTTGGAGGCATTTTTTAATTGTAGAGGCCGGATCATTACAAATATAGAAATCAACATCTAGGTCCTTGTGAGGGACTGTGGGTTCCTTTCCCTTTCTCTACTTACCACCTGTCTGTGACAATAATATTACTAACACTATTAGAATTAATCTGAAATAGTGATGAAAAGAACATAATGAAAAACACTATTTAACATTTTGTTTCTATCTAATTTGTAGTACAATAACAAAGAGGTTTACCTGCTAGGAAGAAGTTCCTGTAGGATCATAATTGTCCCCTTTATGTGGATGCTCCGTATTGTGGCCCTATGTTATTATTTAAAGTTAACCAATAATTAGAAAGGAGTAGATTAATAAATTTCATTAGAATATGATGATGGAGATGAGGTGGATGGTGAGGAGACTCTCTAGATGTGGCTGGCAAAAAAACTGCATTATTTAATGGTACATAGTACATACCTGCACCCCCATGATAGTGACATTGTTTGTATCTATGCAATTCAAATTTTAATCAATAATAAGCTCTTCCCCTGCACGTATTGATTTTATCACATATATAAATACATGATTTCTCTCGCGCACCTCAAATATGCAATTGGGTTTCTTAATAGTTGATAGAGGTTGCATGCTATTTATAAAATCTACAATATTCCATGATGTTTTTGGCCTTCTGTCAATGTATATAGACACTCTTTTACTTTTCTCATTGTCTTTTTGTTGAATATAATTTGCTGAGAGTGCATACCTACACATACTTTTTTTAAATTGAACAATTCACATGCAACTTTTATAATTGTAACAAGGTCCAACATACTCCATCAATTCAATAACTTTTTTGTAAGAGACCTTTATGCCATCCATGGAAAATAGGCCCAAACCATGTATTAACGATGGTGCAATGTGATATATCTTGCCTTTAACACTAAAATCAGTGTTTATTGGAGGAATTTCCTTGGGGACCCATTGTTTCTGTATATATTGGTACCTAAAGGGCACCTCTATGTCACCTTTTCTCTCATCATCATAAGAACATGACCCCCCTTGAGCAAGGAAAAATTTCATGCGTTTATTGAATTACCTTCTAGTCTTTTGAACTCTAGTTGATCTTCCTAATTCAGACATACTACATGACTCAATTTCTTCTTCCATTCCTATGTTTCCTTCACTTGAGGAAGACACATTTGACAAATACCTATTTGTTGCTACCTGTACTCCATCAAATGAGAGAGATAGAAAGTAATGCGAGATATTTTGCAAATTGTGAAACACATTAATCTCTATAGGCTATATTGACTTATACCTATCGATCCATGAGACTATGTGGGATGCTCATGAAAGGGGTTTGGGTACCTACATATGTAATTCAATTATCTTATGTTAGCTAAAAAATTCATGATACATATACTCAAAAATACATAGTAAGTACATTAAAAACCATAAGCATCCCATATGAATTAAAAACATTAAAAGGCACCTCATGAATTAATTAGATTAAGCATTGATCGCATGACTATACATTTCTATCAAGAAATAAATATTAAATAGATTAAGCATTGATCACATAATTTTACATTTCATTCATGTCATTGATCTTCTTCTTTATCCAACTCATCACCATGATCATCGTCATCATCAACATCATCACCACCACCATCATTATCATCATCTTCATCATCATCATCATCATCAGTATCATCATCTTCTTCTTTTTCTTCAAGAAAAGTTGTGTGAGGAACATCATCGATTAACTTTCGTTCATGATCATCATCTACATCATCTTCTAGTTGTTTACAATCTTCTTCTTCCATCACATTATACCTCATCGACCTTCCTCTTGGAACATGTCTAACAACGAATGACCAACCTGATTTATCTGGAACCTCTGAGTAAAATATCTACTCACATTGGCTTGGAAGAACATAGGGCTCATCCCCAACTAGCTCAAACCACCTTGTATTAATCATTGGAAATCCATTCTCATGTTCAATAACAGTTCTATTAGGATCATTTTGATTAAGTCGTAGACTGTACCATCTGACAATGAAGAGAACTAATCTAAAGGAATTATAGTCACACTCAAGTATATCATCTAAAATGCCATAGTATCAATTTTCAAACTCTCGAGGATGTAAGTCATTTCTAGATGAAATATTAGTCACCTAAAAGACTACACTTATCCCAAAATCATAATTTTTCAGTGTCATCCAACTTTTTGATGTGAAATTTATGACCATTGAAAAACATAGCCTTTTGGTGTTTGACCTACAAAAATATGTCAAACATGTATAAATTATTGCGTCGGGAGTTCATAAACGTATGGGTGATTAGAAAATTTATACGTACCTGGAAATCTCTTAAACCATATGCTAAATTTATTTCCCTTTGCGTAACATTTGGATCTCCGTTATGTTGAGCTTCTTTAACCAATGAAGACACAACTTCCCATGTTAATGTTGACCTAAATGATGACATCATTCAATCAATGTTGTCATCCAATCTTGATTGTTTTCAATATACAAATGTATTGCATCACACTCTCGAGCAGCTGTACAAAAAGTAAATAGATGAATTACAACCGATTAATTTTGAAGATTAAGAATTAATTAAATGCTACAATATCATCTTATAATTTATTACCTCTCACTTTACTCAATCTACCATTCCTCACCAAGTACTCCCCTTTGAATTTTCTAGTGGTGTCGAGATCCCAAATGCGATCTATATAGATCTTTGTTGCAAGCTTAGGAAGATATTCAGTAACGTACACCATAGTATAGTATACCATATATCCCTCCACCATAGAACCCTCAGGACGTGCTCTTTGCCAAACCAAAGCCTTCAAAAATTTCAATTGCCTCTCAACCATCCACATTGACCAAGTGTGTATGGGTCCACACAATTCAATCTCCTCAACTTGGTGTATGAGGTAGTGTTCTTGTGCATTGAAAAAGGTTAAAGGTAGATACTTTTACATTTCACACATTAGATGAGGAATTATTCTCTTCCAATATTTTATATCTTCTTTATGGATTTATTTAGATGACAACCACTTACAAGACATTCAAGACACAAAAATATATAAACACGAGACTTTACAATATATTACATAACAAGAAAAATAAATTGTGAATAAAATAAATATATACAACAAATTGAACAGATATCATTGCTTGCCTCATGTATTTTCCAAGATCATATATCGCTTGTTTGATGTTATTGTCTAAGTTCTCTAGGAGAGATAGGGGTAGCATGTATTGCAAAAATTATAAAAATAATCATGTCACTCTTTTCTCACATAATACAATGAGAAGTACATGCAGTTTACAAATATATTATAAATACAAAAGAACATGACTTACCTTGATGAAGGTATGTCAATCATGCATTTTCAATCCTGGCCCAAATTTACTTTTCTTTGATATGATATTGCTTATGTTCACAGCAAATCCTGTGGGAAATCAAAATTTTTGTATGACTTATTTTATGGCTTCACTTTGCTCCTCTGTTAATAACCAAGGAAGGGCTCTTATATTAATCCATTATCCATTTCTATTTGATTCAATGAAATTTTTCATTGCATGATTGGATTCATGAATGTCACTACAAATTTTGATAATGTTTTCTTTGTCACACCTTCCATCCAATATCATCCACAATGTCTCTATTACTTTCTTTCCAATATGCATAGTATCAAACAAATGCACAATTTGCAACTGATCGTAGTAGGGAAACCTACTAAATTTTCTCGGTTAACTTTTTAGTCCCTTTGGAAGGTTCTTAGTAGTATTGCTTTGATGACCTTCACGATTATCAATCACATAATCAACAAATAAAATGCAATATAAATATATATAAATTCAAAACATAAACCATTAGGTAGAACGGTAGTACCTTCATGATTAATTATATTATATTCCAACTTCAATAGGTGAGATGTCATTCTTTGTGGCTTAGATTTATTCTATTCTTTCCTATTGAAAAGATGTTTTTTGGTAGTTCGATACTTATGATTTCTATGGAGGAAGTTCCTATACTCATCAAACACTGACTTTCCTAAACTTTTTGAATGACGAGATTTCATCTTTGGACCACAAACTGGACATGCAAATTTTACCTTTGTGTGAAGGCCTACAAGATAATGATACAATTGGATTAAATATGTTAATTTTTATATTTAGAATTATCATGTGCAACTTGAATTCACCATAACATACTAGAAAAATGTGTTAGCCCTGGGCCATCATGTATTGTTCATACAAGCATTGCATGGAATTGAAATTGTCTGTGTCCTATTAGTCTAGAGATGTCATACATAGTGAAACCATTCCATAACTCCAGCAACTCTTCGATAAGAGGATCAATATATACATTCATATCTTTAACTTGGTATTTACCTAGTTGAATGAATAACAACATTACATAATTATTGTGACCGTTTTACTGCAATATTTATAATTACATGCAGATAACTATTAAATGATCAAATACCTGAAAAAATCATTTACAACATAATGTGCTCCCTCTTTATTGACATCCATGGAGGAATGTTATTGTTGATGACAAAAATAGGCCAAACAGAGTAAACAGATCTTAGCTCTCCAAATGGATTGACACCGTTTGCTGCCAATGAAAGATTGAGATTTCAAGGTTCTTCGATAAAGTGTGGCCACTTTTCCTCTATGTTCTTAAATACAAAACCATACATAGGCATTCAAATAATTTCATCTTGACTTCTATTGTGTATATGGTAATCCATAAATTGTTCAAAGCTACTACACCTCAATTTTTTTTACAAATGTGGTATAATGGGGATGTAATGAAGAACCTTGCGAGGCACCTCTTTTTTTATTTGATCTATTCGTTATCTACTCATATGAAAATCAGGACATTCTATTCCAAATTCATGTTCTTTATGATAAATAATATGATCATTGGGACATGCATCTATTGTTTGATACTCTATTCCAATATCTTTCATAGTGGCACATAATTCTCGGTATGACCGAGGGAGAATATTTGATGGTGGTAAAAAAAACTCACCTATCAATCTATAGAAAAAAATATTTTTTTTTAATATTAACAATATTTATGGTACATGTTTCACCCTTTAATTACTATAATGACTTATATGACCTACCTTAGCATATGTGACATTGTTATGTTGGATAAACCATTCATAACCTTCAAGTTCAACAACAACAAAACAACATAAAGAAGAGTTGTTTGGGAGCCTTTGTAAAGGGTTGTGGTTGCCTTCTCAAGTAGAGGTATATCATGGATGACATTAAAATCATCCTGATCTTCATCATCATCATCATCATCATCTTTATCATCATCATCAGTTGCACCAATACCAAATGTGTCATGGATCAATGTATTACTACAATCATCTTTAAATGTGTTATCTGGCACATGATCGTCATCTTCCATGGGATCATAATCTTCAGCTTCCATATTCTCACCTCCACGGTCCATATCATGTACTTCCCTAGGGAGGTTGACCTATATAAAAATGATGAACACAAATAAACCATGATAATGATCTCATCATCAAGTGTATTTCATATGTATATTAATTCTTAAATAAATATAATGAAAAACTTACCAATTGATGATAATCAAACCCCCCTTCAATGTGACCATTATCCCTACAATATATCTTAGCTGTTTTGATTTTAGAAATCTTCTAGTGTTTAAGCCCTTACAATTATTGTAGGGACAATAACATTTTTCATCACCTTTTCTTTTGAAGTTAGACCACAATCTATTGATTGTATCCCCATTATGTTCTTCACTTAGATTTTTTGAAATGATCCTTCTTCACTTAGGGAACAAAAAATGGAGGCAAATTGAGACCACAAATGGAGGCATTTTTTTGATTGAGGGTGCAGGGAACAATACCCATCAATACTTTTCTCAAATTGTAAATTTCAATTTTCAACCATTCTGTGAATATAGAACATGGATGTAATATAAGAAAATAAAAAAAAGTAGACACAATAGATTACTTATTTTTTTATTCTACATTACTTACTATTATAGTGCACATTCCACCTACAACTTGATCAAGTCTCTTTTGATGCTTCAATTTTGTGTTGACTATCCTATAGAAGTACACAGTTTTTTTTTCAGCAAACTCCAAAAGATTTGATCAGAGAAGGTATATGCACAAGTGACAAACATGTAGATTTGACCAAGCATTACTTGGATCTTGACCCAACAACAAATGGACTTGTGATGATTTTATCACAATAGTACATTTGTTGCTGGGTAAGCTCCAAGTAGTGCTTAGGAAAATATGCATGTTCATCACCTATGCATGTACATTCTCTAATCAACTCTTATGCATTCATTTAATATTTATTCATTAAGGATGTGACACAGTAAGAAGTGAACCTTCATAGAGGTCACCATTGTTAAAATGATCTGAATCTATGGCTAAAAGACATGATCTCATTTGCAAATATCAAGGCTTTCACAATGGAGACCCATGTTAAAATTCCTCTAGAACATGTTAAATGCTAATATGCACAAATGTTGAATGCTTAAACAAGATATATGATAAACTATAAGTACAAATCTATAATTCTGCAAACGTGACATTATAAACAAAAACTTGTATCAACCAATTTAAGTACAAATTTTATAGCAAGCTCTATTGTTTGATCTTGAAAGAAAAAATCATTGCAAAATAGAAATAGTAACGTAAGTTATATTGGAGAAAAACCTAAACTATCTTTTCACTTCATTCCATTATAAAATTCACTAAATCCTCTAAATATTCTCATAACATTCATAAAATTTCCAAAAAATTGCAAAAAAAATTATTACCTTGCCCAAATGTCTATGACTAAGAAGAAACATGAAATACCCTTTGTGTTGGCACTCAAATCAACTTCAAGGCCGATTACCAATTAATAACCCTACAAATGCAACACATGTAAACCTAAAACCCTAAAAATCCAATACATGTACACTTTTAATTTGTGGATGCACAAAGTGGGGCTGGAAGTTCCCAAGAAATCTTGGCATGACCCTTATTCTTGTTGTCTGCGCTATGATGGTACAGATCATGAACACATTTCTTCCTTCTACAAGCTTGTTCAAGGTGATGTAACCTTGCATGGCCACTATACTTTGTGGCATGGATGTGTAAATTAGAATAGATTTTCATTAAAGTGGTTATATGCAGATACAGGGGCAGTGGAGGGTCAACAAGCTCATACAGTAAATATGCATGTAGGAAAAGCATGGAAATAGATCCATGGGAGTAGCAGGAGACATTTTAGCCACACAAGGGGAGCAGGAGCAGACCCATTGAAACTATTTAATTGGACTAATTGCAATATTAGATTCTTTAAGACTTGGATTGACATACTGTATGAGACATATAAGTTGTCTCTCATGTTATGTACTACAATTATGGAATTTTTATGGTGATGGAACAATAGTGACAACAACAGGTCACAACATGTGCACAACAGAGAGAACAACATGGAGAGGATGTAGTTGTGTAGGAGAATGATGCCCGACTTTGTATGTCATCATATTTTAGATTAGTATCCAGATACCTATTTGAGACTTGAGTGATTTGTTTATGTAACTTAGTCTCACTTTGATTAGAAGTTATTAGCTATTAGAGTTCACTAATTGCTTAGTTAGACTAGTTGATTATTCAGTCAAATTGAATGTCACACACCTTATATAGTTTCTTTTATTTAAATTCATTATGCACTCACCTATTAAAGCGTGTATTTTCTAATTTTAGTACTGATGTATACATAATTTATTTTCTAAAATTTTAATGGGATTTATTAGTTGCAACAAACCCTATTTGATTGAGTGAACATGAAAAAAATCCAGCCAAGATGAAGTGAATCACCTTAGATTTGGTTAAGGACTATTTAATCCATCATAGTGAAAACTCTTCACCAAATTGTGAACATTTATTGCAAGATTTTTCTAAAGAAAGGGCTTAGTAGCACACATATAGGTCGTCGAGCATTGGATTAACTTTCTCCCATCTAGGTCAATGTTGTAGATGATGAGTTGGTACCTATAGAAAAAAATGTGTTCTCTCCATCTTGAGATTTGTTTGTTTTAGGTTTTTGCAATTGTGAAGCTTCTCACTTTTGAGAAGTTTTGTGATGATTTTACTGAAGAGATTAGACTAGATATGTGTCAGTTAGAGTGGAAGTGGTGCAGGGCACCTAGTACTTGAGTTTTCATAGGTTTTTTTCAATATAATAAAGAATGTTCCAGGTCATCCTATGTTTTTTCTTAGTCCATCTTGTGTGGACAAGGATCCTTTGGCCTATTTATAAACCAAGGATGCCTTACCTCATTAGACTGTCTTGTTTCTAGTGCTTTATGCAAATTTTAGAGTTTGGGTGTAGAAGTGGTTCTTGGTTCTTGTGTACCTATTTTTGGTCATTTCTAGGTTCTTTGAGTCATTTTCCACTTGGTGGGATGCTGACTTGTTGGCTTTCTTAGGACTTGTCTTAATGTTGTCAAAAGTTGCATATTATGAAAATGTTGCCAATACAACATTTCACTAAAATGTTGCTCGAGTATGAAACTCTTATCCCAATGACCCTAACTAAATTTGAATCATTTGGATCGATTTGGGAGTTGGTTTTATGTGGGAAGAGTCTTGTCAAATAGGGACAAGGACAAAAAAACATTATGGAGCAAGTTTTGATGAGATTTCACTATTTTCTAAGCATTTTTATGAGTTGTGTGGCCATGTACGAATTCTATCTTCTGATACAATTATTCCATAACATTCCTTAATTAATTACCTTTTTATTTCACTTGGTTTTGTTTAATTTGGTTTTCATTTTCTTGAGTTAGAGGGAAAACTGTGTCTATATGTCGAAAAACCACAAGAATTGGGGTCGGGTTGGAAGATGTGGCCCTAACTTACTATTTCACCATAGGAAATCGATGCCATTGGGTGAAGAGTAAGTTAAGGAAAGGTTATAATGAATTTTAAAGGCTTGGAGTTAGGGAAGTTGATTTGGGGCTTGAACTTTGATGCCCTAGGCTAAATATTGGGTATGTATTTAGTCTGCGAGAAGGAGAAAGGCGTCCAACAACAGACCAAAAGTGAACTTGGGACTAATTAATGATTAAATCAAGGTATTTGAAGACCATAGAACCCTTCTAAATTACTATAACTATGCTAAGTACCCAAATTTAGACTAATACATTAGCCCCTAGCTTAATCTGATCACTTAGGCTAATTAATGTGTTGCTGTGACAGTTTAAGGTTGCAGGATTAGAACAGTCGCTTGTCACTTTGGGATTTAACGTTATGGTGTTTGAAGCTCTTAAAACTATTGTAAGGGCATAAATTACATTTTTATTCTTAGACAAAAATTATCCTTTCCTGTATTACGCAAAGAGAATGGGGCCGAGAGAATGCAAAGAGCCCATTGTGTATTTTATAAGTCTCAACTTATAAAAAACACTGACTATGAGGCCACTAGAATACACACATATCATAGTATATTTTATAAGTCCTCCAAAATTTTCCAGTCCTATATTATATTTAATAATTCCTAACTTATAAAATACACTATAAAGCTGGTACATTCTAGCGGTTTCATAATATCTTCGTCCACCAATGCCTATATTAGAGATAGTATTGGTACCTAGTGGCTTCATAATGACTTCCTCCATCAATACCTATATTTGAAATAGGAGCCATTACTATTGATCTACGAAGACAAATGACAAACATAATTAATAACAATCTTAATCACTCAAATTTATTGTGCTTCCATTTATTTACAAGGTTGATAGGGCAATGCAACCAACATTTAGTTGTGATAAATACCTGTATTATTTATAGTAGAATGTTTTTCATATTCATTTCCTCTCTTGGACATAGATTTATATTATATTTATGTTTACTTTCTGCAATAAATCAAGCCTATGGGCTAACACAGATGGCAAGACATTGAGCTGGAAGTTTCACAAAAGTAACTTGTCACGTGTAGCTTCATTAAATAAAATACAAATTAACTTTCTTACACAGTCAAGAAATGCATAGCCAATCATAGTGTGGCACATTTAAAAATAGTCCAGATTCCCAGTGTTAAGTCACAGAGTATATCACAAGGACAGAAAAGCAAGGTTGTCATAATCCAGGAAAGGATAAGTTTTACCTGAGAAGAAGCTTGTGGGTGTTTGTGGATTTAACATTAACACTGCTAAAAAATAAACCCTACAGGCACAGATTACATTTTTCCCTATTATTTGAAATAAGTAATAAACCCTAAAACAATGTTCAATTGTTAACATTCACTGCTTAAAAATAAACCCTAAGGGCATAGATTACATTTTTCCCTATTATTTGAAATAAGTAATAAACCCTAAAACAACGTTCAATCATATATGAGCTCTAAATGATTATTATATTATATATTTAACAGAAAAATAGTCTATACGTTTATCACATAGATCTCTACAGAATTTAGTTTGTATTAAAAAATGTTACCTTTTACATGTAGATAGAACTTTGTTCCTTCAATGTTTATCAAAGATCAAAGATTAAGAAAGTGGAGCCATTACATAGGACATTACACCCCAGCCAATTACACTATCTTCTCACTCAGCTTTGACCTCAATTTTGCTTCGTCTCGCTCCTTTTCTCTCTTCAAAAATTTAAAAAAAATGATTTGGTTTCACTTTTTTTTGTCTTATTTCTAAAATCATTGTGTTAATAAATCTATGAATTAAATAATCATCAGGTAGAGAGTACTTTGATTCTCTCTCACAAAGCTAAATTTGGAGATATTTTTTTCTTGATGATTTCTACTTTGGATGTACTAAAATTTGAGATTATGTTGCAATAGAGGGTTCAATGGAAGTACACCATATTTTAGTTATAGTAAATTATCATGTTCTTATAATTTGTTCATTTTCTATCACAATGGAAAAGAGACAATGATCAAATACCAACATTCATGCATGAAGAGAGGAAGGCTTTTACTATTATGAAGTAATGATAAAAATTGAATGAGTATAGTGAAATGAAATGGTACCCTTCAGCGACCCAAAGATGTAATAGAAGATATGCATGAAATGGTTCAAGGTAATTCAAATAATAGTAAAGAGCATAGAGTCATTAGTTATAAAGATCAAACAAGCTAAGAAATGATGAACAAGAAATGTTCAAGGTGATTTCTATCTATTACAAGGCACACCATTTGAAGCACATGCCAATAATTTCAAGAGTCAGTAAACACAATGAAATAAAATGCATCAAAGACAATGAATACACACTGAAAGGAAAGGATAGTGTCAATGACTATTAAAATAGCAATTCCATAGTAGCATGAAAGAGATTAAAGGAAGTGGAATAAATAAGAAAGGAACTGATAAAATAAGTAATAATGATCCCTATCACTAGTAGAAAAGTAAAAATGTGAACAAAGGCATCAAATGGTGTCACCAGCCACCAAGGGAACGTTGCTATTCACTCTTGGCGATAGTGAGAAAATGCATGAAAAATCAATCACTAATAAGAATGAAGATAGTGTTGTATAACTCTATGGTAGTGATCTTTTAAGTCACAAAATCAAATTGGATACAATGTCAAGAAATGCCAATGATTCTAAAAACAGGCATAGAAAACAACCAAAGACTCTATGTAGTTAGTAGGACAGTAGTCTTTGTTGAATATTGACAGGAAACTATTTGTAGAAAACAAGACAATGTGCAATGAAATTTAATGGCTCAAAGACAAAAGGGTATCTAGATCTGTCAATTAATAGAAGTATCCCAATCAATAGGCTCCCATGGAGAAATAGATATGGTAGAAGAAGAGGCTACAATGAATAATGACATGTGTTGGAATGGTTCGAAAGGATAACTAGGAGGGGGGGGTGAATCAGTTATCAACAAATTTATTTCTTTTCTTTACTTAGATATCAATTAACATAAAACAAATGCACATTCAGATAACACAATAGAGAACACAACAATTTGGTTATGGGGAAACCAAATAGGTAAAACACCTGGTGGGAATTAGCACCCATAAAGAACTGTACTTGAGTATAATTATCCCTGTTAGAAGATATTGCAACCCTGTTAGGAGTTGTTCTTTACAATGCAATAAGTACAGAGACATGGTTAAAGGTCTGACCTTGTTAGGAGTCTTTTAAAAGTAACCCTGTTAGGGGTGAGGACTCGCTGTCCAAAAGCTCACTGCTAAAATGATGAAGGCTCCAACCTTCAGTAGAACAGATATACACTATATCTGATAGATGAACTGTTTGAGTAGACCTGTCATCCTGATTAGTTCCAATGAATTGTAGTCTCTTCCTGCTTCTTCACATAGATCCTCAAATGATGAATGATGACTCTTTATTGTTCCATACTAACCAGTAAACTGCTATGTTCTTTTTCTTTTTCTTTTCTTCTCATTCACACTTAGCGTTCATCAAATGAACTACTATAAGTATCATCCCAAAAGATGTGATCTTCGTCGGCTTTAGGAATCACTTCAATACTTCTTTAGTCAGTCACATCAATCACACAACCCAAACTAAATAGATGCGACGCTTCACAAAGTTGGCTCCACCAAATTAACTCCAACTTCACGATTTTGATAGAACATGTTTGGCGCCTTTAGATAATTATCTTTAACTCATAACTAAACATGAATACAAAAACACATATCCCAAAGATAGGCACAACTCAAGAAATAATATAATTACCTCGGCTCTTCATAGATAGTCTTCAGTCTCTGTAACTGTCATAACTGATTAACATAACTAAACTAAAACTTCATATCTGACTCGGCATGAATGCACATAGCATCTAGAACATGTATATACCATGGAAATAAACACGCATAGCTCCAAAACATCTATACTGATAATTGCATATAGATCATTGTTATATATTATATTTTGTCATCAATGACAAACATACAGTCAATTATTTGCACAGAAGAAAATCTCCAACAATCTCCCCCTTTGACATTGATGGCAACATATGATATCATCAACTCAAAGTGTCTTCCTTCTTTTTAAAATCTTCTCAATATCCTCATCAAAAGTTCCTCTTCACTACTGCTGCTCTTCTAACTGTATACTCCCTAGAGTATATGCTCCCCCTTACTAATACTCCCCCTTTGACATCAATGAAAAAGGGTGTAAACTCCATTAGGCATAGGTACTACTCTAAAATTAGAGTAGTCAACCATTCATTAGTCACCAAGGACTGATGTCCTTGCTGCAAATCCTAAACAGACTCAGGAAAGGGAATTACTCCCAGCTTCTCCCTGAGATACTCAAAAGTATCTTTTGATAATGTCTTTGTAAAAATATCTACTAATTTTTCTTTAGTGCTTACATAATCCAACTTTACTTCTCTATCTGCAAATTTTTGTCTTAGAAAGTGGTATTTGATCTCAATGTGTTTTGTCTTTGTGTGCATCACAGGGTTCTTTGACATGTTGATAGTACTAGTGTTGTCATAGTGAATAAAAATAGGATAATCAATCTGAATACTAAAGTCTTTAATCATTTGTTTGATCTGAACCATTGTTGAGAAATTTAATGCTACTGCCACATACTCAGCTTCTGTTGTTGACTGAGAAATACAATTTTGCTTTTTACTTGTCCAAGTGACCAACCTGTCTCCAAGAAATACTGCTCCTCCTGATGTACTCTTTCTATCATCAACACAACCTTCCCAATCAGCATCAGTATACACATGAAGTTGTATATTCTCTGAGTTAGGATACCATAAACCATAGTCTATGGTTCCTTTTAGGTATCTGAATATTCTTTTTATTCCCATTAGGTGATTTTGCTTAGGTTCAGCTACAAATCTTCCAACAATGCCAACTGCATTGGAAATATCAGGTCTAGATTGAGTAAGATACATGAGTTTTCCAATCATAGACTTGTAGAAGGTCTTGTCTACTGCTGTGGAATTATCATCTTTAGAAAGCTTGCTTCATGTTATCATGGGAGTGCTTACTGGCTTGCAATCTTCCATCTTGAAGGTTTTCAATATCTCCTTCACATACTTAGACTAATTTATGAATATGCCTTTGTCTGTTTGTTTTACATTCAATCCCAAAAAATATTTAATAGGTCCAATCATGCTCATTTCAAACTCACTTTTCATCTCTTTGGAAAATTCTGCACTTAGTTTGTCATTACCTCCAAAGATAATGTCATCAACAAAAATAGTAACAAGTAGTAATCCTTCATCTGTCTCTTTTATGAATAAATTACAATCTGCTGCTCCTTTTCTGAATCACATCTTTGTTAAGTAACCATCAAGTCTCTCATACCAAGCTCTTGAGGCCTATTTAAGTCCATAAAGTGCTTTCTTTAATCTGCATACCATGTCTGTTTTGTCTGAAAGTTTGAATCCTTCAGGCTGCTCTATGTAGACTTCTTCCTTCAGGTCACCATTCAGAAAAGCTGACTTGACATCCATTTGATATACTTTAAAGTTCTTGAATGTTGCATAGGCCAAAAACAACTTGATAGCTTCCAGTCTGCTCACAGGGGAAAATGTATCGGTGTAGTCTATTCCTTCTCTCTGTGCATATCCTTTACATACTAATCTTGCTTTGTTCCTTACCACTATGCCTTCTTCATTCATTTTGTTCCTGAATATCCACTTTGTTCCAATCACATTCTTGTCATGAGGTCTAGGGACTAGTTCCCATGTATCATTCTTGATTATTTGATCTAATTCTTCTTGCATAGCACTTTGCCAATCTGAATCTTTGCATGCATCTTCAACACTTAAGGGTTCAATCTAAGAAAGTAAGCATACCTCTTCATCAACGGTTGAACCTTTTTCTCTAGATCTTGTCAAGACTTTAGCGCTCTGGTCTCCAATGTTGTCTTCCTTAGAGTGGTATTTGGATGTGTATTTTGAGTTCTTAGGAGTGACACTTTCATCTATAATATGTGATTCTTCTTCACTTGGTTTAGGATTGTTACATGAAACATCAATACAGTCAAACATTTGTTCAATAATCGTGTCTTTATTGATGGTTCTGGGCTCATCTTCAATCATGGGAGCATAATCATAGTATATTTTTTGAATCATAAAATTCTCATCAATCTTCACATGAGTACTTTCAATGATCTTCTTTAATCTTAGATTAAAACATCTATAGGCTTTGCTTTTAGTAGAGTAACCAAGAAAAATACCTTTGTCACTTCTAGCATCAAACTTTCCAATGCTATCATCTCTCTTGATGTAGCACTTGCTTGCAAAGATTCTAAAGTATTTTATAGTAGGTACATTTCCAAACCAAAGTTCATAGGGTGTTTTGTCTACACATGGCCTTAATTGTATTCTATTGATAGTATAGACTACTGTATTGACCACATCTCTCCAATAGGTATGGGAAACCTTTCCTTTAATCATGATAGTGTGTGCTATGTCAAGTATTATTTTGTTCTTTCTTTCTACAATCTCATTCTACTGAGGGGTTCTAGGTGCACTTAGCTGTCTTTTGATTCCATGTTTTTCACAGTAATCATAAAACTGGTCAGAGGTGATTTCTCCTCCTCTATCAGATCTCAGACATTTTATCTTTAATCTGGATTCATTCTCAACCTTAGCTTTGAACACTTTGAACTTCTCAAAATCTTAAGGTTTTTCTTTTAGGAACGCAACCCACATCATCCTTGATAAATCACCAACAAACAAAATGAAATACCTTTCTCTGTAGTATGATCTTGTTTGATTAGGTCCACATAGGTCTGTATGTATCAGATCTAATTTGTTTTCAGTAGAGTCTTGTTTGCTCCTGAATGAGGTCCTTACATGCTTCCCCATCACACATTCCCTGCACATGGTGTCAATTGGTCTTGCAATACTTAGAAGGTCTCTTACTACCTTAACATTACTTATCTTGACTATGCTGTCAAAATTGATATGACAAAGTCTCTTGTGCCATAACCAACTGTCATCCACTTTAGCAACAAAACAACTTACTTCTGAATTAAGCTGAAAGACATTACCTTTGGTCTTTGAGCTTGATGCAATCATGTCTCCTTATTTTTTATTAATGATGCACTAGTTGTTTTTGAATTCCAACTGATATCCTTTTTCAAGCAACTGTCCAACACTTAGTATGTTATGATGTAAGCCATCAACATAAAGAACATCATCTGTCTTATTCTTTCCATCTAAGGTTATAGAACCTTTGCCTATGATAGGTTTGGGAGTGTTATCTCCAAATCTAACTATTCTACCTTTGTACTTGTCCAAATGTACAAATCTATCTTTGTCTCATGTCATGTGGTGTGAACATCCACTGTCAATGATCCAGTTAGTTCTGATGTCAGCTTTTGAAACTAATGCTAACTCTTGTTCTTTTTCTTCATCTTCTTTGTCGATTTCTTCAAGCATCTTCTCAATGTCTTTAATGGCAATGAAACAAAGTTCATCTTCTCTTGAGTCATCGTCAGTTACACTATCTTCAGCATGATAGCATTCCTTAGTGTACTTGGGTTTGTAATCTGATCAAAACTTCTTGACTCTTGTAGGACACTTGGATGCAAAGTGACCAATTTTGTTGCATGAAAAACATTTTAATGGTAATTGTCCTTCATATTTCCCTTTACCTTTCCTTTCTTTCTTAGCAATCATAAAAATTATTTCTTCTAGTTCTGTATCCACTTATTCATTATTACTAGAGCTTCTTATAGGTTTCTTGCTATGAACTGAGGCTTTGAAGGTTGTCTCACTTTTAGGTTTTGTCTTCAATCTTGATATCTCAAATGTAGATATTTTGCTGATCAAAGTTTCCCTCTTTAATTCTTTTGAATATTTCATAGTGTCATCTAAAATATTGATCTTGCTCTCATAGTCTACTGTCAATGTGGTCATTAGTTTGTCCATTATATCATCCTCTGAAATTTCTCCACCATTGTTTCTGATACCTGAAACTGCTTCATTTATTCTTTGATTGTAAGCTCTGATGTTTTCTTTAGGTAGCATCTCTAAGTTGTTGTATCTTTTCTTCCATGTCTTTCTACATGCATTCTTTGCTTGAATGTCTCCTTCAAACATATCTTCTGTAAGATATAAAAATGTAGGGGGTTGATTGGAATGTAAGGTGTTGGAAAAGAATAAAGTGGTTTGATTGTTAATTATTGTTTGATTTGATTAAACTGTGTTAAATTCATTAACCCTACTTTATACTTACTTGAATTTGATTGATTGTGTATTGCAATTTTGATTAGGGAGAAGATAAGATGTTCCTCTTTTATTCCCAAATGCACAAATGGGAGATCCAAGTTGATCAACCCAAAGGAAGGGGCTAATGCACAAATGAATCAACTATTTGGAAAGGAGAATAACAAGAAGGATATCTTAAATTATATTAATTGATTAAATGAATATGTTTTATTATAGTAATTGAAAAGGATAGGAAGAAGAACCAACCTTACAAAATTATAGATCAAAGAATGTTGTTTTATGAGGTCTGTAGACTATTTTTGGAAAAACTAATAGTTGATCTCAAACCGGAAAGCAAAGATGAACAAAACCTAGAAATATTTTTCCGTTCTGATGTTGTCTTATGAAAAAGGTCAACCTTGAACCACAAAAGTCAACCTTGAACCAATAATTTTGACCCTGACCTGCACAGGTCCAACAGAGAATCTGTTCACGCTGTCTGAAAGAAAGCCGAAAAGGGTATCCAGATTTGGTCTCAAATCTGCTGTTCTAAACCTGTACCTACAAGAAAAAGAGGATTTTTTGTTGTGGGGGAGGGGTTTGCCTTGGTCAAACCCTAGTTTTGGAATTAACCTCAAATATATGTAATTGAAATTGCATAAATAGACAAAGTAAATGCTTAAATTCACCTTGCTTGTAAAATTCCTTGTGG
>MU223057.1:1130009-1142447 GCA_018584345.1 Thuja plicata | reverse complement strand
ATATATGTATATATATGTATATGTGTGTATATATATATGTGTGTGTGTGTATATATATATATATTATTAATATTAAAATTCTAATTCTAATTTTAATCTTAATGCTAATTTTAATTCTAATATAAGTTATATTTTGATTCTTTTAAATTTTATTTATAATTCTAATTTTAAACGTAATTTTCTTTAATCATAATCTTAATTTTCTAATATTAAACCTTATTTGAGCTTTGATTCTAATCTTAACCAAAACCTTAATTCTAATCCTAATTCCAAACATTACTCGAGTTCCAATCTTGATTCTATTTTAATCATGGTCTTAGCACTAGCCCCAATCCTAGCTCTAATTCAATTCTAACTTCAATCCTAATCCTAATTCTAACTCCATCCTTGACCCTAATTATTATCCTACACTTATTCAAGCCTTAAAGCTGACCTAATCATATTATTGGCTAGACAACATAAGAACTTCTAGTTATAATTATATCTAAATGTAAGTAAACATAATTATATTAGTTTGTTTATATCCGATTCTACACAATGTTGTCTTCGCGAGATTTTTTTCAAAGCTAGGGCTTCCTACAGCTTCAAGGATAGGCATTATGAGGGGAAAATTTCCTAGCATTGTGGATAATATTTGGTGGCTTATTCTCACAGTGCTTAGCATTTTCCTAGATAGTCATCCCTTCAAATGACTTCAACAACTAGGGTTTATTGTTATGATGTTGGACATATTCAAGGAGGAGGTTAGTGAAAGACGTTTGTAGCCTTTCTCTAGGCCAATGGGGAAGACTGCAAGGACAAATTTGGTGAGGATCAATGACCCCCTTGACATATCAACCATTTCAATATGCCAATACTTATATGAAGTTGAGTTTGGAGAGGATATCAGGCATGAGGGAAAATGAAGTTTTTTTTTTGTAATTTAAGCAAAGTCAAATTGGTAGGTCCAAAGCAACAAAAACTTTAGTGGCAAATATTTGCCAATTGGTGAATATGTGGTATCAATGATTTCAAAATTGGTGAATAAGTGGTACCAAAAGGGCTGCTTGGATCACCTTGACTTTATATATTTTTGGTCAAATACAATTCAATTTGCCATCATTTTCATTAATTGATTGTGTTTGTTTAAACATTTTGGCAATAGAATCTACATATTTCAAACGGTCTATTTAATATTTTTTCCAGCAATTTCAGAAGTGTGCCTTAATTGATGATCATATTTGCCAATTAGCCATCAATAGTTCTATTTGCATGAGGACATAATTTGTTTGACATTTTTATGACACGTACCTTAATTCACTGCCATATTCTCCAATACCATTAATCATTCAGTGATGTGAGAGGTTTGACTTCTCCAATTCTATTATAAGTCCATCCTAATAAATGGTCCATAATCGCCTAGAATATTACAATGTATATGTTTTGTCAAGGTTTGATTCACCCTACATTTACATAAGACATGTTAGAATTAAGTGAGATTCACCAAATACTTGTACACCATTTAAAATTATCATCAAATTCTCCAAATATGGATCAAAGATTAGATTTATTTTTACACAATTTGATTAGTTTTGAGCTCTCAATTTAGATCAATAGCCAAGTTTCAGACTAGGAACAACCATTGTTGCATTGCCGACTGCTAGTGCTACTCACTAAGAATCTAAAGGTAAGTGATCATTTTTTTGAAGTGTTATAATATTATTCATCTCAATCTGTTTACAATTTTTAGTTCATTCTTATTGAGTGGGGAGACCTCATACATCTAAATAGTTTTTTGCAGCCTTTATTTCATTGGAGATGTCAAATAGGAAGAAGGTTGCAAGACTCTTGAATATGGCGAAGGCTAAGAGAGGCCAGCAAAATGCAGAACCTTAGTTTCATACTTTGGAAATGTTTTTGGTTAAAATGATGAAGATGCATCATCACAACTATAAAATTCACAACCTACACCGAATATTAAAGAAGGCAGTGAGCCTGATATCTTAGATAAAAATTTAGAATATGTTCTAGTAGATACCTAGGGTAGCGGGAATGAGATAATTAAATTAGGTGATAATGTTGTAGGTGATGATGAGGTACAAAAGGGGAAAAGAAAATCCAAATTGAAAATGGGCCAGGAGTGGGATATGTGAAACAATTCTCAAATTGATTGTGTGTCAAAGTATCCATTATTTGAACCAGTGAAGAATCCAAAGAAAGGTGGGCCTCCAATAAAATGCAAGTTTAAGGTTTGTAGTTGGAGACATAAAAAGGATAAGAGGTTGAAGCTCTAAAACTTGACACCATAGAAAAGCATATTGGTAAAGTTTACGAAAAACAAATTATAGATAGAATTGTTTGTGATAAGATGGAAATTAAAGGAGCAATGTTAGCATGTTAAGAATTCCCTAGAATATGATGCACATTGCAAAAGAAAAGCAAAGGTTACTGGACTTAGAGGTTCTATTAAAGCTATTTTTGGAAAGGCAACGACTATAGAACAAGTAGGAAAAGTTATTTAGTTGTGTGTTTTTTTAATATTTTGAGTAGAGGGTGTCATGATAGACTACCCAAAAATTACTACTTTATTACACTTTTTGAAATTTTGTAACTTTCCTAATAGTCATTGATCAGTAAACATTGGATGGGAATGTGCAATTTGTCTTGTTGAGGTTGAAAAATATATATAAAAAAAAAATTAGAGAGTCAAACTTTATTGCATTGTCTTTAGATGAAGTTATGACAATAGATAATATATCCTGGGTATGTGTGCATGTTCATACTGTAAAAAATAATGTCTACCAATCTCATCTACTATGTGTTACTGTATTGAAGGAGAGTGCAACAAAAAAAACTCTATTTCAACTAATTGAGAGTTCTTTAATTGAATATGGAAGTATGAGTGACTTGACAATTGCCAAAAATTTGGCACGTATAGGAGTAGATGGAGCTTCAGTAATGCAAGGTCATAGGAGCAGTCTTTGCATAAAGATACAAACTTCTTATTCACCCTACATGACTTTCATTCACTACATGGCCCACATAATGAATCTAGCTTTTTAAAATTGTGAGAAAGTATCATCTACTAAAAAATGTTAAAGATTTAGTCAGAGAGCTCTTCTCATACTTTTGTCAAATTCCCAAAAAAAATTTGAAATTTGAGAATTTTGCTGATGGAATAACTAATGAGAATTAGATTCTTAAGAATGTTTATACTAGATGGATCTCCTTGGATGGACCTATTACAGGTAGCAATTGCCATTGGACCAAAAGATCAACCTTTTAATGCCCGATACAACCACTAGATATATAGAAGACACAGGAGGTGAATAAGCCATGTCATGAACCATCGTTGTGCTGAACAACCAAGGAGACCAAGGGAACAATCAATATTTCTCACCATTGTAACAATCCCCTCCCTAATGAAAGTGCGGGGTTTGAACCTATGACCAAGCTCTGATACCACTTGTTATAATTATGTGCGTGGTTTTGGGTAAGTACTCGCAAGCTACAAACACACACACTTCAATGATTCTTTACGTGGTTAGCGGGTTAGAAAATATGAAATCAAAATGCAGTAAACAACTACACTAACCAACACCGACTCATTGCCTTCTAGTAGACAAGAGTATAGACTTTGCTCTCGGGTCATCGCAAAATCCAATGAATACACCAGTTCTAAACGAAGGATTTAAAATCTACAGCTAAATGATCTAAATGATTATGCAAATGTAGTTTGTAGTAAATCCAAGCTAATTAGAGATTCATTTTAAGCACCAAATTAAAAGTGAAAGATTCACTTTAAAACACCAAATTCAAATGTGCTCTAAATTATCAATTTTGCATGCTTAAACAAATTAAACAAAGCTAAGTAAATAAAAGCTAAAATGTAAAAATGCTTGAATGCTTGAAAACAAAATGCAATATAATATCGATAGAAAAAATTAGGATCCTTGTGAGGGAAAAGAGCTTCTCTTTTATAGAAAATATCTCCCAAATTGATGGTCAATATTAGAGGAAATGAGTGGCTCATATTTGATTTGAGGAAGCACAATCCATGTGCAAGTAATTTGATTGGTCAAAATATTCAGTCTTTTTGGAAACTTCCAAAATCATTTTCAGTTAACAACTTTGTTTCCAAAATGATAAATAGTGGAGAATTAGTTAACTGAGTGGAACTGGATTGTTTCCAATTTGATAGTTAGTTAATTGGATTTGATGATGATGTCATATGCATTTTTAAAGATTTAATTGATTTTAAATACAAATTTTGTTTTTATTAAATAATTTGATTCCCTTTTTTATTTAATTGACAAATTTGTTAATTTTATTTAATTAATATATCATAAATATTAATTAAATAATTAACATAAGTTTTATTTGCCAATGTATTGCATTTTTAGGAATTAATTAATTAATCAAGTAAGATGATTAATTAGGACCTAGGGTTTAGGTCAGATCAGTTCAAATTTGATAGAATTGAGGAGTTGCCTGTTTGATTTAGGACTTAGGGTTTATCAAGATTAGGGTTTCTTGATTAAGTGTTGAAATTGGGGGTCTAGGGTTTAGATGATCATTTTCATGTGATTACATTTACTCCTCTTTGAATTGATGTGTGATCAGCACATTGATTCAAAGACCTATTAGCAAGAAGACCCAAAACAGTTTGATTTGAACCAATGAAACCATTATTTTGGAGAAGAAGACTGACTTCGAGCTTGATTGGACAAAGATCAATCAAAATATATAAATAGAATGCTCAATTTTATTTTAAGTGATGAAACTAAACATCTGTCAATAACTCTTAAACCTTTTGATTGGTTTGAACGAATAACCAGTTTGATTTCAAGCGATGAAATTGATTAGTGCTAAGAGATTTGATTAGCAAGAAAATTGACTTGATTTGAAGTGATGAAGCCAATTTGATGAATGTATATGGTTTCAATAATGAATATCTTGTATAAGACCGATCTTGTCTAGTTTCGAGTGTATTCACTACTATATAAGACAATTGATTAGGTTGCCTTTGATTTAAGATGATCTCAACTTGATTTGATGCGATGAAGCTGAGATGCCCCAAGCGATGAGGTCTTGATTGAGGATGTGATCATTGGAATGTTGATGTCCTAATCCTGCCCCTCAAGAGAAAAATTGAAATATGGCTAGGTGCCCCACTGATGAGAAGCAATTGAATTGATAACATGATGCAAGAAGAAGATGATCTGATTAGAAATAGGTCCCAAGTGGTTAGGAAAAAAGATGTACTTGATGGGAGGTATTTTTTGACCAAGATTCACCAAAAGTATGATACATGGATTGACTGGAAGAAAAAACCAAGAGATTTCTATTGGTTATGAGTCCAGAAGATGGATAGTGCAAGTGGTCAGCTGTAGTTGATTGAAAAAGTTAAACATCAAAAATGACAATTAAAATGATTTTAGATTTCGATTTTGATCCTAAAAATGGAATCATGACAATCAAATTAGCCAAGGGTGTCATTTTCACATCAATCAATGCACAAATCACCACTTGGTGAAAGGAAGATTGATTGATAAGAAACTCAGATCCTTCACATTGGAGAGAGATATTGATATTATGCATATTTCAACACCAAGAAGATGCAGATGCAAGAATAACATGAATGTAACCTAAGGTGTAGTCACTGAACCTTTAACGTTGAAAATTTTCATCATCGAGCATTTTTGGAACATCAGAGTCAATACAATCCTTACTGGTGCCATTGCGACCATAAGAATATGAATATGACTTTCATTGGATAAGATATGAGAAACTAACGTAAGCATTGGGGAAAAAAATCCAAGATGACCTAAATGTTTTTTTGAGTTGATGTTGCAAGATTACACCAGTATCGAGGCATTCAAAGCCAAGATAACTATGAGTGTGATCTTGCATAAACAAACAAAGCAATAACAGTCAAGGAAATAGTTTTGACCTCACCTTAGCGTGCAAGTAAATATGATCGAGGGATGTGAGGATTTTTTGTCTTAATGCATGGGCTCTTATCACATACACCCTGTTTAGTTGACATTATAGGATCATCAGGACCACACCAACAAGCAGTAGACAAATAAAAGATTAATAAAAATCAATGAGAATAGACAACATACAAACAAGAGTTCAACATACTGCAGCCATTTTCAAAATTTTCAGATGTGTATATGTATGAGGTGTTGAAAAACACCATTGTTCTTTTGAGTGCAATGTGTTTGAGTGCTATCAATCTGTTGTTTACATGTGCGGTATCCAATGTGTGTTAAGAAATACAGATACATCCAAAGATAGTGTTAAGAAACACTTTTGATTAGGGTGTTGAGAAACACCTATTGTGTCAGTAGTGAGATGTCCTTCATAAATGACAAGATTACTAACTCATGTGTAAGCCAAATATGTGATCAAATTTGGAGACCCATGCCCCTTGGTAACTAAAATCGATTGAAGATAACTAATTGGACTCGTATCACCAGGATGAAGTCGATTCGATTGCCCCCAGACTATGACTCTGGATTGGTTTCAAGCTAGGAGTGTTCTCAGAAGAACCATAGTGTTCATTCTCAAGAAAGATCACATTGGTTTTTCCCCAATTTATAGCAAGGTGGAGGTCATTACAGATGTATTAGAAAGTTAATCGATGAGGCAAATAGACAATGGTGGATGAAGAGGGTGAATGCAACCCTCAAGGATAGTCTCCTGAAGATTACCCAAGATAGGGAAAAATGAATATAGAAATGTAGGTTCAGGGAGCGGTGTTGGATAGCATATAGGATAATGACCTGATATCATGAAAAGAATGTGGTCCAAAAGAATGGACAAGTCAAGAAACTTCTAAGAACTTTTTCAATTTTGATAAAGACCAAGGGCCAGTCAATTTTGGATAAGATAGTGATGGGATAACATGATCGAGATAAGGGGTGATGGAGGTATGAGTGGATGGTTTGGATGATGGAGGTATGAGTCGATGGTGGGTGCCAGAACAAAATGTTCCTTGAAAATTCTGCCTCGATCTGCTTGTAGAGGCTTCCTCGATCTGCATGTAGAGGGTCGTACGACCTGCTATGGCAAAACATTTTGCCACAAATTTGAATTTTGGCAAGTATAGGCAAGTTTATAGTTGTTTCAAACTGAAATGACTATTTGGACACAATGGTGGAGTTAGATTTGCCTCAAAGTGAATGTGGGAAGGACCCATGGTGGGTGCCAAAAATGTATGCATGGTTTTGGGTAAGTACCTGCAAGCTACAAACACACACACTTCAATGAGACTTTACATGGTTAGCGGGTTAGAAAATATGAAATCAAAATGCAGTAAACAACTACACTAACTGACACCAAATCATTTCCTTCTAGTAGACAAGAGTATAGACTTTTCACTTAGGTCATCGCAAAGTCCAGTGACTACACCTGTTCTAAACTAAGGATTTAATATCTAAAGCTAAATGATCTAAATGATTATGCATATGCAGTTTGTGGTAAATCCAACCTGATTAGAGATTCATTTTAAGCACCAAATGAAAAGTGAAAGTTTCATTTTAAAAAACCAAATTCAAATGTGCTCTAAATTATCAAGTTTGCATGCCTAAACAAATCAAACAAAGTTAAGTAAATAAAATCTAAAATACAAAAATGCTTCAGTGCTTGAAAACAAAATGCAGTATAATATCAATAGGAAAAATTAGGATCCTTGTGAAGGAAAAGAGCTTCTCTTTTATATAAAATATCTCCCAAATCAATGGTTGAGATTAGAGGAAATGAGTGGCTCAGATTTGATTTGAGGAAGCACAATCCATGTGCAAGTAATTTGATTGGTTGAAAGATTCAGTCTTTTTGGAAACTTCCAAAGTCATTTTTAGTTAACAACTTTGTTTCCAAAATGATAAATAGTGGAGAATCAATTACCTGAGTGGAACTGGATTGTTTCCAATTTGATAATTAGTTAACTGGATTTGATGATGTCATATGCATTTTTAAAGATTTAATTGATTTTAAATGCACATTTTTTTTTTATTAATTAATTTAATTCTCTTTTTTATTTAATTGATAAATTTGTTAATTTTATTTAACTAATATATCAGAAATATCAATTAAATAATTAACATAAGGTTTATTTGCCAATGTATTACATTTTTAAGGAATTAATTAATTAATCAAGTAATATTATCGATTAGGACCTAGGGTTTAGGTCAGATCAGTTCTAATTTGATAGAATTGAAGAATTGCTAATTTGATTTAGGACTTAGGGTTTATCAAGATTAGGGTTTCTTGATTAGTTGTTGAGATTGGGGGTCTAGGGTTTAGATGACCATTTTTATGTGATTACATCAACTAGTAGTTTCCATTGCACCAAAAGATTGACCTGTTAATGCACGATACAACCACTAGGTATATAGAAGACATGGGAGGTGGTTAAGTCATGTCATGAACCACCATTGCATTGAACAACAAAGGAGACCAAGGGCGCAATCAGTCTTTCTCAAAATTGTAATAGGACCAATGCATTTATTTTATTCATAATATGGATCCTTGTGTATATTAATGTACAAACATCGGCACAAAATAGACAAAGCTCCTGACGTGCATTGTAGGTTAAGTGATATAGAGACAATCTTAACTTTAGCAAGTCTTCTCCTCATGTTAGAGGAAATGAGCCCTCTTGCAAAAAAATCCCAAGAAAGAGCTATGTATATTGTATAATATGCTTTAATCTACATAAACTCACATGCATGAACCTCAATAATCTCTATGAATCACAAGAAACATTTGTAAACAAAAATATTGTTTAGTGGCAAACATTAATGGATTTGAACAATCCTGATATTTTTTTACAGACCAATGCCAATGGGGAGTTTTGTGTCAGTGTACATAGATTAGAGATACCAATGCACCACCTTTCCACGGTCATTGAACCAATAAAGTACCCTAATAAGAAAGAAGTAAGTGTTACAAGGGAAGACTTTAGAAAGATTGTTGAGTTTGTAACTACTTCTATGAAGAAAATTGCTTATTTTATTCCCTGAGAGATTAGAAAATAATTTTCTCATGTGGATTTACTTGAAGCCATGTCTATTGTGTTTCCTCAATATTGGTAACTAAATAATGCACTTGGTTGTCATAAGAAGCTAATGACTTTGATAGGCCAAATTTGCAAATCTGTACAACTCAATGGAAAAACTATAGATGGAAACTTAAATGAAACTATTCTTAGAGAGAAATCAAACCATTTTGAAATAACTATGAGGGAACATTATCAGAAAAAGGAGAACCCCCACCAAGAGGGATTAATAATAAAGCTTTGGAAAATTCTAGGTTGGAACAAAATTTGGTGTGATTCAATATCATAATTTTTCAAACTTGTTGATCTATGTCAAAACATGATACTGGGTTTAGTGGAGGATGAAAGAGATTTCCATGCTTTGGGGTTTTTGAAATCAAAGATAAAAAAAAAACTAGACAAGAATTTGGAAAATCGTTTGATGTTGTATACATCTAGGCACATGTGATGTCAAGGGCATTGGCAATCTGGAAGTCCAAATGTGAAATAAGAGGGTTGGGAATTACTTCAAACAAAAGTCCAAGTAGACAATTGGTAGTGACATAATGAATTGACACTGACACATGTACTCGTAGTTTTGAGATGCAGTTAAGTGGAGGGATGCAGAGTGAAGAAAAAAAAAACAAGAATTAAGGAAGCTCTCAATTTGATGACGAGGATGATGAGATGATTTAGAAAGTTTAAGAGACTTAACACTAGAAATTAGTAGGTATTTATTAAGTTCTTATTATTGTATTTCATCATTCATTCTACAAAATCCTAAATGTGGTTGATGATATTTTATGTTTTTGATTACGGTAAAAATAGGTTTTGAAGGGACCTCAAAACCCTTTAACAAAAGAGAAAAGAGATAGGCAAAAAAACCCAGAGAACAAAAAGCTGCCCCAAGGAAGGAAGCAGGATACAAAGGGACAAATCCCAAATTTAACAATAAGCAACTACAAAGCAAAAAACAAAAAAAGACGCTGGAAGAAAAATAGAGGAAAAAGCCACCAGCACCGAGATCAAGACAAAGTCTTCAGGAAGCTCTCAGATTCCTCCAGCTGAGTCTGCATAGTCTTCACATTGTCTTTCAGCTTCTGAATATCCATATCCTCAACCTTCTGCTTCTTTGACCTAGTGCGAGTGTCAGGTCCCATCTGCTGGGTAGGATCAGTAAGGTCGATGGTATCTTTGTTTCCTTCCAACCAATTACTTAGAGACATCAAATTCTCCATAGTAGACCTCATACCTATGTTCACCAGACTAAGAAGATGTTTTAGCATTTCCTCATTCCCGCTTATTTTCTTCTGGATAGGTATCATGGCTATCTCGACAACTTTTTTAATTTTTTCTTCAATATCAGAACCGTGATCATGCACAGGGACATTGGCATTATGAGGAACCTCCTTTCTGAGTAAAGTCATAGTATCCTCAATCATAGAGCTCTTATTTTCCAGTTTGATACATCTATTCTTAAGTTCTACCAAATCACTCTGCACCCATTTGTCCAGATTATAGCTGTAGATGGATTTATTTTTTGCAATTTCAAGGGGGGCCATGATAATAGTCCTTCTGACTTGTGAGTCCATCCTTCTTATTTCTCTTTGAAGAGACTGAGGTTTTCTACCATGATGGATTCTCTCACTACCTTCTTCCTTATTCTCCTTCTCAGAGATGGGGGAATCATGAGACTACAAATTTTCCTCTCCCAGAACCTTAAAACTGTTTTCCCCTGAGTTATCTGCATTACTATCCATAAGATTAGTATCAGTTTATTTTTCTTTGTTGACAACCTTCTCAACCTCAATCTCATTTTTCTCATTTCCTTCAGTGTTAACAATCTCCAGAATAGAGTTAAACTTTTCCCTAGATTTCAGATTATCTTGACTTTCCTCAGGGTTTCCTTAGCATTATTGATATCAGGATCCTCTGAATCCTTCACCACAGGGGTCTGGGTAGAGGGATTATTCTCAACATTAGGATCCATCTGAAAATTATTGACACCTTCAGTATCTGTTTCCTGAGGGATAAACTTCTCACCATCGGGTTCCTGGAGGATAGGACTAACAGGGGAGTCCAGGACATTCTTTTTAGAACTAGAGGCATCGCTAAGGTGCTCATCATTCTTTGGCACAACCAGAGGCTTAGAAGAAGATGGCTTAGAGGAAAAAGAAGCTTTCTTAGTTTTAGGATTCTTTGGCAGAGACCTGACAGTCTTCCTTTTTTTAATCTAGGCAGGGATAGGGTCGGGAATGTGGTCTCTAGCATAATCAGCTATTAGGAGAATGAGCCCGACATGAAGGATAGGGAAATTCTTCACTCTGTAGTCAGTAATGCTCTGGTTAAGTGAATAGAGGAGAAATTAGGGGAAAGAAATGCGGATCTCATGTCTAAAGTGATTAACTAGGGAAAAATGGTAATTGTAGACCCTAGAGAATCTACCCTCGAGAGTAAAGTATTCCATTATAACTTTAATAACAGAACCCCAAATTTTATCAATATTCTCCATGTCGACATAGTCTTTCTTACCTTTCACCAGAAGAGCCCTCTCCTCATTGGTAATAGGAAATTTCTTATAAGCTCTGGTGCCAACCTTCACCTCTTTTGAATACTTCAGGCCATCCAGCGGGAGACTAGTGATATTAGAAAGGACCTCGAGGTTGAGGCTAAAAGATTTGCCCACAATATTTACCGTGCCCTTATCCCAGCCATCAGCGAAGGCTTTAGAAACCTTTGTGTCAAAACCATGGAGTCTCTGAAGATATCTATGAATATGACCTTTCTTCAAGATTCTCCACACTTCCTTATCCTGCTTCCACTTGCATTCCACAGGCTCTTCCCTTCTGAGATCACCACCCATGGCCAAAATCTTCACCTTCTCTTTTTTCACAGGCTGGGAAACGTTATGATTTTGGTTGTTCTTTGACAGGTGAAAGCTATTAATCTGAATCACAATCCTCTTCACATGCTTGAAATGGCCACAGATAATAATAATAATAGTGGCATGCATTAAATTTTGTGCTTTCATAATTAGAGTAAAAATCCACATCTTGGATATGTACTTCGCATTATTTTGGCCGTCATTCCAACTCCCCCCAATCTAAGATAAATTAATTGATATCATTAAAAACCCTTTTAATGACTCCTTCTTTTTGCCTGATTTTATCATAATTAATAATTGATATGACTGCATCATTGCTCATAGGTATGCCTTTCCATTTTTGAATCCCCTCGCTTTTGGCTCCAATATTGGCAAGACAATCAACAACCTGATTGGTCTCCTGATAATTATGAGATATATGGAACACTTCAAAGGAATTGACTATAGATTTAATTTTGAGAATAATATGCTCTATAGTCCAGGAAGGGGGATTGATATCTTTAATGTTATTTATAATATTTAAAGAATC
>MU223057.1:1085422-1099060 GCA_018584345.1 Thuja plicata | reverse complement strand
ATGTGCAACCTAGCTTTTTTAGGCTTTAGGGTTTTGTTCACCTTTATAGGTTGAACCTTGTAATTCTTTTTTCATTAATTCAGATTATAATTTTGCTCTCACATTTTGAGTAACTTCTGAGTTCTTCATTTTCCTCCTTCTGCTTCTCTCTTGTAACAGGTTATTTGCATGTAGGTATTCTTGGCATTCTGTGGATTTGTATTTCTCAAATCCTACAAAAACTATTGGTAAACTGTGGTAGGAATGAAACCCACAACTTATCACTGTAGTAATAAGGTGCCTGGTTAAGAGCTTACAAAAATATCATCTTCTGAATGACTTTACCCTTTTAGGAGTAATTAATACCCTGGTAGGAGTATTGAAAGTCCTATCAAAGACTACTTTGTTAAGAGATTTTATCCCACTTATACATTTTTCACCATGTTAAAGGATTTACAATAAGTTCTTGAATAGAACTTCTAAGTCTAGTTAGAGACTACCCGATTAAAGGATTTCACAATCTTGTTGCTAAACTGTTAGAAATAAATCAACAAGAAATTTGACCTGTGAATGCTTTCTCCTAAAGCATGTTGGATCTCATTTGTCATGCCCAAAACTAGGGCAAAACACACATACAATTTTTTTTTAAAAACACAAGTGCATACCACCAACAAAGGATGTATTTGAGGTAATGTGATATCATGGTAAGGTTAGTCTTCGAGTTGCAAGGTATATACATAGGTTGAATTAGGGTCACTCCACATATAGATGTAGAATTAGATCATCAACTAGTCATACGGGTTCGGTGAACACCTCGGTCAAGTTGATTTAACTCTGGTTTCATGTTTTAGTCTGTGTAGTATCACGATGATAGTCTATTTTTAAGAGTCATACGTTGAATTAGATTTCTTTGGTAATCACTTTATTTCTAACCTTGGTTACAACTTATTCATTTAATTCTAGTCCCAATTCTCTTTCGACCATTAACCACTAGTTTAAAATTCAATAATCAAAACCTAATCTAATCCTTATCCTTCTAAAAATAATTAAATTCTCCCTTAAAAATTCTCATGCAAATATAGTCCTTAAATTCCTTAATAGAACATTAAATTAATCTCAATTAGAAAATTTAAATTAACCTCTAATCCCTTTGAAACACATGGGCAACATAATTTAATTTATCGTAATAAAATTAAATTAACATTTGTCTATGCATTTTACATAGAAACTACATCTATTAATCAATAATTAACTATACAATTAAATAAACTATATCTAAAACAAAATTACATGATTTTAATAAACAATGAGAAATTAAATCCATAACATATTACCAAACCTATATATATTTCACATAAAAAGTAAGTTTTCAAATCTAGTATTTAAACTTCACAATTTAAATAGAAGGTATATCTATTAAATGAGGCTACACATAATTCAAATAACATAAATAAGAATTAAATCTATTTAACTAGCTTAATCTATCTAAATATAATGATCCATTTTAATTATGTATCTAATGGGTTGAGTAGAATAATATTTAAATAAATTGTTCAATACTTGATTAAATCTAATTATGTTATTAAATCTATTAACTATCAACTAACTACTTATAACTAACTATAATCTAACCTACCTACCTATCTATCAACCTATCACCCTATCCCTTTTAGCCTATCAAACTACCACATCATATCCCCATCCCCCATGGCCCACTTTCCAAGTGGGTGGGGGAGGGGTGTGAAATCCCACATCCTTTCCAAGACCTGCAAATTGCATAGGGAGAAAAGCCTTTGCATGGAATCACACGAAACAAGGATGGTGGGGCCACTGCAACAAAGGTGAATTTAACATGTATAACTTGCATGGGGAGGAGGGTATGTGGCATCAAAACCAAGGAACATGGGAGTATATGAAATCCTCCAATGTTTGAGGTGGGACCCTTACCATTTCCCCTAAGTTTAACTATGTTAAAACCCTTTGACCAAGGGATGTATCTTTATCCTTATGTCAGACCCAATCTACATCGAATGTGGAAGGATTAAACCTTGGGTAATGATTATCATGTCAGCCCAAATTTTGCATAGAAAGAAAAATAAGGGGGAAGATTATTATGGGGTCCACGAGAATGTATGAAGGACATTAAGCCTTCTCAATTAAAAAACTATTCATTAGCATAAAAAGGGTAATTAAAAGGGGTGTTTAGGGGGGCTAATAAAGGGGTTTTAGAGAAGGAATCTTTAGAGGATATTCTCTATGTAAGGGGAGGGAATTAAATCCGTCCCCATACATTTTTCAGAGAGTTTTTTTCTCTACATTCTAGAAAATGACATGGTAAATTTGGTTGTAGTTTCTACACATTGACATCATTGATTTCTTTCTTTTTTTTAAGATACATGCATGAATTTGATTATTTTTTGTTTGCCAAACATTATGCAACTAGGATTTGATTATTAATATTAGGTGATTATTTTCATTAATATATTAATTTCTTTGACTTACTATAGTTACTAAGCTAATCTCTTTTTCTTAAGAATTGGAAATACAATTATTTTGAAGATGAGGTATTGATCTAATTGAGATAAAATTTTAGAATTCCAAAGGAAATATGTAGTGTTCTTGAATTGGAAATTTAAAGTCACATACAATAGAGGTTTCAATATTTAACCATTCACAAAGTTTACATGCTATGAATATCATTACAAAAGAAATGAGAGATTTTCACATTTTTCTCAACAAGCTTACACAATGGACTTTGCAACACTTAACAACAATGATCCTCAACACAAGGAGTAATCATGCAACCTTAAATTTGATCTTTCACAATAATACCAAAATGAGACTCCTCCCAAACTTTTCCACATCCAACTTGATTTCAAAAACCTGCAAAAAAAATATGAAGGGAACCATGGGAAGCTCACCTCCCAACCAAGGACTCAAAGAGGCCACCCCCGAGCTCGGAGAACAAAGACTAAACAAGGTAACACATTCCAATTTTCACAACTAACATATATGCACAACACAATAATTTACTCCCAACCAAAGTTTCACAAATGAGTTTTTCAAACCCATTGAAGTAGGGTGAAGGTGGGATTTTTCAAGGAGGAGAATGCCATTGCATTCAAATTTCTCAACAAGAGTTTTCTCCCATTCCTTTCCAAGGCTAAAGTGATATTCCTTCCATATATACATTTGGTCATTTCTATACCAAAAATAATATTTACAACATGGCTTCATGGAGCCCATACTCCATAAAATTATCCCTCTTCTCCAAGAGAAGAGACTCTCACTACAATGGAGAGCCCAAATAACCCCTTCACCTAAGGCCACTTATTCCCTTCCCAAAGGGTGAGTAATGCCTTAAACTCCCATGAATAATACTTCCAAATCCAAAAGAGTAAGAGATGAAATAAAATTCAAATGCATCCCCAACACATACCAACAATATCTACATACAACAACACTTTATAAGATTACATATATGAACACCATACAAGATTTAGATATTCATTTAAACAATAACATGTAAAGCTTAAATGCAAGAGAATTCCTTCATGGCAAGAATCCACCAACCTTGGTCCAAGAAAAATGACAAGAATGTGGTTGAGAAGAAGCCCTTATCCCTTTTTCCTTTTCTTCCTCCAACTCTAGTTGTCTCCAAAATTGGAGAGTGGGTGAACACTCACTAAGTTTCTCCAAATTCTCTAAAAAGAACCCTAGAAGTGTACTCAAGACTTAGAAATTAATGAGACATTCCCTCTAGTCCTTTTTTCTTACCTCTTGTCTCCTCTCTTAATTGTGAGTTTAGTAAGGAGTGTGGGACAAGTTAAATGCATGTGGCCATCTTTATTTTCGCCACTTTTGAAAGGTAGGCATTTTGGAGAGCCATAATGGTGATCTAGATTTACCCCATAGGTAAAAAAATCTCTAACCCAAGGTACCCCCTTAGGGTTAACTAATATTGGCCAAAATCCACTCTAGGGTCACTTTTGACCCTTCCAAAGTACCCCTAAAGTTCAAATCCGAGTTTTAACTTAATGTGATCCCTACAAGACATCTATATGCAAGTGGGATTAATATCACATCCTATAAGGTCTGGAGATTCTTGCCCAAGCCCTAATTTGATATGTCACCATCCACATGGACAACATAAGTGTCAAGTGACACCAAAATAAAATACACATCACATTCACAATGACATGTCCAAATAACAACATGAATTTTAAACTATTAACACACATTCAGATTACATTTACAAAAAGGATCACATTACAACGTGGTTTCAACCCCTTATTAGATTAAACCTTGGCTTACTCAATTCACATGTGTTTAGCCCTGATTCTCTAAATATTTCCATGGTTCTCTTTCCTACATACTAAACTCGAGCATCAGTAGTCCAAGATAATAAAATCATATGCAATATATATTTTCAATTTATAATTAGCAACATTAATCAATAGCAGAATTAAATTCCTAATTGCAATTTTCATACAGAAATGTTTAAAACATAATAATTCCATAATCATCATGACATAACATCCATGAAATAATCAAGTCTAATCATGATTTGATCTTCTCATCAATTCACTTATCTAAACATATATAATAAAAATTAACCACCTGTTCTAGGTCTAATCCATATCCAAATGTAATCCACACAATATAATCATCATCATAACATAATATCTCGAGTCTCTGTCAGGATAATCAAAAAGTGTATCAATGTATCAAAACCTAAAGTATCAAAGTGTGATCGAGTAGTAAAGCTGTGATGGGTCGGGGTGAGGCCTCACATCCTCCCCCACTAGGCATGAACTTCCTCCTAGAGGTCATCAAAAAGATATGGGTACTGATATCTCATCTGCGCTGCATCCTCCCATGAAGCTGTGACCTCATCATAACAATCCCACTAGACCCTAACCTAGTCTAGCTCTCGACCTCGAAGTGCAAGGGTTCATTGAGCTATAATATGAATGGGCTCTAGTGCTAGCTGTCCGTATGACTCCACCTGCAAGGCATCCCAATCTATAACATGAGAGTCATCATAAATATATTTTTGTAGCACAGATACATGAAACACATCGTGGATGCGTGACAGGCTGGGTGGCAAGGCTAGATGGTAGGCAACTGGTCCTATCCTCTCCAATATCTCAAAAGGTCCAACAAAGCGAGGTGCTAACATAGAGTCCTTTCCAAAATAGATTGGAATCTTATGCGGGCACACTCTCAAAAAGATCCTATCTCCAACCATATACTCATGATCAACCCACTTTGCATTTTCATACTTCTTCTATCGGTCCTGAGCCTCTCTAAGATGGTGTCTAATCAAGACTACCTACTGCTCCATATCCTTGACCAACTGGGGTCCAATAGATATTCTATCCTCAATCCTGTCCCAACTCAAGGGGGTCCTGCAAGGTCTACCATACAATGCCTGATATGGCGGCATACCTATAGAAGAATGATTCCCATTATTATAGCTAAACTCGACCAGATGTAGGTATTCTTCCCACTTGACCTGATGGTCCATCACATACATATGTAACATATCTTCTAACACCTAGTTAACCCTCTCTATTTGCCCATTTGTCTGAGGGTGGTACACTGTACTAAAATTTAGTATGGTACCCAATGATGCCTATAACTCTCTCCAAAAAGCTGATGTGAACAAGGAGTCTCTATCAGAGATGATCTTATAGGGAATGCCATAAAATTTTGACAATATCCTGCAAAAAGACCTGAGATACATCTTGTGTTGTGAATGTAGTACGCACAGGTGAGAAGTGGGAAACCTTGGTCAACATGTCAACTATCACAAAGATAGAATCATGGCGGTGAGAAGACATAGGGAGACCAACAATGAAGTCCATAGATATAGTATCCCACTTCCACTCAGCAATCTCATGTGGCTACAAGAGCCCACCTGGATGACCGTGCTCTACCTTCACTCTCTGGCACTCTAAACATCTAGCAACTATGCTTGCAATCTGCAACCTCATGCCCATCCAATGATGCAACTGTCTCAGATCGGCATGCAACTTCTTAACTCCAAGATGAGCTACATAAGGTTCTTTGTGAGCCTCAAGAACAATAAAATCTCACAATTCACTCATAGAAGGTACATAGATGCGTCCCCTATGATGTAGAAGCCCATCAGACTCTAAAGAATACTCTGCAAATCTCCCCTCAAGGGGTCTCTGAGAATGGATAAGCTGACAAACCTCCACATATAATCCATCCTCTGACAAGTGATGCAAAATGCACTCCCTCAAATCTATACTAGAAGTCATAGATGAGAGCTCGTGTCGCCACCTACTCAAGGCATCTGCAACTACATTCTCCTTTCCCTTGATGTAATGAATATCAAAATCATACTCACACAAAAAATCCATCCATCTCCTCTACCTATCATTAAGATTGGGCTGTGTAAAGATATATTATATGCTCTAGTGATCTGAATGAAGCTCATATCGGTGACCTAGAAGGAAATGTCACCATCTCACTAAGGCATGAACCACCACTGCAAGTTCTAGGTCATGAGTGGGACAATTAAGCTCGTGATTCTTTAGCTTCCTAGACTCGAAAGCTATAGGATGACCCTCCTACATGAGGAATGCTCCTAAACCATCCAATGAAGCATCGGTACATACAACAAAATCCGTCGAAGGATCTGGCACTGCTAAAATTGGTGCACTAGTGAGGGCTCTCTTGAGCTCCTGGAAATCTCTCTCACATTTCTCTGTCCATTCATACTTCTTCCCTTTTCTCTGAAGGGAGGTGATGGGATGAGCTACTCTAGAAAATCCTGCCATTAAGCGTCTATAATATCCTGCTAAGCCCATAAAAATTCTAACCTCAATGACACTGGTGGGTGTTGGCCAATCCATAATGGCTCTAATCTTTGATGGGTCTACAGAGATCCCATCGCTGGATATAACATGACCAAGATAATGCACCTTGGGTGTAAAGAAGACACACTTTAACAAGCTTCCATATAATTGATTCTCTCTCAAATGCTACAGAACCTATCTCAGATGCTCCTCATGCTCCTCCTCATTGTGAGAATATATCAAAATATCATCAAGGAACACTACCAGAAAATTTATCCAAGAATGTACAAAATACTCTATTCATGAGGCTCATGAACACCGCTAGAGCATTCGTGAGGCCAAATGGTACTACTGTGAACTTATAGTGACCATACCTCATGTGAAAGGCAATCTTGTGGATATCACTTTCCATAATCTGTAACTGATGGTACCCCTACTTCAGATCTATCTTCAAGAACACTCTGGCACCTTGCAACTGATCAAAAAAATCATCGATCATAGGAAGTGGATATTGGTTCTTAATTGTTACTTTATTCAACTACCAATAATCAATGCATAATCTAAGTGATCCATCCTTCTTCTTCACAAAAGTTACTGGTGCACCCCAAGGTGATACACTAGGTCAGATATGCCCTTTCTCCAAGAGCTCTTCTAACTAAATCTTGAGCTTATTGAGCTCATGTGTGGTCATCCTGTACGGTTCTCTAGATACTAGCTTGGCTCCCGGTACAAGATCTATGTGAAAATTAACTGCCCTAGGTGGAGGCATACTAGGTAGCTCAGTAGGAAATACATCTGCAAACTCCTGAAGAGTAGGATAATCCTCAAGCGAAGGCTCCCCCTCTAACTCCTCCTCTCTATCACTAATGGTGATGGAAAATAACTCACATCCCTTCCTCGCACACTGCCTAAGTTGCATAGAAGAAATCATGCGAAGGGATACGAGTCTTTGCACCCCAAATATCACCATAGAAGTACCATAATCATCAACACACAACCCTCTTCTAACGACATTCCATGTTGGCGCTGTGGGCATATAGCCAATCCATACCAAGGACTACATCATAAGAACCTAGAGGGGTAATGCGAAGATCAGTCATCGTGATTAAGTCTCTAATCTAAATCTGACAACTGTGAACTAAGGAACTAATAGACACCCTAACTCCTGAAGCTAACTCGACCTCCCAATTGACATCCTGTCTAACTGCAACCAGCCCACAATGCTCCACTACATAGGGATATGTAAAGGAGTCTATGGCTCCTGAATCAAATAAGATAGAAACACTGATACCCTAAATCATACCTGCGGCCTCTATGATCATGGCTTGGTGCTCGGCCTAGCGGTTATCAACCGCTGCAAAAACTCTATGGGATCTATCCATATCTCTAACTGTAGGCTCTGAGGTAGCCCCTCTCTGACCGCTGGCTGACAGTCCCTGTGGGCACTCTCTCGCTAAATGACCCATACCACCGCAAGTGTAACATGGTCCTCGGGTCTGAATCTGCTCTCCCTGTGTCCTAGGCTATTGTGACCCTCTAGTCCTACTAGAACCACTATATCCACCCCTAGAGGACTGCTGAGTCCTGTAACACCCCAAAATTGGCATCTTGCAACCCTAACCAATTTTGTTGCATTTGTCACTCTTCTAGATCATCAAAGTCCTATTGTACTAAGCAATTCTGAGTTTTGACTGACTCTACTCGACCTAAGTTTCAAATGTAGAAAATCCTAAATCTGCATTAATCATACATCGTGTTTAATTCCTAAATATCTATTGGCTAAACAAACCTTATGATCGAATTAATTTAATTATAAAGTCCTAGCACTTTAATTAAATTAAATTCACCCTCTTTAGCTAAGACACATGAAAAGGGATTAAATAATATTTAATTATTAAATAAATATCCTCTTTTTCAATAATTAAATTTAATTATTTAGATAATTGAGAAAAAACAATTATGAGGTCATATTTATTTAATTAATTGAATATTCTATGAAAAATCTTTCTTCTGTTCACAAATAGAATCTTTGAATTAATTGTGCTTTAAAGAGAAATAAAATAATTAAAATCAAATAAAATAGAATTAAATCAAAGAAAGGAAAATAGTTAAAGCAAAGGAAAAATAATTTATTTTATTCTTTTAAATAAAGCTTTCTATTCTGAACTGGATTTTCTATCTGTTTTATTTCAAAGAGGAAAGTTTCTATTCTGAACAGTCTCTGAGTCTATAAAAGAGCTCTCATTCCTCATTCAAAACCCTTCCTAAACCACTTACTTTTATGCATTGTTAGAATATTGAATTATTGTCATAGCTTCATATAGAATAATATAATTTTTTGCAATAGAATAGCTTCAATTTCTAGAATAATTGCATTGATCATCATGTCTTAGATTATCTCATATCTCTCATTTCTTAGTATAATATTGCATTGTATTGCATCCATCATGATAAATCTTTCGTTCCTAGATTGGTCCATGGTTGTGAGACTCTCATTCTTAGAGCTATTTTGAAACCCCATCTAGATAGAAGGAAACAGGTCAAATCATGCAGGCAGACAGGATGAATAACTCATATTCATTCTTGTGTGTACCTAGTGAAGAAGGACTATGTTGAAGTGTATGGTGAATTAACATTGCCAAATTTATCACATACATTTCTGGCACCCACCATGGGGCAGGTACATTTCTGTTCTAGCCTCATTTCATTTCATCTTTTTCATTTTTTTGCATTATGTCCATACTTCCTTACAAGTTCTGTTTTAACTTCATGCAAACTTTCTGTACGTCTCACATGAACTTTCTAGTTCTTCGCGTGGCTTGCAGCACTTCTTCACGAGACCTAGCATACTTTATCGCGTGAAATTATAGACCAGAGATTTCATTTTGATATGTTATTGTCTCAATTTTCTAACCACCTGCTATTTTCTGACAACCGTGTTTCCCTGATTTTATCTTTTGAAACAGCTTGACAGTGGTTTGTAGGACGCTGAGATAAAGAGAAATCCATCATAAAATTATGACATGTTTGTTGTAGGACACTGATATGAAGAAAGGAATTACAAACTACTAATGGGTTTATTGCAGGATGTTTGTCAAAGACCTTGCGTGTTCTCACAACTTCTTATATTTGTGTTTGGTAGTTAAAACACACTTCGGTTGGTGCTTAAAATGAATCATTGTCTTGCATGATTGAAGTGTTTTTTAGATTATAATCCTAAGAACTACATGAATGTATCCTCTCCCCTCGCCTTTATGGATCTTGGGTGTAAGAGAAATTTATGTGATTCTTCTAGAGTGGCTACCTCCTGAGAGCTTTAGCAGAGTCGGTGAGAGTGGATGCCCAATCGGTAACAGGCTAAAGCCAAGCCCTTCCAAACCGGTATACAAAAAATGCTATTGTGATTAATGTCATAATAGACAAGTGTGAATTCACTGTGGCAACCAAAGTTTCCTCCAGTACCCTAGTGGTGTGTTAAAGTCCCGACATCGTTAAGGTGAAAGCCTTGCTTTGAATGGATTGGGAGAGCCCCTTTATTGGGAAAATGACTTGATCACAACCACTTGAATGGATGTCCTTACTACAAATTGTTGTTCTAGTTTTCCAAAAACCCTCTATCTGTTGGCGCAGAAGGTTAGAGACTGACTAAGACACCCCACATTCTTACGGCTTTTAGTAGAGATAAAAACCCTTAGAGAAGCATCTCCTTTGGGGTCTGAAGCTTGGTATGCCTGAGAAGTGAGTGCATATGTAAGGAGGAGCCCGTACTTCCAAGATTCTAAGTTATCCACTAAGAGTAAGTGTAGCTAAACTTCAGTTCAAGTGGGGATTCAGCAAATATTGTCCTAGCTATCCTAGGGTTGTGATGTTCTTGTTTTGGTATTACAAACATTCTATTTAATGTGTTTTGCATGGGTGTATCATTTGAACAATCAAAACTATCATCAAAACACACAAACTGTCAATCTTGAACATGTCCAAAACAATCTGTAACTTGAACTATCTATCGGAAAATAGCATGATTTCATCTTGGAAAATGCAAACTGGTCTTAACAGTATGATTCTGTAAATGTCCTTTTTTTAACATTTGCATAGTTTCACGTGAAATTTCCCAATCTTCACATCATTTGGTGAGAATCTTCGCGCAATACATAGTATACTATCACATGATATTTGGAAACAGTGCCATTACTCTATCAGTCTTTATTCTGTCAACTGGTGTCATTCTTCATGTGAAGCAAGCATTTTTTCACGCAGTTCGGTCAGAAACTTCACGCGACAGAGCATTTCGTTGTGGGAAACTACAGTCTTTTGTCCAAAATAGTGAGTTAAAATCTATCATTTAGTTGTACTTCTATCAAATCTGGTCTCTGATATGGGTCTATTTTTCTTCCATTCATCTTCACATAGTCTAAAACTTGGTTTCTTGGGTTGAGAACTACGTGATTCTTGCTTAAACTAGTCTTGTCTTATGTCCTTCTGATTTATTTCATCTGTTTCGTCATGCCTTGTGTCACAATAGTCATTTATTGGCTTGTTTTAGCCTCATCTTAGACAATTTGCACCAAGGATACTTCACCTTTTGGCATATTCTGTGCAATTACTTTGAGACAGTTTCAAGTTTGGTTCTAGTTCATATTCCTTGTTCAAAACTTTGTCTATGACTGTCACAACTCAAAGTGGAAAAACATTTCCTTCAATCAATCAAGATGAATCTGTACTTTCCACACCATTACAGGCTACATCTAGTGAGGATTCATCTTAATCTCCTTCCCCAGTATGTCGACCTTACAATAAATGGTCATTTCCTATGGATCTTAGTAGGGTTCAAAATCCTTTGTTCTAAGAAGACCCAAATTCAGAGAACACTCAATCTTTTCATACCAAGTCTTTACACCTTGAATACTTGCATTTTGGAAAGATGGCAGATCATAACCAATCAGGTGGTGAGGTTAGTAGAACTGATCTCTTTAAAACTTGGGGTAAGTCCCAATCTCAATACCCCCCTAACAATGTAGAAGTTGAAATCACTCAAGAAGAGATTGCACACGCTCGTGCTAACAAAGAATTCTGTAAAATGATGGGAATTCTACTAGCTGAAGAAAAAGAAAAATACATTCTTGAACTAGCCAATCAAGGGGCTAAGTTACCTTCTAATTATACTTTAGAAACACTTGTTGAGAAAGAGGAAGAAACTAAAAATTCCCGCTTGCACAAAGAAATGCAAACTATGCGAGAGAAACTCTCTCAACTCTTGAAAGAGAAAGATAAAATTGTCACATAATTCACACTGGAAAGCATCTGTCCTTTCCCATTTGATAAAGATCTTCACATGCCTCCTTTTCCCAAAGGAGTTGAACTTCCTAAATATGACAAATACTTGGGTACATCTGACCCTCAAGACCATTTGAGAGAATTTGGTGCTCTCTCCATGGAATTCATGCATGACACAACCTATCTTATGCATATTTTCCCATGTAGTTTGGGAGGATCAGCTATGGAATGGTTCTCTAGACTACCAACTGGCATCAAGACCTTTGAAAAAATTGCCAATTTATTTCTACAACATTATTCTCACAACATCCAACATCTAGTTCATATTTGAGATCTTTACAACTTGAAACAAAATAATGGGGAATCCTTCTTGGCACTTCTCCAATGATGGAGACAACTCTATACACAATATTCTCGCAAGATACCTAAATCAGAAAAGTTGGACATCTTTCTCGATAATCTTCTCCGCAACTTTGGGTATCAAGTACAGCTATAAGGTCCTCTAACCTTTGATGATATGATCAAACAAGCTGTAAGAATCAAGACATTTATGATCAAGAAAGGAGAATTGACCTTACACAAGGAAAATAAAAAAGGGTCTTCTTCCTCAAGCAAAGATAAATCCAATTTTTCCAACAAGAACCAAAATGTTGTGAATGATGGTGTTGTAGACAATGTGACTGCTAAGCCTTCCAAGGCTTCTTTTAATCTCACTACCATGATGCAAGTGGCCAAAGTCACTAAACAGGCTACGATAGAATCCAAACTGAGTACTTCATGATTTTCTGGACCTAAACCTTGGGCTCCTAGGCCCAAGCGTGAATTCACTCCTTTAGGAGAACCTCTTGAGGTAGTTTACAAAACTATTGTGGGAAATTAGTTACTTACTCTGTTGGCTAATCCACGACCTTATGATCCGCAACCAAGGCCCTCTTGGTGGAATGAATCCACTTATTCTGATTTTCACCAAAACAAAGGTTATAAAATAGCTACTTGTCTTAAGTTGCGACATACAATCCAGGATCTCATTGATAGTGAGGTTATTTCTATGGGAAGTCACAACAAAAACTCTGATCACCAAGCTTTCAAGGATCCATTCCCTCCTCATGGAAAAGGTGAATCATCTAAAGGCAAAAATACTAATGCTAAGGTCAACTATACTTACACCAATAATGGCAATGTCAATAATATGGTTGAATCTTTTGACACTGAATACTGTAATGTCCACATTCTTAAGGGAAAGGAAGATACTTCAAAGTCTAAAACACCTTTCATTTTGCAAGGGTCTACACCTCAGTCTTCTGAACAAGGACAGTCTCAAGTGAGTGCTAATATTGTTACTCGATCTCACACTAAAGTCATTCTTAAAGGCCCTGAGCCTTCTATATCTACATCAACTCAACCCTTAGAAAAAGCTAAGGTTGACTTTGCTACTAAGAATCCCAAAGTGGGTTCCTCATCTAATGCTACCAATTACAGCATTCTTGATCAATTGCAACATACTAATGCTCAGATAACTATTTTTGAGCTCCTGAAAATCTCCCCTGCTCATAGG
>MU223057.1:1058391-1080976 GCA_018584345.1 Thuja plicata | reverse complement strand
AAATACTTGCTCAGTAAAGCTACCCTCACAGGTAGACTAGCTAAATGGGTCATGCTTCTTAGTGAGTTTGATATTGAATATGTTGAAAGGAAAGCCATTAAGGGCCAAGCAATAGCAGATCAGTTGGTGGAAGCACCTCTAGTTGATCATCAACCATTGCACATTGAATTTTTGGATGAGTCCATATTACTTCTTACACATCTCTCATGGACTATGTATTTTGATGGTTCATTTACCCAACAGGGGTCAGGTTCTGGGATACTGCTCATTACACCTCAATGGTACTCATTACCAAAAGCATACAAAATGTTGTTTCCTTGTACGAACAACATTGCTGAGTATGAAGCCCTCATTAACGGTATGAAGATCACCCTTGAGTGGCGCGTGGATGAACTAAATGTTCTTGGAGATTCCCAGTTGGTCATTAATCAGGTCAACAATATCTATCAGACAAGGGATGAAAATTTGGTACCTTATAAATGATTGGTTGATGATCTTAAAAAGTATTTTAATCATATCACATTTCAATAGGTTCCGAGGGCAGATAATAAAGCGGTAGATGCCATGGCTACTCTTGACTCTATGCTGCAAATGCTTGAAAATTATTTTAGACATGAATTCCTAGTGGAGACGTTACACTACCTAGCCTATGACCACTCTGATTCCTAGATGATCTATTCTTTCATAGGACATGATTCATCCCGCTACCATCACATCTTCTCCTACCTATGTGACCAGATTATTCTGGACACTTACTCCTAGAATGAGAAACGTCACCTAATCTATAGTGCTTCATGGTTCGTCATCATCGCTAATGACTTGTATAGACATGGTCTAGATGGTACCCTCCTTAGGTGTTTAGAACTCATGAATCTAGACAAGCGTTAGTAGAGGTGCATGAAGGCATCTGTGGGTCAAACTCTAATAGCTTGACATTGGCTCGCAAACTTATTAGAGCTAGTTACTATTGGCCAGATATGGAAAAAGAAGCAACATAGTTTGCTAAGTCCTACAAACAATGTCAATTACATGGAAACCTAATTCATGCTCCAGCCAAGGAGCTGATTCCATTCATTACTTTCTGGCCATTTCAACAATGGGCCTTTGATTTAGTGGGACAAATCTACCCCTCATCCTCCAATGGACATAAATTTATCATTACAGCTATGGTTTATTTTACTAAGTGGATGGAGGCAGTCCCTCTCACCATTTCCAGTGGAAAAATAGTAGCTATGTTTATTCTCAACTACATCATTTGCAGGCATGGTGTACCCTCCTTAATTATCATGGATAATGGGGGACAATTTAAAAACAAGGATTTGATAGAGCTCTGCTCTAAATTTAAAATTACTCAACATTGGTCTTCCATCTATTATCCTCAGGGTAATGGACAGGCGAAAGCATCCAACAAAACAATCCTTAAGATCCTACATTGCACAGTACATAAGTCTAGACAAGATTGGCATCTCTAGATCAATCCAGCTCTTTGGGCATACAGGATAAGTATAAGAACACCAACAGGGGCTCCATTCTATGCATTGGTTTACGGAGCAGATGCTGTGCTACCTATTGAGGTCAAGATTCCTTCTCTGCGAGTCTCTCTGAAGGGCCTCATTACTGATGAAGATACTAGAATATCTCAGCTACAAGAGCTAGAATTACTTTATGAATGTCACCAAGTGGCGTTTGATCACCTGAGAGCATACCAAAATAGGATGTCCAAAATCTATAACAAAAAGGTTAGACCAAGGGACTTCCAAGTGGGTGACCTCATTTTGAGGGAGAACCCTAAGAATCAGAAACATCGGATCCAGAAAGGGAAGTTTGAACCTAATTGGCTTGGTCCATATATTATTACTGCAATGTTTGGGTCTGGTACCTATCAAATCTCTACTACTGAAGGAGAACAACTCAAAGATCCCATCAATGCTCTTCATCTGAAGCGGTTCTACAGCTGAGACATCTTCAGTATGCTCTTGTATATACTAAAGTCTTAAAAAAAATTTAAAAATCTAAAAAAGTCCTGAAAAAATGATCATCTCAGTGAAAACCTAGCAATAGGTGCTTTGATGTATCTTAAAAAAAAATCATATATTCCAAAATACAAAAAAATTAAAAAATTGAAAAATACAAAAAAAGAGAAAAAGAAAAAAAAAAAAGGTGCCATTGATGAAAACCTGGCATACAGGCGTCATGGTAGCAAAAAAAAAATTTCTGCCAAGAAGGTGAAAACCTGGTAAATAGGTGCCTCTTGTTCCATAATGCTATATCTATCACAGCACCCCTTGGCTTTATGCATTTTCTTTTCTGCATTGCTACTTTCCTACTTACATTTGCTTTTAGTTCCCGTCAAGACACCAACTCACATGGATTGAAACTGGTCATACTCTCAGGGCAACCCTCCTGATCTAGGGGCACTATCCTTTTATCTTTTAAGGATCCTCTTCACATCAGTCACCAGTGGTTTTCACTGCATCTGCCTACTGATGTATATCTTATACTACAATTGCTTCATTTGAGCATCTCTCTCGCGTCAGTCACCAGTGGTTCTCACTACGTCTGCCTACTATCACTATTCTATCAAGATTGCTCACATTTTTTATAGTTGGAGTTATATCCTCACACGCTCTATCTATCGATACTCAGTCTTGATAATTCTATGCTTTAGTTTGTACATATCTTTCGGTCACTTTCATGATACTCTAGTTCCTTTGCAGACCCTCCTGACTTGTCATTGATTTAGTGTCATACGCTTGGGGACAATCACATCTAGTTTTTCCTTGCAACATATGTCATGTCAATCATCTTTACTTGGGGGCATGAGCCCCCCATCTGATTGCATCTTTGGTTTACACCTGAGTCAGTCATCTTGTCACTTCTCAAGGACAACTCGCTACTGACACAAACTGGTGTTTTTCAACACCACCAAAAATAGTGTTTTTTAACACACATTGGATATCTCACATGTAAACATCTATCGATAACATTCAAACATAATGCACACACAAGCACAACGGTGTTTTTCAACACCTCATACATATATAAATTCACAAAACTTTGACACATGTTGAGCTATGCTTGAATATTTCTTTGTATGTTGTCTATTCTCATGGATTTCATTGATATTTTCTTTGTCTATTACTTGCTGGTGTATTCCCGATGATCCAACAATGTAAAATAAATACGGTGTATGTGATAAGAGCTCCCGCACTAAGGTGGAACAGCCTCACATCCCTCGATCTTGTTTATTTGTACGCCATGGTGAGGTCAGTACTATCTCCTTGCTTCTTATTGCTCTATTTGTTATTGTTTTGTTTGTTATTGATCTGTTTGTTTATGCATGATCCCACTCATGGTTATCTTGGCTTTGAATACCTTGATACTAGTGTACTCTTGCAACATTAATTGGAAACAATGTTCAGGTCATCTTGGCTTTTGTGCCCTAGTGCTTACGTTCGTTTCCTACATTTTATCTGAGGATAAGTCATATTCATATCCTTATGGTTGCATTGTGGCGCCAGTAAGGGTTGTATCGACTTTGATGTTCCAAAAAATGCTCAATGATGATGATTATACAATGGGTCTCACAACCATGTCCTAGAATTGCTCTTTCATATTGCATCTAGCATAGGATTGCGTTTTCATTCTAGACTTACATTATGGTGGCGATTTAGTGTTCTCTTCATTGTGTTCTCCTAGGTTCATACATTGGGGAGTTCTTCTTCACTATCCTAGTTTCATCATAAATACCCAAGTATTTGATCCTCACTCTCTATCTTTAGCTATATGCCCAATCCATTTTCGTGATCAAAATCAAAATCTGACACTTCTACATAGCTCAAAATCGCAATTTAAAATTTTTGGGACTGATGCGATCGGACGCTTGTGCAGTCAACTTTATGACATCGCTTTCTTGTCAGAATTATATCATATCATCATTTTTTGAAATCTTTGACTTTTTTCTTCAAAAGTCAACATTGGTCAAATCTAGTCAACCCTAGTCAAACTTGGTCAACCAGACCTTGAAATCACTCAAAATTGATTCTCAATCTTCTAAATTCTTCTGTAATCTATTCTGAGTTCTTCTTGATCTCTGACTCAACATCTATCTATGATTTTTTGCTCTCCATTATTAATATGACGTGTCATCTTTTTATTTCGCTCCCGAGGGGGCAGGATGATTACATCATTAAATCTATTTCAATCAATCTAATCTGATTTTCAAAAGTCCTCATTGCTAGGGGCATCTCATCACTTGGGGCATGTTCAATTTTTCATACCCCACAGTCAAAACTAGATACTCCACTATCAATAAGGGCATCTTTGTTCCTTACATCTTGTCATCTTTTAAAAGCTGAGCAATCTAACTTGGTTCTTGAGGATCAAGCTCCATTATGGAGATGATTCTCAAAATCTATCTTTTGAGACAGGTATCAAGGCAATCTAACCCTGACTTCTGAAGGTTGACCCTCATCCTGGGGACAACCTTGTGAAAGATATCTATCTTTTTGGGACAGGTATTGGGGCAATCTAACCCCGACTCTTGATAATCAAGCTTTGTTCTGGAGATGATTCTAAAACATCTATTTTACTATCTTTTGAGATAGGTATCGGGACAATCTAACTCTAACTCCTGAAGGTTGAGCCTCATTCTGGGGACAACCTTGTGAAATATATCCATCTTTTGAGACAGGTATCAGGGCAACCTAACACTGACTCCTAAAGGTTAAGCCTCGTTCTAGGGATAACCTTGTGAAAGATGTCAATCTGACCAGTGTCTGGGAAATCTAACCTAGATTTTGGGGGACTAAGCTTTGTTCTAGAGATAGTCCTAAAGCATGATTTTACTATCTTTTGAGACAGGTATTGGGGCAATTTAACCTTGACTCCTGAAGATTGAGCCTCGTTCTGGGGATAGTCTTGTGAAAGATATCTATTTGACCGGCGTCTTGGCAACCTAACCTAGAATTCGGAGAGCCAAGCTCTATTCTGGAGATGGCTCTAAAATCTTTGCATCATCAATGTTCAAATCTATTCTTCTGTGCTTCAGGCATCAGACTATTCTTTAAATCAACACGCTGCTCGCATATCAATTCAAATAGGGGCAAAATGTAACTCCCCAAAATTGGCATCTTGCAACCCTAACCAATTTTGTTTCATTTGTCACTCTTCTAGATCATCAAAGTCCTATTGTACTAGGCAATTCTGAGTTTTGACTGACTCTACTCGACCTAAGTGTCAAATGTAGAAAATCCTAAATCTGCATTAATCATACATCGTGTTTAATTTCTAAATATCTAATGGCTAAACAAACCTTATGATCAAATTAATTTAATTATAAAGTCCTAGCACTTTAATTAAATTAAATTCACCCTCTTTAGCTAAGACACATGAAAATGGATTAAATAATATTTAATTATTAAATAAATATCTTCTTTTTCAATAATTGAATTTAATTATTTAGATAATTGAGAAAAAGCAATTATGAGGTCATATTTATTTAATTAATTGAATATTCTCTCAAAAATATTTCTTTTGTTCAGAAATAGAATCTTTGAATTAATTGTGCTTTAAAGAGAAATAAAACAATTAAAATCAAATAAAACATAATTAAATCAAAGAAAGGAAAATAGTTAAAGCAAAGGGAAAATAATTTATTGTATTCTTTTAAATAAAGCTTTCTATTCTGAACTAGCTTTTCTATCTGTTTTATTTCAAAGAGGAAAGTTTATATTTTGAACAATCTCTGAGTCTATAAAATAACTCTCGTTCCTCATTCAAAACCCTTCCTAAACCACTTAGTTTTATGTATTGTTAGAATACTGAATTATTGTCATAGCTTCATATAGAATAATATCATTTTTTGCAATAGAATAGCTTCAATTTCTAAAATAATTGCATTGATCATCATGTCTTAGATTATCTCATATCTCTCATTTCTTAGTATAATATTGCATTATATTGCATCCATCAAGATAAATCCTTCGTTCCTAGATTGGTCCATGGTTGTGAGACTCTCGTTCTGAGAGCTATTTTGAAACCCCATCTAGATAGAAGGCAACAGGTCAAATCATGTAGGCAGGCAAGATGAATAACTCATATTCATTCTTGTGTGTACCTGGTGAAGAAGGACTATGTTGAAGTGTATGGTGAATTAACAAGGCCAAATTTACCACATACAAGTCCTAGTTGGATGTGCCTGAGGGGTCTGTGTCCTCTGATCCTATCTAGGACCTTGAGACTCCCATTGTTTGGGCTTAGAGCCCTGATAACCCTGTGAATGCCTCTGTCTAGAATCCTACTGAGATCTTTGGTGCTGAGATTGTTGACCCTTAAAGGATCCTGCTGAGTGATTCAGTTTCCCTTTCCAAGGGGGTCTCTACTACCCTAACTACTGAGAAGAGGGGTTTCGGTGCTGGGACTAATCTCAGGATTCCTGTCTAGTATGAATGTCCTTGGCTACAAGTGTCATCTCAACTGCCCCTCTAAACATGGTAGGGAATGCTAGATGTATTATTCTCTGAAGAGACATATTAAGTCCCTTAATGAAATGGTGAATATGCAGTTTCTTGTCCTTCATGTAATCAACATAGGGAAGGAGCTTGAGAAACTGACTCTCATACTGAGCCACTGTGAGGCCTCTCTGCTGGAGATCATGGAACTCCTCTATCTATCTTTGTCTAAAATTCTTGGAGAGATACCTCTCTCAAAAATGGGCCATAAAAGACTCCCAAGTGAGTGTGTCAATACTCACTCCACCAATGGACACCTCCTGCTCCCACCAAGTGGAAGCCTTCTCCCGTAGGAGATGGACTGCAAGTCGTGCCTTTAGATTACTCCCATAAGGGCACAATTTAAAACATCATTGTAAACTCTATAACTAGGCCTCTGCTACCGACCCATCAGTGGATCCCAAAAATAAGGGTGGCTGGAGTCGTAATAACTCTCAGATCTCATCTCCAACATCTCTAGGGGGTCTCTCCCTAGCACGTATCTCATGCTCACATGGTATAACAACCTGATGAATTGACTCACCCTCCTGATCATCATGACCCTCAACAGACCTGGGTGGGGGACTCCTACTTCTCTCTCTGCTGACTGCTCTATCATTTTTTGAAATATGTGCTTCCCTTTTTAAAATCTCCTGATGAACTATGGGTGGTAGTCTCTGTTGAATTACCCCAATCAGATTCTGGAGAACATCCAAAATATCCTGGTTAGGGTTCTAAGGTGGTGGAGGTGGTGGTGGTGGAGGTGGTGGATCCTCCTGTCCTACCACCACATGGGGAGCTCTACGACCTCTGCCTCGTCAGTTATTTTTGGTGACCGCAGAAATTCTACACAATGATTTAAGTTTTGAATGAGTTGAAATGTAATGGGTTAGGTTTCTAGTGTTGAAATCTGGCTCTAATACCAAAATGTCATGCCCAAAACTAGGGCAAAACACACATACAATTTTTTTTTTAAAATGCAAGTGCATACCACTAACAAAGGATGTATTTGAGGTAATGTGATATCATGGTAAGGTTAGTATTTGAGTTGCAAGGTATATACATAAGTTGAATTAGGGTCACTCCACATACAGATGCAGAATTAGAGCATCAACTAGTCATACGGGTTACGTGAACACCTGGGTCAGGTTGATTTAACTCTGGTTTCATGTTTTAGTCTATGTGTAGTATCATGATGATAGTTTATTGTTAAGAGTCATATGTTGAATTAGATTGTTTTGGTAATCACTTTATTTCTAACCTTGGTTACAACTTATTCATTTAATTCTAGTCCCAATTCTCTTTCGACCATTAACCACTAGTTTAAAATTCAATAATCAAACCCTAATCTAATCCTTATCCTTCTAAAAATAATTAAATTCTCCCTTACAAATTCTCATGCAACTATAGTCCTTAAATTCCTTAATAGAACATTAATTTAATCTCAATTAGAAAATTTAAATTGACCTCTAATCCCTTTGAAACACATGGGCAACATAATTCAATTTATCATAATAAAATTAAATTAACATTTGTCTATACATTTTACATAGAAACTACATCTATTAATCAATAATTAACTATACAATTAAATAAACCATATCTAAATAAAATTACATGATTTTAATAAATAATGAGAAATTAAATCCATAACATATTAACAAACCTATATATATTTCACATAAAAACTAAGGTTTCAAATCTAGTATTTAAACTACACAATTTAAATATAAGGTATATCTATTAAATGATGCTACATAATTCAAATAACATAAATAAGAATTAAATCTATTTAACTAACTTAATCTATCTAAATATAATGATCCACTTTAATTATGTATCTAATGGGTTGAGTAAAATAATATTTAAATAAATTGTTCAATACTTGATTAAATCTAATTATGTTATTAAAAACTATCAACTAACTACCTATAACTAGCTATAATCTAACCTACCTACCTATCTATCAACCTATCACCTTATCCCTTTTAGCCTATAAAACTATCACATCATATCCTCATCCCCATGGCCCACTCACCAAGTGGGTGGGGGAGGGGTGTGAAATCCCACATCCTTTCCAAGACCTGTCAATTGCATAAGGAGAAAAGCCTTTGCATGGAATTGCATGAAACAAGGATGGTGGGGCCACTGCAACAAAGGTGAAGTCAACATGTATAACTCACATGGGGAGGAGGGTATGTGGCATAAAAACCAAGGAACATGGGATTATGCAAAATCCTCCAATGTTTGAGGTGGGACCCTTACCATTTCCCCTAAGTTTAACTATGTTAAAACCCTTTGACCAAGGGATGTATCTTTAGCCTTATGTCAAACCCAATCTACATCGAATGGGGAAGGATTAAACCTTGGGTAATGATTATCATGTCAGCCCAAATTTTTCATGGAAAGAAAAGTAAGGGGGAAGATTATTCTGGGGCCCATGAGAATGTATGAAGGACATTAAGCCTTCTCAATTAAAAGACTATTCATTAGCATAAAAAGGGTAATTAAAAGGGGTGTTTAGGGGGGTTAATAAAGGGGTTTTAGAGAGGGAATCTTTAGAGGATATTCTCTGTGTAAGGGGAGGGAATTAAATCCCTCCCCATACATTTTCCATAGAGATTTTTTCTCTACATTCTGGAAAATGACATGGTAAATTTGGTTGTAGTTTCTACACATTGACATCATTGATTTCTTTTTTTTTTAAAGATACATGTATGAATTTGATTATTTTTTGTTTGCCAAACATTATGCAACTAGGATTTGATTATTAATATTAGGTGATTGTTTTCATTAATATATTAATTTCTTTGACTTACTATAGTTAGTAAGCTAATCTCTCTTTTTTTAAGGATTGGAAATACAATTATTTTGAAGATGGGGTATTGATCTAATTGAGATAAAATTTCAGAATTCCAAAGGAAACATGTAGTGTTCTTGACTTGAAAATTTAAAATCACATACAATAGAGGTTTCAAGATTTAACCATTCACAAGGTTTACATGCTATGAATATAATTACAAAAGAAATGAGAGCTTTTCACATTTTTCTCAACAAGCTTACACAATGGACTTTGCAACACTTAACAACAATGATCCTCAACACAAGGAGTAATCATGCAACCTTAAATTTGCTCTTTCCCAATAATACCAAAATAAAGACTCCTCCCAAACTTTTCCACATCCATCTTGATTTCAAAAACTTGCAAAAAAAACATGAAGGGAACCATGGGAAGCTCACCTCCCAACCAAGGCCTCAAAGAGGCCACCCCCGAGCTCAGAGAACCAAAAATAAACAAGGTAACACATTCTAATTTTCATAACTAACATATATGCACAATACAATAATTTACTCCCAACCAAGGTTTCACAAATGAGTTTTCCAAACCCATTGAAGTAGGGTGAAGGTGGGATTTTCCAAGGAGGAGAATGCCATTACATTCAAATTTATCAACAAGAATTTTCTCCCATTCCTTTCGAAGGATAAATTGATATTTCTTCCATATACACATTTGGTCATTTCTATACCAAAAATAATATTTACAACATGGCTTCATGGAGCCCATACTCCATGAAATTATCCCTCTTCTCTAAGAGAAGAGACTCTCACTACAATAGAGAGCCCAACTAACCCCTTCACCCAAGGCCACTTCTTTCCTTCTCAAAGGGTGAGTAATGCCTTAAATTCCAATGAATAATACTCCCAAATCAAAAAAAATAAGAGATAAAATAAAATTCAAATGCATCCCCAACCCAACACATAACAACAACATCTACATACAACAACACTTTACAAGATTACATATATGAACACCATACAAGATTTACATATTCATTTAAACAATAACATGCAAAGCTTAAATGCAAGATCATTCCTCCATGGAAAGAATCCACCAACCCTGGTCCAAGAAAAATGGCAAGAATGTGGTTAAGAAGAAGCCCTTATCCCTTTTTCCTTTTCTTCCTCCAACTCTAGTTGTCTCCAAAATTGGAGAGTGGGTGAACACTCACTAAGTTTCTCCAAATATTCTAAAAAGACCCCTAGAAGTGTACTCAAGACTTAGCAATTAATGAGACATGCCCTCTAGTCCTTTTTCCTTACCTCTTGTCTCCCCTTTTAATTATGAGTTTAGTAAGGAGTGTGGAACAAGTTAAATGCATGTGGCCATCTTCATTTTTGCCACTTTTTAAAGGTAGGCATTTTAGAGAGCCATAATGGTGATCTAGATTTACCCCATAGGTAAAAACTAGCCCTAAACCAAGGTACCCCCTTAGGGATAACTAATATTGGTTAAAATACACTCTAGGGTCACTTTTGACCCTTCCAAAGTACCCCTAAGTTCAAATCTGAGTTCCAACTTGATGTGATCCCTACAAGACATCTATATGCAAGTGAGATTAATATAACATCCTATAGGGTTTGGTGATTCTTGACCAAGTCCTAATTTGACATGTCACCATCCACATGGACAACACAAGTGTCAAGTGACACCAAAACAAAATACACATCACATTCACAATGACATGTCCAAACAACAACATGAATTTTAAACTATTAACACACATTCAGATTACGTTTACAACAAGGATCACATTACAATGAGGTTTCAAACCCTTATTGGATTAAACCTTGGCTTACTCAATTCATATGTGTTTAGCCCTGATTCTCTTAATAATTCCATGGTTCTCTTTCCTGCACACTAAACTCGAACATCAGTAGTCCAAGATAATAAAATCACATGCAATATACATTTTCAATTTATAATTAGAAACATTAATCAATAGAAGAATTAAATTCCTAATTGAAATTTTCATACAGAAATGTTTAAAACATAATAATTCCATAATCATCATGACATAACATCCATGAAATAATCAAGCCTAATCATGATTCGATCTTCTCATCAATTCACTTATCTAAACATATATAATCAAAATCAACCACCTATTCTAGGTCTAATCCATATCAAAATGTTATCCACACAATATAATCATCATCATAACATAATATCTCGAGTCTCTTTCAGGATAATCAAAAAGTGTATCAATGTATCAAAACCTAAAGTATCAAAGTGTGATCGAGTAGTAAAGCTGTGATGGGTCAAGGTGAGGCCTCACATCATTGTGCTTTATTCCTTTCGTTATTTATACTTTGCTAGTCTCTGTCAATACTTGTTCATACTCTGTGTTGTCACTTATTTATTCTTCTCTATCATGTATCTCTTTCTCTCTCTAATCTCCTTTTAAAGTATTTGTCTAACCTATTTCTGACCTAATTATGGTTTATCAATTCTTCTATAGGTCATTTTGATAGTAGGATGTCATCCTTGACTCTAGGCTTTCCTTTTCCTTTTGCTGATAAATTTTTTTGATAATCTTTGTCGATAATCATAACCTTTTTGCCGATAAACTATTCTTTTCTTATAGTACTCTATACTTGATGTTAGTTTCCAACAATGACAATCTTATCAAAATCAATCATTAGCCTGTAGAGGATTTTTTCAAGTAACATAATGTTGTATTCAAGGTTATCAATGGTTCGATGTGACCTAGAAATCTCAACTCACTTGTGTCCTTAGGAAACAAGGCCAAATCATACTTCATTTTCTCCTCTATCTTATTTTTGAAAGCATCATTTCCAATGTAATTCTTTTTTGTGTCAAAACTCTTTGGAAAATCAAGACTTATCAATTTATGTACCTTTCCATGCAGCTTCGTCATGTTATTTGTATCCTTATCCAAGCATTATTGTGCTTCCCATAGTTTCATACATTTTTGAATGATAGATGATGCCTTTACTGAGGCATCAATGCAGTTGTGAATTCCCTTTGATGCCAAATATTGTCCATTGGCTTTGTAGATTGTTTGCAAAAATTATTTTATATTTTTTTCTCTTGAATAAATATTTATGTTCTAAGAAATGTGTTCATTGAGATTCCCATAATGTATTGTCAGACTTCCAATCAATTCAAAGTACCGACACAACTATTTAGTCATTTTCATTATTTTTACCAAATTTATTTCTTTTATATACTAGGTGATCACACAAAAGTGTGTTCCACTTTTCCCCACAAATAAATTGCGTGCGAATAAAATCTGCACATATTAAGCTCCTTTGTACAAATAGAGGTATTCAAGCGAAATACCCAAATTATTTCATGTGAACCATATGATGTATCCTAGTTTGCACGAATTTCCCTATTCACACAAACCCGGTGACGTTGGTGGGTTCACGTGAATGGGGTCTTCGCATGAAGTACCTTTTCAAAGAATTTTTATATAAATTTCCAATGTGACAGTTAACCAATCACTTTCTACTATTTATCTAGGGACCACAACAACTAGAGTGAACACTTTAGCTGGAGGATATTGTTGGAGGCAACATTTGAGCTATTTCGGTGTGGAGGTTGACATTTGTTTCAATACTAGGTGCACTAATTTGTTCCCTTTTTTGTTTATTTATGTTTTAAAAATATTTTTAGTTAGTTATTAGAATATAATCTTATGCAAGTATATTTTTGTTTTATGTAATTTTAAATGTTATTAATAACATTATAAATTTATTAAAAATCTTTGAAATATATAGAAAATCTTAGAAAAAATTAGAAAACTATTAGAAAACCTTAGAAAAATTTAGAAAATTATTAGAAAACTTTAGAAAAACTAAAAGTTTATTTACTTGGGTACATATGTTTTTTTTGTAGTTTTTAATTATTGTAGTATATGTATTTTAGGAAAACTTGAGAAAAAATTAGAAAAACATTAAAAAATACTCTCTCTCTCTCTCTCTCTCTCTCTCTCTCTCTCTCTCTCTCTCTCTCTCTCTCTCTCTCTCTCTCTCTCTCTCATTTTATAAATCCTTAAATACATTAAAAAAAATTCATGGATGTATCCATAATTTATGTTATGATTTATCTCATTTACATTCCAATATAGGTGGCATACATGTTATTTTTTTATCTAATTTAGGTGATGTGCACGTTAATATTAAATAAATAAATTTAGTTTTCATCATTTAGAATTGTACATGTATGATAGATTTCAATATTAGTTTATAGTTAATGGTACGGTTTAATATCAAATTTGTTTGCATGTTACATGCACATAATGTACTTACATATTTTGTAACAAAATATGTTACTACTAGATGGACCATCCTCATGATGACTCACCTTATATGGTGAACTCTAAATTGCAAGAAGAATTCAAAGTTGTGGAACATTGGGAGGCCTGCAAAATCTGTTAATATTGATGTGGGGTCACACTAGACAGTGACATAATTTCCTATGGTAAATAATGACCAAGACACTTTAATCTCTTGTCTCATCAAAATATATATGTATTCATCAAACAAAGTTAATTCAAGTCGAGTAGGTGCACAAAGATGGGGCACCAAAAAGGGGGTATAAGATGCAACTTTTTTTTTTGTGAAAACAAAAAACTCTAAACTTTGATGAGAAATTGTAGTTATACTCAAAAATTTTGTTAAAGATATGTAGCTTCAGTCGGATTACTCTGATCGATACGATAAAATGTATAAGTGGCATATAGTCCTTGAACATTTGATCTCTATCCATTATATATGGAAGATCTAATTATTATTAATAATATACTATGATCATGCTTCACTCATAATATAATATTATTAATATTATCACTGTTAATTGTTTAGTAATAATAAACATTACTAAATATATGAATATTTAGTAATATTCATGTTACTGAATATTCATATATTTATTAATGAATGTATTTAATAATTATATTGTTCCAAATACTCATCGATAATATAATGCACAACAAGTTGAAGACATTAATGATACCGTTGTTATCGTTAATGATAACAATGTTATCATTAACGATAACATGTTATCATTTGGTATTGTTATTATTTCATTGTTGGTGTTACGTTGTTATCAACATTGTTTTGAAAGTGTGGCCTCACATAGAGGTATGACCCTACATCAGACCATTCAATCTCACATAGAGTTGTACCTCTACATGAGACTACATAACCACATTGACAACCATATATTTGGCAAGATGAACATATAACACATACAAGTCAATAATACATATTACATTTTAATATATATCGATGGTATTCATGTACTTGCAGATTAATAAATAATAATATATTGTATATATCGATACTCATTGCTAAGAGATAATTATTTTGGAACAAAGCAGTGATAATATTGAGATTATCAAAATGTGGAGGGTTTGATATAAATCAAATTATAATAACACTGCTTAATCATCTAAAATAAAATTAAAATTATCATTAATATAAATTAGATCAAAATTAACATGGTATCAGAGTGATTATAAGGAAGATACGATCAGATTTATAAGCACAATCAATCTAATAACCATTAAATTTTATAGATCTCCCTATTTCTTCAAAATGGTGAATGGTGTTAGATTTGAGGACCGACTTGAAGGGGCTACAAATTTTGTATCATGGAAATTTAGGATCATGATGACCCTAAGTGACCATGAATTAAATAAATTTGTAGAAAAGGTAATACTTATTCCTAAAGAAGATAGTGAGAAAATTCAGTGGGCAGAAACCAATAACAAAGCCATGAATTTGTTGATGGATGCAGTGAAAGATCACATAGTTCCAATAATCTCCAAATTAGATATAGCCTATCATAAATTCACAACTTTACAGAGCATGCATGAAATAAATAACACAAGAAGTACTCTGACATTAAATAAAAAAATCCACAACGTGAAAATGAAGAAAGGATAATCCATCACATCCTACTTTATGAGGATAACAGAACTAAGAGATCAGTTATCCACCATTGGTCACACTATTGATAGCATGGAGTTAACCATGTTGGCTCTAAATTAACTTCCAACATCTTGGAATGCTTTCATCCAGGGGATAAGTGCTGGATCTAAAATTCCTAAGTTTGATCATCTAAAAACTGATTGCATTCAAGAAGAGTCAAGACTAGTCACAAGAGGGATTGGTCAAAACTCCGCAAAGGAAGATATCAAGTTTTAAATTCTCATTCTCACAAGAAGGGTAAAAGAGGAAAATTTAAAATGAGGAAAGACTGTTAATGTTTGTAGCTTCATTCGTATGATCATTAGAATACATATAATATATGTTGATTAATAATAATATAATATATATGTTATATTATTATTAATCATATGAAATTTAATATTCAATATTGAATTGTTATATTATTCTTAATTTATAATTGATTGATGAAACATTATAAGATTGATTAAATTATAATTAATGGGAAGAGACATGTCCTTTCTTATAAATAATAATGAATAGACATGTCCCATGAAGGAATATATCTCTCCTAGCCTCATTCCCAGTATAAATGAAAGAGAGATTGTTGCATTTGGAAAACACATACAACGTAGAGTGCTATTACATTTACAAATATCCTAAAACTTAACATGGTATCAGAGCCAGACTGCAAATGAAAGAGAGTAGTTTGTTGATGGTGAATGTGTGACTTTCTTAGAAAATACAGTCTCAGTACAGGGACCATATCTCACAAATCCACCGTTGGAGTTTTAGAAATTTTGGATATGTTGGTGAATTTTTTTTTTTAGAATCTCACCAAAGCGATTGGAGACAAAGTATAGGGTTCAAAAGTTATGACGGACTATGTACGGGTCTATGTGAAATTCCTGAAAGTGGTATTCATTAAAGAGATATATTAATTTGTTATGATCGTGGTCAAGCATTAACAAAGAAGAATGTATTCAAGGAAGTGTGTCTCTTTCTAGAAAGAAAGAATTAATTATAAAGTGTCACCTCTCTTGGAGATTTATTTAGTCGTGGAATCTCTAGATGGAACCTGAGTCAAGTAAGGTTAAGTGGAGTTTGCAAAGATAAAATATGGACCGTTGATTGAGATCAAGATCTATGACCAGCACTAGATCGCCAGAGAAAAAGTCAAAGTCTTTCTTTCTTTTAGAGATCTAGCAAGGACCGTTGATATCTTGGAATGTGACTCAGGTTAAAGAATTTATTCAACAACTTGGAGATAAAAAAAATTGAATTCTCAGAGTTAAAGGCTAGTTAAGGGTAAAGTTCAAGTGCGAGTCAGATCTGACGGTTGGTGCATTACCTCAAAAACAAAGATGAAGGTAGTTAACCATTAAGTCATTGCTTCCAAGTGACACCTAGAAATTATTGACATCATGGTCCCAAGATTTTCAAGGGGTGTTTAAAAGGAAAAAAAGTTTGAGGAAGATCTATAGTGGGCTCTTTTCCTTAACCTCAAGATGTGGTGATGATACCCTTCAGGGCATTGCGTCATCTCGATGCATGGTAGTTGTCAGATTTGGGGCCTATTTGAAATGGATTAATGAGTGGTCAAGTTGCAGAAGATCTTGCGGGTGGTGTAAAACCTCAAAAGAAAGATGTGTCTGATCTAATCTTTAAGGCATTGTGCCTGATGGACACATGGAAAGTGGCAGGCCATATCTGAAGTTAAAGTAAAGGTAACAAGAAGAAAACTTAATTTTCATCTTACGGTGAGCGTAAAACCTTCAAGAAGAGATGCAGTCAAATTAATCATCAAGGCATTACGCCCTTATGCCACATGTCCCCAGTGGGTCCAACTCAGCATTGAGAGTAAGTAAAGGGAATTCATGTTAAATTTGATCATGTGGCTAGCATATTTCCTCAAGCCAACGATGTGGTGATATTACTATTCAAGGCATTATGCCTGTATGACACATGTCCTATCTGGGAGGTGGGGCCTGCGGTCAGTAAAGTGGTGGTCAAGTAAGCTGTAGTCAAGTTAAATCAAATCTAATGGTTAGTGCTTTGCCTTATGAAGAAGATTCACAAAAGATAACCTTTGAGGCATTGTGCCTGGTGTCTACATGTCCTTTCCAGTTAAGTGGGACCTACAGTTTCAAGGCTGAGGGTAAGATAAATGTCAGAAAATTTTGAAAGGATATGATGATGGGCATAAAGCCTTATGGGAAAGATGATAGGAAGATAGTATTCAAGACATTGCACCTTTGTGACACCTAGCAGAATCTAATATGAGCGCCCAGATAACTTAAAATGAATGTACGGTTGTGTTTTAAACTTATTCTGAGACTTTATCTTGATCGTCCAAGTCTCTTTCCGCGCTACCTGTGACTGTTATAACTGAATTTCAAATATTTAAAATCTACTCTTAGAGGGTTTTGTGGTAGTGGATTTAGATATTGTCTCGGAGCCATTAATGAGTCAATCTAATCTTATGGATTGATATTTGTGCAGATGTTGAAGGTGTAGAGACTGGAATCTAATATGTGGAGTGCATTTTATGACCAGAGTTGATAGATGGGGTTTTTAGATCAGATGGATAAATGCATATAATGGCGCCTAGTCTCTTTGCATTTATTTTTAGCTATTATCCATGTCATGGCTTGGAATCTCTTGCACCTCAGGTTACTGCACTCACATCCATGGACTATGGTAACGGATATCATCTCAGATTTACATAGATTGAAGGAAAAGAGATAGGCTTTCAACTTGATCATAGAATTGAATGTCTTAAATGCTTGACATGATTGGTTATAAATCCCAATGCCAAATGGTATGAATCTTGTTGCATTCTTGTTCCTATAAAGGGATTTTCAAGACCATTTAGTAAGGGATGGAGAATTGGTAGAATATTGTAAAATATTCAGGCTTGTATTTATTTATATTCTAGGATATAGCAGATGTTTTTTAGATTGTATTGAGACAGAACATAAATTTTTATGATCTTTTGCATATTGTCTTATTTGGTATTTCCTTGTCATACTGATTCAGGAACAAGATGTACTTATACTTAATATAAGTCTTCAGAGATTTTAAGTCTCTCCTTTGTGTTATCTGTTGAGTTGTAAGTTTTTTGGCTTACTGTATGAGTCTTGCTTATGCATATGTGTATTCCACAAGTCTTTGATCTTAGATAAAATTAAAATACATTGCATATTACATTGATTCTATTGGATTATCTACTTAAGGATCTTGTAGTGTGTAGTCTGAGAGATTTTATGTTTATGGCTTTGAGTCTATACCAAGAGTTTGTTTCAGTTTTAGTATTGTATTTAGGAGTTTACCCAATGGATAAGGCACTAATCCAGAACTAGTATATTCCATGGAGATATATGTTTGATAGGTTTGGCTCTATTCTTTCCCTAAATTTACATCAAAAACCATTTTATTTCCTTTTATGTTTTGCAATTGTTTTTTGTTGTCCTACATGGTAGTGAAGAGTCAATAAGTGAGTGGTTAACATTTAGTACTTGTCATTTATCTGTTGTAAACATCCAGAGTTGTAAAGAGTTGTGAAAGTTGAATATTTATCTGGATTAGGTGCACCCACCTTGGTTTTACAGAGCCAGAAGAGTAAAGGGAAGTCTTGTCCTATAGTTGGTCCACTTACCTTGCATATCTCTCATACTCAGAGTTAACCATTCCTAATATTAGTCTTAGGGTATATTGGTTGCTTTCAAAGCATAACATTTTTAAACACCAACAAGATGGAAACTTTGCTGGGGACAAAGATGTAAAAGTCTTGCTAAACCTTTCAAGGAATCTCTGGTTTTCTAGTATTTATATCATTTGACCCATCTGAGTCACCAACAAGATGGTGAATCTACTAGGGAAAATAGTGCAGTAAATTGTCATAACTAGCCAGTAAGTTGATCATTGGAAGCATAGAGTTGCTATTGTTTGACCCCTTGTTATTGTGTTCATATTAGTTAGTGTTGTGATCCCAATTAGTGTTGGGTGGCGACTTTGAGTATCTCAGCAGCAGTGTTGAGCATTAAAAATCATTTTTTCAGTTACATAAATACTAGATCTCAGGCAAAGGGACATCTAGAAGATAGGTTGGGGGCTGATATCCCAACTACATCTAAGGCTAATCAGCCAAGAAAAGGAAAAGATAATATAAGATTTCCTCAAAAGAAAGACAAAGGGAGGACATTAGAGAAGAAAGACTAGTCCAACGCAGCCAAGAAGGAAATTATTTTCAATATGAAGAGGCTGTGGACTTGGGACTAGGTTCCCATAAAGATCATAGCTCTCCTGATGAAAGAGAGGAGGAGGAATCTAGTACCACTCTCCCATATTCAGAAGATATTGATGAAGAGGCTGCTGAATTGAGAGAAGAAATCTAAAATAAGTTTGTCCTCAGATAACTGTTAACATATTGTTCGTTCGTGTTTAACTATGCATATGTTATATATATATATATAATATTAATAATAATTGTTAATATATACATTTCTCTGATAAATATATATTGGAACGAACTCATATATATATATATATATTAGTTATTAATAAATTATATGTATAATGAACAGTCACTTCATTTAGTATCAACAACCACATCTTTCTATAATGAATAGTCACAACTATTCATTATAGATTCTATATATAAATACAAATATATTTTTGTAGAATCAATCAATCACCAAGGCAATTGTATTCTACTACATACATTCAGTTTATATCTTATCTTCTGATCTATAATTCCTTAACATGGTATCAGAGCCAAGTTAGAGAGATTCGATCAGATTTATCAAGGGAATTATTGGGAAACAATAGCAATGTTTATCGATTTATAATTTCTTGGGCTCATTTCCTGATATTATCGAGTTATTGCGGCAATAGGGAGATAAATGGTCAAGCAATTGTATTGATCAACGCGGAGAATCTCAAAGGAGTAAAATAGAAGGCATTAAGCAGTTGTACCATCTATTATGCTCAGTGAAAGCTTCCTTAGCATACACAGCAATCACATAACTCTTATGCACTCAGTGATAAGCATTGTTCAGAGACTTTGCATATGTGATTTGTGACTTGGAGAATTTACTCAGCTGTGAATGATCTACGATCTTCTTGTGAAGGAGAAATCACATACTTAGCATATAGTGTGATTCATGTATAGTAGCAGCAAATGCGTGGAAAAATAAACATGATGCAATCTGTGATTGAAGTTCATGTATCATCCTGTAAACAACATTAGCGATAAATCCATGTGCAACTTCTTACGTCTGGGCACCGCGTTTCATATATTGGTAACTGTTGCAGAGACTATTCTCTTGGAAGGTGCAGTTCATAAATATATTGAATGCATAGGATTTGACATATAGACTCCCTGTAATCTCCTATACCTACTCAACGGTGTCGTGTCAACATACTAGAAATATTCATATAGACTACTGCAAACTAGATTTGATTATAGACTCCTCCATACTAGCTGTGAGATCATTGCAGCAATACACATTCAACCTTCTTTGCATATCGGTGAAATACATATTCAAGTATTTGTTATATATTGGTGAAGAATTAGAAGACAAAAATATAAATTATATTGATATTGATATATATATTAAATAGCAATATTTAATATTATATATCAATTGGAGATCAATATAGATTAGACAATATTCTAGTAAGAAATTATCTATTATATACCTCAAATTTTAAAAGGAATTACATACTCAAATCTGATCAAACAATAAAAACAACAATTCTCAGTGCTTATGCGATTTATATGAATGACTGTAAGCATTCATATTCAGTAAATTATTCTGGGTGTCTATGATCACTATCTGCGTTTTCCTTACATCGATACTACTGCATTGGTTGATCAACATTGGAGTTTGAACAATACCTACAGTCTGTAGATCATGTTCTCTGAGTCTGTTACCTGAGATAGTGACTTCTTGATTTGCTTCTGGATCAGTGATCCTCAGCAAATCCTATTTGGTGATAGATAAATTACTAGAATTGGCATGAATGTACTGGTTTGACAATGTAGTGGAGATATGAGTTATCTGAATGCTGTGAATGGAGTGGAAATAATACTTAACGGTGAAAAAGAAAAGTCACAACTTATTGTGTGGGAATCATTTCAAAGACTGACATTCAAAATAGGTGCCTCACTCCCATACAAAACCCATGGAACTAAGGCAATATGCCTGCCAAACGAGAGGGAACAATACTAACAGAAGAAAAGACAAAAAGCATTCAACCTAGCTAAAGTTTCCTTGGTATGTGCAGAATGGGTGTGATGATAAAGCCATGAAAATGTTCCATCAAATACCTTTCGAGGATGTGGAATGTGACTCAGTCACTATCACAACTATACTCTGTGCATGTGCTTGTTTGACATCTCCAGAACAGGGTAAGGACATTCATAACTATGCCACAAAGAAGGGATTTGATTCAAGTGTTTCTATGGGTAATGCCCTGATAGAAATGAGAAGATGCTCTTAAGCTCTTTGATACAATGCAACAATTTGAGCCAAAGCCAAACAATATTACCTTTGTTGAAGTTTTATTTTCTTGCAGTCATGCAGGTTTAGTAGATAAAAGGCGACAGTATTTTGGATGCACCCCGAATTGAACACTATACATGTATGGTCGACCTCAAGTGAGGTTCTAGCTAAATTTAAAGAACTTAAAGGCTTAGTGGAAAATAAAACTAGCAAGAAAATAAAGATTCTAAGGTCAGATAATAGAGGAGAGTACACTTCTGATAGTTTTAAAGAATTCTGCAAATTTGTTGGGATTCAAATAGGGAAATTCAAATATATATCTTCCTAAATACTATGGAATCTTCCTTTCACTCATTTACAAGACTCATAGGCATATAAACACATTTTCTATTGAGATAGTGCTGTTAGATTTGAGACATACGAATGTGAAAGAAGAAAATTGGTACAATCCTCTTATAATAGCAGAATGACTTAATTGGTCGACAAATCTATGTTATAACTATTCGATGGGGAAATATAAACATTTCTAGTTTGGTATTGATTGACAAATATTCTTGGATTCCATATCACATAATCAGGTGGATTTTGATGCAACATTTGTGTTCTATAGAGTTGGTCATCAATTGCAAGACAATGTTGTGAATCACTGAACAACTTAGCACATAAGAAGTGGGTAGTCAAGTATTCAATATACATTGGTTGGAGACTTTGAGATTGGGGTTGTGAGGCACTCAGAACTGAATCCTCTAGGTTTTGACATCTATGGCTATTCCTGTGAAATTAACGAACTGAGATTCACCAGTGAAAAGTGTGAGCACTAAAGAA
>MU223057.1:1034340-1044781 GCA_018584345.1 Thuja plicata | reverse complement strand
ACAAAAATTACCAAAAATAGTAACTTTCCATAAATAGCAGCTCTGCACAAAATAGCCCTTATTGAATATAAAAACAGAAATATTTTTGGGTGATGCAAGATTGCTCTTACACCCAGGATGCTCCTGCGTCACAATATGGTATGATATTGTCCAGAAAATGGAGTGCTTCAATGGGAGGAAGTATTCAATGTGACTTTTCATTTGCAGCCTTTAATATTGCTGGTCAAAATATTAAGGTATCGAGAGAAACTAGAACCCCTCATATGATTGAGGAAAGTGAAGATGAAACTATGAATTTTTCTTGGATATTGATATTGGATCCTTGAAGGTCCAAGGCATTAAGGTTGAAAATAAAGTCCAACATTTATTTTCATCTGAGGATAAAAAGAATCTGGGAAAATAAAATGATTTTTGGACTATGTACTTTAATGGTGTAAGCTCAAAAGATGGAGCTGGTGTAGGATTTTTATTGGTAGCTCCTAGTGGTAAAACCTTTAGGTTCTCATCTATTTTTATATTTACATGCACACATAATATTATAGAGTATGCAGCCTTGTTGATAGGCTTAAAGTTAGCCTCAAGACATAAGATCAGAAATCTTAGAGTGGTTGGAAACTCTAAATTGGTGATTTCTCAAACAAGAGCTAGGTACACTTCAAAGAATCATAGACTCAAGCATAATGCAAATTCTATTTGGGATCAATTGGAGAATTTTGATGCATTTGGCATTGATTGGAAAGGTAAAGTTCATAACAAAATGGCAGACTTGCTAGCTAATATTGCTTTGAGGCTAGAGGATATTACATTTGCAGGAATTTCTAAGATAGAAGTTCAATCCATGCCTTCCATTCCATGCAATTATTCTCAATCATTCATTGAGCTATTTCAGAATGGTCCTTGAAATACTCAGCATGTGCAATTACCTGATGAATATGTGGATAAGTTCTCTCCTTCCAACATACACAATATTGGTTTGTATAAGTTTATTGATGTACAAGATAGCTCTTTAATGAATTCTACTATTTGTATACAAACCAATGACAAAATACTAAACAAGGGATCCAAAAATATGGCTGAACATAAGTGCCTTCTTTTTCAGCCAGATGATGACTCTTCAAAGTTTGGCGTTGAGCTAAAAATGTTGAGAATTGAATTTGTTATGATTTTCTTTATCTAATGAATGTGACATGCATTTCCCACATACTTTACAATTTCCACACCTGTCTAATTTTCATTTGAGATCAATTGATGTATATGCTGATATTTTTATGTATGATGAGCTAATGGTACATGGAAATGGATCTGATCAGATAGATAAAAGTGGTTGTTTAAGTTTGTTTCGAGAGAAAGGAGCAAAACCCTTTGTCTATGATAAGGGAAAACTGGATCAGAAATTTGGTGATCATTTCGGACCATCAGGACTGATTTGACTCCTTCAGATCAGTGAATAGGTGGTAGAGCTAGTTCTTTTCTACTACAAGTTTGTATATATTCTTTCTATGTTTCTCTATGTTAGGTTAGGTTTCATGTATTGTAGGTGGTCTACTTATCCCAGAAATCCTGAATCCTTTCTATGCCTGCAAGAGGCATACATCCCTAGACGGAGCCACTGTTAGACCCATTAAAATTTTTCATGGTTCCAAGCTTTCTTTCCATGTCTCTGTAATTGTTTCTAGTCTTTGGCTAAGGCCCTAAGTCTTGTTGAGTCAAAATCTTGGCTAAAATCCTAAACCCTCATGACTTCTTATGTTTTCACGTTACCTTTTCCGAGTCACTTAAGTCTTTTAAGTCATGTGCACTTTTTATCCTTGCCTTTTATCTCTTAATCTCATAATGATATAAAATATTATTTTGGTATTCAGAGATTTAGCGAGGGTCATTGATCTAGTTATTTTCTTGACATGATCGTGTGGTCTGTGCAAAATCTCCTAATAGACTTAGGGTTAAGTTATATATCTGGCAACTTGGATATTTCTTTAGTCATGGAATCTCTAGATGGAACCTAAGCCAAGTAAGTTTAAGTGGATTTTGTAGAGATAAAATCTAGACCATTGATTGAGATCAAGATCTATGGCCAATGCTAGATTTCCAGATAAATATTCAAAGTCTTTCATTCTTTCAGAGATCTGGTGAGGATCATTGATATCTTTAGATCATGTGATGTGTGCATGATCTTAGAATGTGACTTGGGTTAAAGAATTTATTCAGAGACTTGGAGATAAAGGGAATTTGAATACTCAGATTTAAAGGCTAGTTAATTGTAAAGTTCAAGTGCAAGTTAGATATGACGGTCGGTGCATTGCCTCAAAAACAAAGATGAAGGTAGTTAATCATTAAGTCATTGCGCCCAAGTGACACCTGGCAATTTGTGACATCATGGTCCCACATTTTTCAAGGGGCATTTAAAAGGATAGTAAGTTTGAGGAAGATCTAAGGTGGGTGCTTTGCCTTAACCTCAATATGTGGTGATGATACCCTTCAAGGCATTGCACCTTCTCAATGCGTGGCAGTTGTCAGATTTGGGGCCCATTTAAAATAGATTAAGGAGTGTTCAAGTTGTAGAAGATATTGCGACTGGCGTAAAGCCTCAAAAGAAAGATGTGTCTGATCTAACCTTTAAGGAATTGCACCTGATGGACATGTAGAAAGTGGTAGGTCAGATATGAAGTTAAAGTAGAGGTAACAGGCAGACAACTTAATTTTCATCCTATGCTAAACGTGAAGACCTGAAGAAGATATGCAGTCAGATTAATAAACAAGGCATTGCGCCCTTGCGCCATGTGTCCCTAGTGGTTCTAGATCAACATTGAGATTAAGTAAAGGACATTCATGTTAAATATGATCATGTGGCTGGCGTATTGCCTCAAGCCAAAGATACAGTGATATTAGTGTTCAAGGCATTACGCCTGCATGACACATCTCCTATCTAGGAGGTGGGACCTGTGGTCAGTTAGTGGTGGCTAGGTAAGCTGTAGTCAAGTTAAATCAAATCTAATGGTCAACACTATGAATTATGAAGAAGATGCACAAAATATAACCTTTGAGGCATTACGCCTGGCATCCACGTGTCCTTCCCAGTTAAGTGGGACCTGCAGTTTTGAGGCTAAGGGTAAGATAAAGGTCAAATAAGTTTGAAAGGATCTGACGATGGGCATAAAGCCTTATGGAAAAGATGATTAGAAGATAGTCTTCAAGCCATTGCACATGTGCAACACCTGGAAAAATCTGATCTGAGTGCCCAGATAACTTAAAAGGGATCTATAGCTATGCTTTAAACATATGTTGAGACTTGATCTTGACCATCCAAGTCTCTTTCCGCGCCACATGTGACCATTATAACTAAATTTAAAAAATTTAAAATATTTTCTCAAAGGGTTTTATGGTGGCGGATTGAGATATTGTCTTAGAGCCATTAATGAACCAATCTAATCTTATGGATCAATATTTGCACAATTTTTGAAAGTGCAGAGACTGAAATATGATATTTGGAGTGCATTTAAAGACTAGAGTTGACAGATGGGGTTTCTAGATTAGATGGATAAATGCATATAGCGGTGCCTGGTCTCTTTGTATTTATGTTCATCTGTTATCCATGTCATGGCTTGGACTATCTTTCACCTCAGGGTACTGCACTCACATCCATGGACTATGGAAATTGATATTAGATCATATTTTCATATATTGAAGGGAAAGAGATAGGGTTTGAACTTGATCTCAGAACTGAATGTCTTAAATGCTTGACATGATTGGTTGTAAACCCTAACCCTAAATGGTCTGAAGCTTTTTGCATTCTTATTCCTATAAAGGGATTTTCAAGATCATTTAGTAAGGGCTAGATAATTGGGAGAATATTGTAAAAGCTTTAGGCTTGTAATTGTTTCTAGTCTAGGATATAGTAGATGTTTTTCATATTGTATTAAGATAGAACAAAAAGTTGTATGATCTTTTCATATTGTCTTTTTTTGTATTTCCTTGTCATATTGATTCAAGAGCAAGATTTCATTATACTTAATACAAGTCTTCTCAGATTTTAAGTCTCTCCTTTGTGTTATCTATTGAGTTGTAAGTTTTATGGCTTACTGTATGAGTCTTGCTTATACATATGTGTATTCCAAAAGTCTTTGATCTTAGATCAAATTAAAATGATTTGGATATTACATTGATTCTATTGGATTATCTACTTAAGGATCTTGTAGTGTGTATTCTGGGAGATTTTATGTTTATGGCTTTGAGTCTATACCAAGAGGTTGTTTCAATTTCAGTATTGTATTTAGGAGTTTATCCAATAGATAAGGCACTAATCCAAAACTAGTATATTCTGTGGAGATATATGTTTGATAGGTTTGGATATATTCTTTCCCTAAATTTACATCAAAAACCATTTCATTTCCTTTTATGTTTTGTATTTGTTTTTTATTTTCCTACATGGTAGTGAAGATTCAATAAGTGAGTGGTTAACATTTAGTACTTACCATTTATCTATTGTAAACATCTAGAGTTGTAAAGAGTTGTGAAATTTGAATATTTATCTATATTAGGTGCACCTACCTTGGTTTTGTAGATCCATAAGAGTAGAGGGAAGTCTTGTCCTATAGTTGGTCTAGTTACCTTTCATAGCTCTCATACTTGGAGTTAACTATTCCTAATATTATAAGTGTCAAGGTATATTGGTTGCTTTCAAAGAATAACAGTTTTAAACACCAACAATAGTGAAAGTAGATCTAAACATGTAGTAGAACTTCTTCACTCATATCTATGTGAACCTATGTCAGTAACCTCTTTGGGAGGATTCTTGTACTATATTTATTTGTAGATGACTATTCTAGGAAAACTTGGATATAACTTTTGAAATGTAAATAATTTGATGAAGTCCTTATGAAGCTTAAGGAATTAAAAGCTCTAGTAGAAAATATGTCTGGAAAAATAATCAAAACCCTAAGATTAGATAATGGAGGAGAATACACCTCTGATAACTTCAAAATTTTTTGTAATAATGCTGGGATTAAGAGGGAGTTTAGTGTTGCTTATAACCCTCAACAAAATGGGGTGGTAGAAAGAAAAAAAATGGGATAATTGTAGAAGCATCCAAAACTATGATGCATGACCAAAACCTTCATACTTCATTTTGTGTTGAAGCCTTTAGTAGTGTTGTTTATATTTAAAAGATATGTCCACACTCAATTTTGGAAAACAAAACTTCTAAAGAAGCATTTATAGGGATAAAACCTTATATAGGTCATTTAAGAATCTTTGGTTGTCCTATCTACATTCACATACCCAAAGTAAAGAGAACTAAACTAGAACCCTCAGGAAAAAAAATGGAATATTTGTATGCTACAATGAAATATCTAAAGATCATATAATTTATATTCTTGGAAAAAAATTAATTGAGATAAGAAGGGATGTAATCTTTGAAGAAGATGTTTCATTCAAAATATCCAAGGACATTTATGAAGTGGGAATTGAAGATCAAGAGTCTCCTCAAAATATGGAAGAGGATCATGATTATGAGATTCTGAGGGAGAACCAAGAATTTATGGAAGATGAAAATCCAAGTGAGCCTATGGATCTTGATGATGGGCCTAGAGAAACTAAAATGAACTAGAAAAGACCTTTATGGGAAAGGAAAATTATTCAAGAGGCTGAAAAATTGCACCACCTAAAGGAACCTTCATGGAAAGAAAAATACCTCATAGATATTCCAGCTATGTTGCCTTAATAAGAGAAATCATAAATTCAGAGTCGTCTAGCGTTGAGGAATCTTTCAAACTCCAATTATGGAAAGATGCTATGACATAATAATATCAATTTATTATTAAGAATGATGTTTGGGACATTATACCTTGATCAAAAAATAAATCAGTGGTTTCCTCTAAGTGGTTCTTCAAAATCAAACATGTTGCAGATGGTTGTATTGAAAAATATAAAGCAATATTCATTGCTAGAGGATTTTATCAAGAGGGAATTGAATAAGAGGAAACATTCACTCCAATTGCTCGATATACCTCTATCAGGACTATGATTTCTATTGTTGCATCAAAGGATGGAAGATTCACCAAATGGATGTAAACACTATTGTTCTCAATGACATAATAGAAGAAGTGTACCTAGAGAAACCTGAAGGGATTTTAATACATGGAAATGATTATCATGTTTGCAAATTGAAGAAAGCATTGTATGGTCTTAAAAAGGCTCCTCATACCTGGTATGAGAGGATAGATCATTACCTTCTAGTCTTGGGATTCAACAAGAATGATGCAGATCTGAATCTTTACATCAAGGTAATTAATAGTGAAATGCTGATTCTAATTCTTTATGTTGATGACTTATTAATTATAGGAGAAGACCATCTCATTACTAAATGTAAACAAGATCTTGCATCTAAGTTTGACATGAAGGATCTAGGTCCTTTGCACTATTTCCTTGGGTTAGAAGCATGGAAGAAGGCTGATGGGATCACTCTAAATCAAGGAAAGTACACTATTGACATTCTAAAAAGGTTTGGAGTGATGGATTAATGTAAACCCACATCTACTCCCATGGAAAGAACTTACAGAAGTTAAAAGAAGTAGCATAAAAATCAGACTTTGCAAATCCTACTCTCTATTAGAAGATTATTGGATCCTTGATATACCTGCTCAAAACCAGACCAGAAAATTTCTATGTAGTGAATACACTTAGTTTGTGTGTGAACCAAGATAGTTACATCTAGTTGCAGAAAAACACATTCTAAGATACTTGCATGGCACAATTGGATATGGTCTTAAATATAAAAAGGTATATCTAAATCTGCATGGATATATTGATTTAGATTGGGATGAAGGTGGAGTAGATTAGAAAAGCACATCAGGGTGTTATTTTGACTTAGGATCAACTATGATCTCCTATTTTAGTAGGAAGAAATCTTCATTTGTACAAAGTTTCACAGAATCTGAGTAGATTGCAGCATCCATAGGAGCTCAAGAAGATATATGGATACATAAACTTCTTATCGGATTGTTTGGAAATCCTTGGATCCTACTATCATTCACTATTACAACTAGAGTTGTATAAAAATTTATGTGAATCTTGTGTTTCATGACAGATCAAATCATATTAAAATTCCCTACCATTATGTTAGAGACATGGTGGAGAGAAATTTTATCCAATTAAGATATGTCAGTACAAGTGAACAAACAACATACATTCTCACCAAGCCACTCTCCAAGGCAAAATTTGAATACTTTCAAGGTAATCTTGGGATGGTATAAATTGTAACCTCATCTAAGATTGAGTCTCAACAATGTTAATTTGTTAGACTAATATATTCTAAATATGTTTAATGTATAAAATATTCTATTGTCATGTATGTGACTCCATGAATTCATTGGTATATGGGCCCCTGTAAACATCATTAAAATGTGACAATCTCTCAATGGTGAACACTTGTATTTCTGGTTATTATTGTAAGGTGATGACTTTACTATATTTGACCTCACTATCTTGATGGATATCATGAGACTTGAAATCTATGGACATGTTATGATAGTTTATATCAATAAAGTAATATCAAATTATGGATAGATATCATGCGACATGATATCTATGGATAAGCCATGATTGAGGATATTACTAAGATATTCATGGTGGATATTATGTGACTTAATATCCATGAATATGTCATGATTTAATATCCTTATGGTAGGTATCATGTGAATTGATACTAGTGCACATACCATAAGGTGAGTTATGGTGGATATCATGTGATGTGATATCTATAGATATACCATAACTCCTGATATCATGGTGAGGTGATATCTCTCTCTATTACACAATAAATGGATATATTGTGTTTACAAATCTCCTCCCTAGATAAGAGGGAGTGTTAAAGATATGTAGCTTCAATCAGATTACTCTGATCGATATGATCAAATGTATAAGTGACCTATCGGCCTTGAACATTTTATCTCTATCCATTATCTATGGAAGATCTTATTATTAATAGTAAAATACTATGATCATGCTTCACTCATAATATAATATTATCAATATTAATTATTTAGTAATAATAAAAATTACTAAATATATGAATATGCAGTTATATTCATATATTTATTAATGAATGTATTTAATAATTATATTGTTCCAAATAAGTATTGATAATATGATGCACAAGAAGTTGAAGACATTAATGATACCAGTATTATCGTTAATGATAACATTGCATTGTTATTATTTCATTGTTATCATTGTGTTGTTATTGACATTGTTATGAAAGGGTGGCCTCATGTAGAGGCACGACCCTATGTTAGGCCATTCAGTCTCACGTAGAGTTGTACCTCTATGTGAGACTACATAACCAAATTCATAGTCATATCTTTGGCAAGCCAAAGATATAACACATACAAGTTGATAATACATACTGCAGTTTATTATATCAATGATATTCATGTACTTGTAGATTGATATATAATAATATATTGTGTAGATCAATACTCATTTTAAAGAGATACTTCTTTTGGAACAAAGCAGTGATAATATTCAGATTATCAAAATATGGAGAGTTTGATATAAATCAAATTATAATAACTCTTCTTAATCATCAAAAATAAAATTCAAATTATTATCAATATAAATCTGATCAAAACTGACAATTTTAAGATGCAATAAGAACAAGAGTTGTAGTACTCTGAATCTAGTTTCCAAACTACTAATTTCTTATGAAAATGGTTGAGATTAAGGCCCTCAAAAAGGGGGAGCACAAAAAGTGGTCCTATTTTTGTGAAAAAATATAACATATCGTTTAGTTTGCTCCCCCTAAAATGTTAATTTTTTTTTTAAATTTTTTTTAATCGCTCTAGTGAGAAGTTAGATAACACTACATAGTTTATCCCAAATTTTTTTGATAACTTTTTTTATTAATGTATGATTTTTTACAAATTTCTGAAGTGGGCACATCCTAAAAATGTGAAATTTGTGTTCACTCCCCTATAAATCATTTAAAACTAATGAAAATAAAAAAAATCATGTTTTTAAAGTGTGTAGAATGGGGTCTAGTTTTTGAAAAAGTAACTTGTTTCAAAATTTGACAAGTAAGCCAAAATCTAAGCCCAAAATACTACATGTTGCTTTTTGACAAAAATCGGACATACTTACAAAAGAAATTAGAGATTAAAAGCTTAACATAATTAGAATTAAAAATAAATTATATGGTTAGATAGCTAAAAAAGACCTAGAACATCATGGTCTAATTTTTTTGTTGTTGAACTACGTGCAAACTTGACAGGGAGAACACAGGAAAAATGTACTTTTTGTATGTTTTCTAGAAAATATGCCTCAGACATGTTTGAAACCTCCAAGCCTGTGAGTTGAATGCCCAACGCAAATCCAAGCCTTAGGCTTGATGGATCCCAATGTAATTAAAAGGGTGCATGCCCTATTTGGTATGCATCCTATGTGTTAATAAAAAAATGAAAAAAAAAAATTCTAAATAGGGCACGCGCCCTATTTGGTGTGCAACAAATGTGGCAATAAAACCCCAACAAGCCCTAACAGACCAATTTCAGCATGAGGACCATACATAAAATATAATTTAAGTATAAGTTACATTTTATGTATATAATTTCAAGATTTTTGAGGGTGGTTTTAGCTTCATAGGAGTTAAGATAAAGATTCTAGATTTTGAGGGTTTTTAGGAAATTTCAGACTTAGCCAAATTTCAAGAATCAACACATTGTCTTCATCATGATTCCTAGTGGACTATTGATTGTAACCTTAATCCCTTCACTTGTGCATGCTCATTTGAAAATATTTTCTCATTTTATTATTTATGCTATGGTTAGTTTGGTAAATAACATTAATGTTTAACCATGTTAGGAACATTTACTTTAGGCCTATAATGAATATCAATTGTATGGATTGAGGATGGAAATTAGTCTCCTCCTAGTTTTTTCATGAGTTATTTCTAGCCTAGCCTCTTGTGATTTGTGAATGTTATATGAATCCTTATGAGCATGTGTCCCATAGACCCCGCAAGGGGTGTTTCCCCTCCTACGAGGGGCACTTCCCCTTGATCCCACTGGGGGGTGCTTCCCTAGATCCATGCAAGGGGCGGTGCCTCTTGACCCCATTGGGGGCTCTACCCCCAGACCCCTATGAGGGGCGCTGCCCCAAAAACTACGTTCAATAATTTTGGGGGAAACTATCCTAATAAAAATGGGGAAAAGGAAACTTTTGACTTTGATTAGGCTTCATATAAAAAAAATAGGGTTTAGGGGAAACAGTGGGACATGGGGGAGAGGTGGGGAAGATGAGGAGAAGGAAAAGAGGGAAATAGATAAGGGGAAAGATAGAGGGACAAGGGAGAAAAGATTTAGGGTTGATGTATTATAGTTATAGGTTTAAGGGTTACATGAGAGAGAGAGAGAGAGAGAGAGAGAGAGAGAGAGAGAGAGAGAGATCT